>CM010617.1:22630821-22750853 GCA_003430845.1 Xanthoceras sorbifolium | reverse complement strand
TGTACTTTTACTTAAGAAGCTTCTAGTCAATTACAATCTCATTTTCCTTCCTCTTTTTATTTTCTTTCTTTTTTTTTTTAGAAAAAAAGATAAGTATCAAAAGGCAAATCAATGTCAAATTCCCACAAATTATGATGACAAAGAATATTGTTAAAATACATAAATAACCCACAATTGCAGTTAGCCAATCAAACAGGAAATGCATTGTCACCTCTTGGGAAGTGATAAGCAAAGTGTGACTGCAGTTGCATGCTGAGATAATATAGCAAAATTGATTCCATTGTCAACTTCTGTAACACCCAGAGGAAATGCCTGGCCTTGGAAAATTTTCAAGCTGGTTTCTGATATTTGAGGAGCTTCTTCCTAAATTGCAAGCAGGGAGTAAAAGTTGATGAAGATTAGTCTAATATTTCTAAAAGTAAGATATCTAGCGTGCACACCAAGGTGCATGATATCAGTAAAAAGAATATTTACCACACAAATTTTAACAAGCTACTGTATATACATGCACCATCTAGAATACAAGTGGATAAGAAGAAAGCATAGCAACAGCAATAAGCACAATAAAAGAGAGCATGGTGACTGTAACTGCTGTAAGAAACATTCCTGCACAGTTTCCTCTGCTTTGAAAAGATTTAGGTGCATGTCACTTGTAAAAATTAAAAAACCTTAAGAGCAAATTTCCAGATAAGATATGTGGAAAAGAAATGGTATAGTCAGGTTAAATCGCACAAAAATTATGTCATTATCTCCATAAATTTGGCATTTTATTCAATAACACTATTATAGCCAAACAGATTTTAAAGAGTAAGTTTTGGCCATAAGGCCCCATAATTATACAATCATGAGATGACAAGTTTTTGTATGGTTTTATAAGACAAACATGCCAGAGGCTAGCAGCTAGCTCCAGAATTTATTATTCTTGTAAAAACGATGTAACCTTTTCTGAAAAAGAGATTGGCTATAAAATGCAATAGAGCAACAGGCTGCACTGACACATCAAGTATAAAATTTATATAAAGTTGTGAGCAGAATTCAATAATTATCACTAGTTTTTGCATGAATCACGTTAATCAAATACTGCTGCATATTCTGTAAATTACTGATGTATAATTTTATTGTTCTAAACTTCAGCAAACACAATCCTATTGTGGATGAAACATGTCAATTTCTTTTCGATGACTTCGTTAGTTAATTTTATATAGAATATCTCCTTATGTTTCCCCTTAGTCACATTCTGATGCTTTGAGAACCATTTCTTTTCCAATGTCCAACATGATATACAAGTGCAAGCAATACAAAGAAAAGCTACGAATTAGATATGTTTTTAAATGACAATTACCTCAAGTACGCGTTCTTGAGCACGCTGATCATAAACATTAGGTGTCCTATGCTTGACATTGCCCCTTGTCTGACGTTTGCCAAAATTCCAATCATATATTTAACAACAATGAAAACTCAACAAAAAAAAGAAAAAAAATAATTGAATATCCGTAACATTATAGAAGGATATACATGCCTTACAGCAATTCCCGGAACCACTACTGTTAGATGCTCTTTTACTGATTTTCAATCTAATGACAAGAACACAAGTCAAACAATTTTAAACATAATGTGAATTGCAAACAAAATAAAGCGTCTTTACAAAACGTGCACTCACTTTAGCATATAAGTGTCTAAAAATTAAACCCATGTTTCAATAATATAAAACGATAAAAGATAACTCTCAAATAAGTAAGGGAAAAGTATGAAGAAAGTGCACAAACAGAAGACGATTCTTCAGTTTCATTCCACATTAAAACGAGAAAAAGATCATGAAGAAACCAGTTAACAAATAACCCATTTGAAGAAAGGGTCTCTAAAGTACAATCAAGGAGTAGTTTACAAATGTATATCCAGTAATACGAAACAGACCCATATGGTGAGCAGCAGAAGAAGGAGCGAGATTATGTGAAAAAGCAGAAGCAAAGACACATAATTTAGTAGAGTTGAAATGTAAGGGAAGTGGGTGTTGGAGCATCTTGGTTGGTGTTCGTGATAAAAGAAGAGAATCCATGAAGACCAAAGTAGCAGATTCAAAGTTGGAACGAATATGATTCTTAAATTTTGGAAATGATAAGTGGTTCAAGTTATGAGCTACTTGGGCTTGGAGTTGGAAGTGAGACTTCTCTGTTATCTTGTGGAGCGATTCAGGTTTCGAGAGCGGCATCGAAGCGGGATGCTTCTTCTGTGTCTGCCACGTGAACTGAAATGACACGACACATTTCTGTACATACTCTCTTCAAATATCTTGACTCTTGAGTCATCACTCTACTTATACTCGATAGATTTTTGTAACCTTTTCACCAAGCGTAAGGGGCCAATTTTTTTTTTTTTTTTCTTCTTTAACTTTTACCTATATGATTATATGACAAAGGTTTTGTGCTTTAGTCTATATAACGAGATCAAGAAATTCAATTAAAATTTTTCTCTAATTTAATTTAAACCGACTAAAAATAAATAACTATATAACTATAATTTAGTGATAAATGGTTTACACTTTTATTAATAAAATTGTAAATTTATGTCATATCACATTTTAACCCTTAAATTTATAATATTTTTTATATAAAAAAAATCAAACTAGAATAAATTAGGCTTGTTTTTATTAGATATATAGAGTGAGAGAGGGCTTCTCAAGTAAAGGATTCCAAATTAGTAATGCATAGATTATGTTTTGTGATTTAGCTATGTTTAGCGTCACGATTTTATACATTAGAGAATCATTAATCTAATGATAAAATCGAGACTAGAGACTAACATTTTAGAGACGTAATCTCCAACATAACTAAATCTAAAATTTTGAATATGAGAATCTACATATAAAGAGAGAATTCTCGTTATTGCTTTTATATTCGGACCAATCAATATAAACGAGATGCCATCTATAAGTAAATTGGGAGCGAAGTGAAATCACGGATTTTTTAACAAGTGCATTTATTGTTGTGACACGTGAAATACTGGGGAGGGTCAAATTCGATGAATAAGTCGATAATGTGATGGAAGCAGCATAGGACCATGGAGCTGGATTGGTGGACACCTTCCATCTTTCTCATATAAGCTAGGGAAGTGATTCTTCAGTGCCCTTCCAAAAATGTCCTTTTATGCCGGCCTAAATTTACTCATTTGTACCACCAAATTTGATTCTTCTAAAATCTTATTCTATAGAGATGGTCCCGATTCGATTCGAACCGATAAATTTCGGTTCAAAATTGGTTTCGGAACTAGTTATCGGAATTGGAACACCCAGTCCCCATTCCGGTTGGCCTTGGTTGCAAACCGGAACCGTCCGGTTCAGACGATTCCGGTTTGTAACCAATTTTTTTTTTAAATAAAAAAAAATTAAAAACTTTTTAAAATTGATCTGCCAGCGGCCAAGGTCTAGCAGCTGGCAGCAGTCACAAAGAGTCATTCAACGGCTCCTTAAAAAATTACCAAAAGGCCCCCTAAAAATTACAATTTGACCCCTTAAATTTTAATAAATATAAATTTTTTCTCAATCCAAAAAACTATATAAGCCCCATCAATTCTCCAATTCATTCACACAAATTTTCTCATTTTCTCAATATTTCTCTCATCTCTAATTCTCTCAATCTTTCTCTAATTCTCTCATTCTCTCAATCTTGATATTGTTTTTCACTACTGCAATTATTTTCATTATTTGTTTAAATACTTTATTTTTATAAATTTATAATGGCATCATCCTCAAAACCATCTATTTTCGGAGGTCGAAAATCTGTTTCTAATTCCAGAAGGTCCGTTTCCAACAAACACGCTGAGCACAATGAGCAGGTACCAGATTTAAATATTCAAGAAGTGCAGAGTCGCCATTTCCCAGAATATAACAACGATCAAAATTTTGCTAAATACCTGCAACAAAGAGAATATGATGAGGTAATTTTTGGTAATGAAACTCCTTTTAATTTTAATCCTCAATATTCTCATCTCTCTGCTGGCGCTAGTCCCTCTTCTCCAACTCTCTCAACCCCAAGTGAAACCATACAAATGCCGCAGGCACAGCCAGATTTGTCAAAGTACAAATCTGAACTTTTTAAAGTTCATATTAAGAGGGTGGAGAAGGATAGGTTAGTTATAGTGGTTTGCAACTATTGTTCCAAAGATTTTAAATGAAACAAATCCGGAGGATAGGGGACATATTGAAAGCATATCAACAGCAAGCATCCAGCCGAAGCTCACCATCAGCGAGGACAACACCAAATTTCAAAGTACACATCTCCTAACCACCCTTTATTTAAATATACCGATCAAAATAATAGGGACCAATTAGCAAGAATGGTAGCGACCGAACATCTTCCCTTTAGTTTTGGGAAAAAAACTGGTTTTTTAAAATATTGTCATAATGCTTTAAATCCCTCTGCATGTAGAGTACCTAGGACTACATTAAAACGTACTATGTGTAATATTTATAAAAAAGAAAAAAAAAGTTTTAGTAAAATATTTTCAAAATTATATGGGTCGTGTGTCTGTTTGTGTCGATATCTAAAGTGATCATTGGCAAAAACATTCATACTTAGGACTCACTTGCCATTTCATTGACCAATCATGGGATTTGCAAAAACGAATATCGGTATTTAGAGTTTTTGACGACACCTATACTGCTGACAATATTTATAAATTAATGAAAATTATTTTTGAAAAATATTGTAATGAAAGTAAAATTTTTGCATTTGGCTTTGATAATGCTGCAAATAATATTGTCGTTGTTCCACAATTAATTCAATTGTGTCAACCCTATTTTGGCAGCATATGTTTTCATCAAAGATGTGTTTGCCATGTTTTAAATATATGTGTACAACATAGCTTGCAAACACTACAAGAGTGGATTACACCAATTAGGGATGCTCTATACTATTTGTAGAAACATCCTAGCACTATGAAACAATGAGCTAGGTATTGTAAAGCTAACGGGAAACATCCAATTAGGTTTTTCCGTGATGTTCCAACTCGTTGGAACTCTACATATAAGTTGTTTTATTAAAACTATGAGTATAGAGAATTATTAGTTACATTTATACAGCATAATATTAATAGCATTAATTTATATGAACATCATTGGGATGTTTGTACAAAAATTTGTATGCTTTTAAAAGTTTTTCATGATGCAACACATTCTTTTTCCGGTATATATTATCCAATTTCACATTTATTTTTATTTGAAGCCCTTAATATTATAGGTGCACTTAATGAATGTGCACAAATAAATGAATTAGCTCCGTGTGTTTATGCAATGTGAGATAGATGGATAAACTATTATAGAGACATTCCTGCAATTTATACTGTTGCATCAGTTTTTGACCCTAGGAATAAATTAAATAGTTTATATGAATTTTTTACACTTTATTACCAATATCTAGGGATAACGGACCTAGATATTAGTGGTTTATATAATAAAGTTACGAATTTATTTTATTCAATGTATGACGAATATCGTTCTGTTTACGGTCCCTCGCTGAACATTATTGTTCAGCAACCAGAACCAAGCGGAAGCGGTAGTACTGGTCATTTGCGCTTTCCCTCCACATTAAGGAAGTTAGGGGCAAGCGTGTTTACCAAAAAAGCATGGACGTCGGGGAGTTCGTGTTCATCAACCTATGTTTTAGAGGTTGATGTTTACATAAACACCTCCTTTGAGTTTTTGGACACCCCAGACTTTAACGTCCTACATTGGTAGAGGGAGCACAAAACTAACTTTCCAATTTTGGCCATCATTGCCAAACAAATTTTTGGAACCCCTGTTTCGACCGTCGCCGTCGAACAGGAATTTAGTGCAGGTGGCAATGTTCTAGACGAGAGACGAGCATTGCTCAGTCCTGACTTAATACAGATCTAGGTCTGTGTTGACGTGTGACACCCCCCGACCCGACCCGGCTGGACCGACCCAGGGAGCGCTACTCGGACTTTCAAAACTTTCCAAATTCATATACAGTTCAAAATCCATGTGAGCCCATAAAACAAATTTTCAAATCTTTGGAAATCTACATAGTTTAAAACCATTTCTAGTGAGCCCATCGATAAACGTTTTACAAAAATTCGGCAGAGTTTCGTTTGTTTTTCGGATTTCCCAAAACCTGCTTTTACACAAATCAATTCAAATTCAATTCTCAACAACACTTCTATAACGTTTTCAAACAGTTACGCACTCTGCCGTTTAGAGCGACTTTTCATCACAATTTATAAAAATAAAACAAATCAAACTTTAATATTTACAAATATTCTGAAAACGAAAATCAAGAATCATAAATAATTAATTACAGAGCTTCATTACAAAACATATTTACAGACTCACTGTATATGCATGCTTACAAAATATATATACATAACAATAGAACTACCCAACTGTAGTAATCCTGTGACTCGGTCTGCAACTCTTTCTTCCTTCAGTCTTTAACTTCTTCCGGATCCCTGGTACCTACGCGTTAGAAACAAAACTAACGCGCTAAGCATAAAGCTTAGTGGGTGTACTATAAACTCAAATATAAAAATCATAAATAACGTTTAATAATAAACAAATCTCAATATATATATATATATATATATATATATATTTCAATTCAAATCAATTACGGAACTAATCATGTTAACCTCGAAACCAAACTTTAAAGCAGTTTCAATCGCTTTGATTTCCAATAATATTATCAACATCTAAAATCGATTAATAAAATCATTCAATTCACTTGTCATTTCACTTCAAATCTGGCCCGCTAGAATACTCAACATACTCGGACTGGAATATGGGTCAAACTCCCAACCCCCAGGACGAATCCTGAGGAGGTACGTGTCTCCCTACTCTAGGACCGTGGGTACGGAACCTAGAGAGGTACATAACTCCCTATCCCAGGAACGAATCCTTAGGAAGGTACGTGGCTCCCAACCCCCAGGACGAATCCTGAGGAGGTACGTGTCTCCCAGCCTCTGGACGAATCCAAGAGGAGGTACATAAGAATCATCAATATCAATCAGTATCGGCGCAGTACTGCTCAGTAAAACCCAACTGGTATACCAACCTCCTATATCCATTTCTATGTCTAAGTATCCTAGGGTCGTTTCCGATAAACTATATTCACAATCAGTTGCAAATCAATATATACTCAATAAATTTACAATTTTACACAATATTCTTCGAGAAAATGAACAATAGGCATATAAAAGTCTGAATCAACTATTTAAAACGAAATTGGAATATTCGAGCCACAAACAAATGCGATCTAGTATAAAATCTTTCCATAATCAACCGAAAACAAAAGTACACCAACCTCGGTACCGTTTTTCGTTCGAGAGATCGCGATTCTACGATCTTTCCTTTCCTTTCCCTTTCCCTTTTCCTTTTCTCTTCTCTTTCCTCTTCACTTTCTTCTTCTTCTTCTTCTTCTTCTTCTTCTTCTTTCTTCTTTCTTCTTCTTTCTCTTCTTCTTTCTCCTTTCTCGCGGCCTCTCCTCTCTCTTTCTCGCTGTTCTGTTTTCTGGCTTCTGCGAGAAGCTTCTCTTTTATATATATATATTTTTTTAGCCATCGCGACCGTCGTCGCGACCTGTGGTCGCGCCACCAGGTCGCGGTACTCACTGGAGCGTTTGCACCGCCTTCATCGCGAGCACTCCTCGCGGTCCCTTGGTCGCGCTGGTGGTCGCGTTGCTCACTGCCAGATTTTGCCATTTTCATCGCGAGCACTTCATCGCGAGCTGTGGTCGCGGTGACTGGTCACGATGCTCACTGCCAGAAATCGCATTTTTCACCGCGAGCAAGCCATCGCGACCTGTGGTCGCGGTGACCAGGTCGCGATGCTCTCTGTCTCCATTTTCGATTTTTCATACATCAATTTTCAACCATTGTTACATTTAATTACATTTACATCCCCTCTAATAACAAAGTTTATTTTCACATATATAAATTAAATTTTCCGAAATCCGGGATGTTACATGATGTCTAGACCAAGGCCTCATACCGGCAGTAGGAATTGGATCTGGTGTTCAACAACAATGACTTTTTCGACACTAACGAGGATACAACGGCAACCGAAGGAACAAGCGACGATTGATCACATCCGAAACATAACAAGTAAAAGAACTGCATGGGCTTTGATTTCTCCTAGAGGATACGTAGACAGCTTAATTGAGGTAAAATTAAGTGTAAGCTGTAACGCCCCTAATTTTTCGAATTATGAAAAGTATATTCTTTTTATAGTGCATTTGGAGAATAACGGGTCTAGTTGAATATTGGTGAAGTTAATTTAGTAATTGGATAAGTGTGGAATAGTTTTGGAATAATTATTGAGATGGATTGTGATTAAGAGTAAATTTGTGTCATGATAGGATTTTAAGAAGCTTAAGGGTATAATTTGTAATTAAGAAGATATTTAGAATATATATATATATATATATATATATAATATTATTAGTGGAAAACAAAAAAATAATAATAAAATAAAAACAAAAAGAAAGAGTGAGGTGGCATGAAGTGATAAGAAGAAATAAATAAAAAATAAAAAAAGTTGAAAAGTCAAACACAACACAGCATCTCTTAAACTCAACCAAACCAAAACATAAAACAAAATTGAGAGGAGAAAAAGACAGAGGCGGTGGAGAAAAGAAAAAGAAGAAAAGAGAAGAAAAAAAAAAGAAGAAGAAGAAGGCCGAAGAAGAAGAAGAGAAGAAAGGAGAAAAGAGAAAGGAAAAGAAGAAGAAGGAGGAGGAAGGAAGAGGAAAAAGAAAAGTGTTAGAAAATTATCCAGGTTCGGTGTATACTAATGTTTGTATTTTTTTTAGAGTTTCCAGAAATTTTCGGAATTATTATATGATATTGTTTTAGTTTATTTATGATATATTGTTTATGATTTGTTAATTAAAATTGATTTTGGGATGATTTGGTATATATATATATATATATATATATATATATATATATTGTTTGTAATAAATTAATTTATATATATATATATTGTTTATGATATATTGAGTTTGAATATATATATATTTATATATTATGTTAGTGCTAAATGAATTGATATTGAATTTTGATTATATATATCTGTTGTTTATGATATATTGATTTTGAATCTATATATATTTATATATTCTGTTAGTGCTAAATTATTGAATTTTGTTAACGTGTTTATTGATTTGAATTTAATAAAACTTAATTTGACCATAAAGAAATGATATTGTGAAATAGCCCTAGAATACTTGGACATAGAAATGGATATAGGAGGTTGGTATACCAGCTGGGTTCAGTGAGCAGTACTGCACCGACATTGACATTGCTATTGATGCTTGATTACGTACCTCCTCATGGATTCGTCCAGGGGTAGGGAGACACGTACCTCCTCACGGATTCGTCCTGGGGTAGGGAGACACGTACCCTTCTAAGGATTCGTTCCTGGGATGGGGAGATATGTACCTCTCTAGGGTCCGAACCCTCGGTCCTAGAGTAGGGAGATACGTACCACTCTTAGGATTCGTCCTAGGGTGGGAGCTATGTTCGACAGACAGTCACTGTGGTCGAACGACCCATATTCCAGTCCTGGTATATGTTAAGTATTCAAGAGGGCCAGAAATGAATGATTTGAATAATATGTTGATAAGTGAATTTCGAAATCGATTGTATACGTTTATGCTTTGGTTTTACATGAATTATTTATTGTAATGAGTGTCCCTTTGAAATGATTTCAACAGTTTTATTTCTGTAAATGATTTGCATTGAATATGTTTATATTTGATTATAATGTGATATTTCGTTATATTCTGAAAGGCTATTTCTGATTTTAATACTTAAGTTTAGTGTACACCCACTAAGCAGTATTGCTTAGCGCGTTAGTTTTGTTTCTAACGCGTAGGTACTAAAGATACTGAGGATGGAAAGGACTGAAGAGGCACAAGCTGCAGAGAAGAGTTTAGAGTCACTACAGTGATTTGGGTAGTTATAACATTTTGTATATTATATTTGGATTAGCGTGCATGTACAGAAGTCTGTAATTTCGAAGAGTTTATATTTATATGTTTTGTAAATAATTTTATGATTTCTGTTTTTCATTTTTAGAATGTTTGTAAATATGGAATTCCGAATTCTTTTATTTTAAAACTGTGGAAAAGTCGCACTAAACGGCAGAGTGCGCAATTGATTGAAAACGATATTTGAAGTGTTGTGGTGATTTTTGTTTGATTTGAGTTGTGGAAAAACAGGTTTTGGGAAATCCGAAAAAATAAAGGAAACTCTGCCAAAATTTCTAAAAATATGATTTGATGGGCTCACTCGAAAATATTTTTAAATTATAAACTATGTGGTTTTTCTAATGGTTTGAAAATTTATGAAGTGAATTGAGAAAGTTTTGAAAACCCGAGTAGCACTCCCTGGGTCGATCCAGACGGGTCGGGTCAGGGGGTGTTACATAAGCCCTAATTTTTATTTATTTATTTAATTTTATAGTTTTATAATATTATCATAATTTTATTTCAATTTTTCGTTATTTTATTGCAATCCAGTACCCACTTTATTTATATATTATTATCGTTATTTATATATTTGAATTTTTCATTAATTTATTTATAATTTATAATTTATTTTTATTTTTTCGGTTCCAGACCAGTTTGGAACCGACGGTTCAACCGGCGGTTGAACCACCGGTTCCAATAAAATCGGGGAGGAACCGGAACCATTGGTTCCCCTCCGGTTCCGGTGGGACAAAAAAAGGAACTGGAACCGCCGGTTCGATTCCAACGGCCATCACTATTACTCTAGCTATATGTTTGTAAATACAAGAAAGTACAAAATTTAGGCTCACTTTAGTGGGTGGAGTTTTAATTTTTTTCAAAAGCAACTCTTATTGTAGTTTTAATTTTGGGAATAAGCTACCGAGTATTTGATAAACTATATAATTAAACTGCTGTAGAAATGTAAAATAACCAAAATGGATATTATAATAAATTAATTTATTTAATGTGTTAATGGAAGTTGTGTTTACATACATTAAACATTTAAATGTTTTACTTTAATTCTAATATAAAAATAGACTTAGTTAAATTTATTAATTATAAAAGCTAATTTTTAGAGAATAAAATAAATACTAGTAAAACTTTTAATTATTTTTTTAAATATTGAAGATAAAAAAAAATTGGTCTGGTTTAACTAATTTTTTTTATATGAAAATATTGAAGATAAAAAAATATTAATTATTTTTTAATATTTAATGTAACATCCCGGGGGATTCTTACGTCCTAGGGGGACATCCCTAGCGACCGCCCTAGCAACATTACTCATCGGAACTGTCCTCTTTGGCCACACATGTGCCTCAAGGTTTTCTTTCGCCTCCCTCACGATTCGAACTTGGGACTTATCCTTAAGTACCCAAACCTTATCAAATGATAAGTCCCAAGTTCAATTGGTACTCATTTGATAAGGTTTGGGTACTTAAGAATAAGTCCCAAGTTTGAATCGTGAGGGAGGCGAAAGAAAACCTTGAGGCACATGTGTGGCCAAAGAGGACAGTTCCGATGAGTAATGTTGCTAGGGCGGTCGCTAGGGATGTCCCCCTAGGACGTAAGAATCCCCTGGGATGTTACATTTAAGGTCAAAGGTTTTTTCGTAATTTTAATATGAGATGAGAAAACTTGGTAAAAAAAATAAATTCATTAAAAGTTATGACTAACTTTCCGCTTAAACTAGAAGTTGAAGTTGAAGTTGAAGTTGGATTAGACCATTTATAGTTTTTGGCCAAATTCTCTAATACGCCTCTTCTAGAAAGTTTACCTAATAACTTTTGGACCACAACTTATTTAAAAATATAAAAGCGTTTATAAATAAACTTCCCTAAATAGGCCCTTAGTATTGTATGGTGTTTGGTGTTATCTTGTACTCTCATTATGATATATGGTCTAAACTTTTTATCCATCAACACAAATAGTCAAGTTCAATCCCTCTAACCAATAGAGCTTGAACGTAAAAAAATAAATATCGATATTTTAATCAAAATATTTTTAATATTTTCCATATTTTGAGAGACCGATATAAAAAATTATTGAATATTCCCTATATAATGAGAATATTGATGATATTTTTCAATATTTCCACCAAATTTTTGTTGAAAAATGTCATTTTGATGGCATTTCGTATAGACATGTTGACGCTCAAATTTGAGTATGATTGATCATGCAAATGATAGGCAATATGGATTCATGTTCTCTTCCGTGAAGAGATCGAATTAGTATTATTCATATAATTAAAATGATTTTTGAGTGAATAAGAAATTGTTGTTCAAAGTGCACGCAAGGAATTGGAAAAATGTGGCAAAATAGGCTAATCCCACATGGGAAGAATATCAATGATATTTGAGCTTATATATACATGACTATTGTATATTTGTCAAGTGAGTATTGCATATAGGCCCTCTCTCGCGCGTAGGGGTTTGGCAAATCATGGATCTCGGATCCAAAGACTTGTGTGTAAGCGTATCATGTGAACACGAATGTTAGATAACATATCGAAATCAAACTCTCTACAATTCGAAAAGATTTCTTCTACTTTTTTTTGTGTTTTTTCATATGTATTCAATGTGATAGAGTTCTGATGTTAATTGGTTCACTAGAATTGTCTTCCGACAATCATTAGAAGTGCTTATGTATACAACGTAGATGACGAATTTATTTTAAGGCACCATGTGAAACATGGGCCTCGACCAATTTATAGATTACTATATTCTTGATCGTATTGTTTTTCGTTTTATTTGACTTCTCTTTATCTTAGCATTTGTGTATTATCAACTGACAATTTTTTAAAAATTTAAACCCGATATTTTTACTAAAACCAATATTTACTTCCTTGTTTGGACATTTCAATCTTCCACTTTGTATTTTTCTTAGTTGTATTATATACGTATTTTATTTTATAGATAACTAATTTTAGTTAAAAAAAAAACTATTATTGAATTCTTTACTTTATTTTCATTTTACTGGTAATTAATTTTTTTAAATAGTTATTATTAAATATATTATAACTCTTTATTTTACACGTAATTATTATAGAATTGTTTGTAAAATTAATGAATTGAGCAATTTTATTAAAATTATGTATTTTTTTAAGGGTACAATTACAAGAGTAATAATGAGTCTATCGGCACGGTTCGAATATCTACTCTCACAATATATGATGAATTGAATCACTACACGTACAACCCAGATATGATGTATACTCTCACAATATGGGATGGATTTTGAATCACTTAATGCGTGTCCCAGATATCTACCCCATAATAAAGGGAGAAAACTACTTACACATACTGGTAAATGCGCATGGTAGGACTTAAAGCCTCGCCACTGAAGTGGAAGAGATGTGCATTAACCACTTGAGTTATAAGCGAATATGCTTAGATGAATATAATTAATTTAAGGAAATGGTAATAATAATATATTTTTAATTTAAAAAAAAAGCAGTATGATATTACACAAAATATAGTATTCCAATATAGTACGATGCTGTACATAAACACTGGACAATACTTAATTGACAGTATTCCAAAACAACATTGCCTAATATGGCATTAAATAGTAATGAGAATTTGTTAGTCTCAATCATAAAATTTCAAGTTTACAAGTTAGAGTTAAAGAGATGAATGTTGTTTATTTCTAGTTTCAAGGTCCCTCTTTGCTAGGGATGGCCTCGGTGCGGTTCGAACCGAACCGGAACCTTAGGTTCCGGTTCCATACTAGTTCCGAAATTGGGACAGCCGGTTCCAGTTGCTCTTAAAAAAAAATCGGAACCGCCCGGTTCTGGCGGTTCCGGTTCGATTCCGATTTTTCTTATTTTAAAAACAATTTTGGCCGTTGGCCACAGTGTGGCCAACGGCCACCTGCTGCCAGGCAGCTGGTAGCAGTCAGAAGAACTCAGAAGGAGCCGTTCAACGGCTCCTTCCTTGAAAAATTACCATAAGGCCTCAAAAAAATTATAATTTAACCTCCTAAATTTTAAAAAATATTAATTTTTTCCCAATCCAAAAAACTATATAAACCCATCAATTCTCCAATTTATTCACACAAATTCTCTCATTCTCTCAATATTTCTCTCATATCTAATTCTCTCAATCTTTTTCTAATTCTATCATTCTCTCAATCTTGCTATTGTTTTTCACTACTGCAATTGTTTTAATTATTTTTTTAAACACTTTATTTTATAAATTTATAATGGCATCACCCTCAAGACCATCTATTTTCGGAGGTCGTAAATCTGTTTCCGGTTCCAGAAAGTCCGTTTCCAACAGAAACGCTGAGCACAATGAGTAGGTACCGGATTTAAATGTTCAAGAAGTGCAAAGTCGCCCTTTCCCAGAATACAACAACGATCGAAATTTTGCTGAATACCTGCAACAAAAAGAATATGAGGAGGTAATTTTTGGTAATGAAACTCCTCTTAATTTTAATCCTGATTATTCTTTTCCCTCTTCTGGCGGTGATCCCTCTGCTCCAACCCTCCCAATACCAAGTGAAACCGTACAAATGTCGCAGGCGCAGCCAGATTTGTCAAAGTACAAATCTGAACTTTTTAAAGTTCATATGAAGAGGGTGAAGAAGGATGGGTTAGTTATAGTGGTTTGCAACTATTGTTCCAAAGATTTTAAATGGAACAAATCCAGAGGGTACGGGACGTATTGGAAGCATATCAACAGCAAGCATCCAGCCGAAGCTCACTATCAGCGAGGACAACACCAAATTGCAAAGTACACATCCCCTAACCATCCTTTATTTAAATATACTGATCAAAATAATAGGAACCAATTAGCAAGAATGATAGCGACCGAACATCTCCCCTTTAGTTTTGGGAAAAAAACTGGTTTTTTAAAATATTGTCATAATGCTTTAAATCCCTTTCCATGTAGAGTACCTAGGACCACATTAAAACGTACTATGTATGATATTTATAAAAAAGAAAAAAAAGCTTTAGTAAAATATTTTCAAAATTATATGGGTCGTGTGTCTGTTTGTGCCGATATCTGGAGTGATCATTGGCAAAAACATTCATACTTATGACTCACTTGCCATTTCGTTGACCAATCATGGGATTTGCAAAAACGAATATTGACATTTAGAGTTTTTGACGACGCCTATACTGCTGTCAATATTTATAAATTAATGAAAATTATTTTTGAAGAATATTGTATTGAAAATAAAATTTTTGCAATTGGTTTTGATAATGCTGCAAATAATACTGCCTCCGTTCCAGAATTAATCCAATTGTGTCAACCCTATTTTGGCGGCAGATTTTTTCATCAAAGATGTGTTTGCCATGTTTTAAATATATGTGTACAACATGGCTTGCAAACACTACATAAGTGGATTACATCAATTAGGGATGCTCTATACTATTTGTTGAAACATTCTAGCACTATGAAACAATGGGCTAGGTATTGTAAAGCTAACGGGAAACATCCAATTAGGTTTTTCCGTGATGTTCCAACTCGTTGGAACTCCACATATAAGTTGTTTTGTGAAAGTTGCGAGTATAGAGAATTATTAGTTAGATTTATGCAGCATAATGTCAATACCATTAATTTATATGAACATCATTGGGATGTTTGTACAAAAATTTGCATGCTTTTAAAAGTTTTTCATGATGCAACACATTCTTTATCCGGTATATATTATCTAACTTCACATTTATTTTTATTTGAAGCCCTTAATACTGTAGGTGCACTTAATAAATGTGCACAAATAAATGAATTAGTTCCGTGTATTTATGCAATGCGAGAAAGATGGATAAACTATTATAGAGACATTCTTGTAATTTATACTGTTGCATCAGTTTTTGACCCTAGGAATAAATTAAATAGTTTATATGAATTTTTTACACTTTATTACCAATCTCTAGGGATAACGGACATAAATATTAGTGGTTTATATAATAATGTTAGAAATTTATTTTATTTAATGTATGACGAATATCGTTCTGTTTACGGTCCCTTGCTGAACATTATTGTTCAACAACCGGAACCAAGCGGATGCGGTAGTACTAGTCATTTGCGTTTTCCCTCCACATTAAGGAAGTTAGGGGCAAGCGTGTTTACCAACAACGTAAGGACGTCGTGGAGTTCGTCTTCATCAACCTATGTTTTAGAGGTTGATGTTTACCTAAACGCCTCCTTTGATTTTTTGGACACCCCAGACTTTAACGTCCTACAGTAGTGGAGGGAGCACGAAACTAACTTTCCAATTTTGGCCATCATTGCCAAACAAATTTTTGGAACCCCTGTCTCGACCGTCATCGTTGAACTGGAATTTAATGCATGTAGCAATGTTCTGGACGAGAGACGAGCATTGCTCACTCCTGACTCAATACAGATCCAGGTCTGTGTTGACGACTGGACCAAGGCCTCATACAGGCAGCAGGAATTGGATCTGGTGTCCGACAACAATGACTTCTTCGACACCAACGAGGATACAACGGCAACCGAAGGAACAAGCGACGATTGATCATATCCGAAACATAACAGGTAAAAGAACTACGTGGGCTTTGATTCATCCTAGAGGATACGTAAGCAACTTAATTGAGGTAAAATTAAGTGCAAGCCATAATTATTTATTTATTTTCTAATTTTATAGTTTTATGATATTATTATAATTTTATTTCAATTTTATCGTTATTTTATTGCAATCCAGTACCCTTTTTATTTACATATATTATTATCGTTATTTATATATTTAATTTTTTTATTTGTCCAGTTCCGGCCGGTTTGGAACTGGCGGTTGAACCGCCGGTTCCAAAAAAATCGGGGAGGAACAGAAATCGTCGGTTCCCCCCCCCCCCCCGGTTCCAAATGGAACCGGAACCGGGACCAGGGTTTCGGTTGGAGAAAAAAAGGAATCGGAACCGGCGGTTCCGTTCGGTTCCGGAACCGAAAATTGCGGTTCCGAAACCGAAACTGTCGGTTCGGTTCCTTTGGCCATCCATACTCTTTGCCCATGCAATAATTCTTTCAACTCATTAAATTTTAGTCACTAACAACAAATAATGAGTTTGAATGATTTATTGATGCTTCAAACATCATTAGATTACTGATTACCAATACAAAATAAAGTTTGTGGGCCACATTTCCACCACAAATTGAGATATTAAATATCATAAACACAAAATATCTTTAAAATAACTCAATCAAGTATTAGCTCAAAATGTCATTCAAATGAAACTTTCAGAGGTTAAAAATAACTTGAGGGTTATCACAAGTTTATATGAATTCCAATAAAACCTCTCAATCAATTGGTCTCTATTAACTCTAAATTTCTTGGCTTGTTGTGTTGAATTGTCAGAGTTTTCGGACTTTCTTCCATGGTGTTTGTATATTTCATCTGTCATCAGTTTTCACATTGGATAATTATCATGATTATTGAATTGAAGTTCATGGATGTCATTGAAGTTTGAGTTTTCAATTAATTAGTTTATTACGAATCTTTTGCATTATCTCAAGATTATATATATTTATTTCATTTATTTGTTGACTTTTTATTTTAGAAAATATCTCTTTGATATAGGATTACGTTATAATAGGCTTGTAATTAGCAAAGGTTTTATTCTCTCTTTTGTGTGTATATATATATATATATACATATATGTATTTTGCTTTTATCGAATGAATACAGAAAACATTCACCAATTCTCATTTCATTTCTTAGTTCTGTTCTGTAATTTATTATGGTATCAGAGCAACTTTTTCTATGAAGTTTTTTTTTTCAAACACAATTTCCATTCCAAATACTCAAACTCCAGCAACGTTCAAACTCCACAATAGCAATTCCAATGTCCAAAGAAGATCAGTCCCATTCCAAGCACTCCAACTCCAACAACAGTCATTTTGATAAAGACCCGTCAAATCCATTCTTTGTTCATCATTCAGATCATTCTGGCCTCGTGCTTATCCCAACAAAATTAAATGGCACCAACTATCAATCATGGAGTAAATCCATGATCCATGCCCTGACAGCCAAGAACAAAATTGGTTTCATCAATGGTTCTGTCAAGCCTCCATCAGAGACAGAACAACTAACTAAGTTTGCTCTTTGGAATCAGTGCAAT
This sequence comes from Xanthoceras sorbifolium, assembly GCA_003430845.1. Lineage (NCBI taxonomy): Eukaryota > Viridiplantae > Streptophyta > Magnoliopsida > Sapindales > Sapindaceae > Xanthoceras > Xanthoceras sorbifolium. Next base: position 22,732,751 of record CM010617.1, on the reverse strand, counting down.
AGCATGATTTTATCATGACTCACTCACTCAGTAGAACCAGATTTAGCCAAAGGGGTCATTCATGCGAAGACAACTTATTAAGTATGGGAAGATTTCAAAGATCAGTTTTCACAAAAAAATGCACCAGCCATCTAGTAGCTTCAAAAATCATTAGCATCACTCTCACAAGGTAACATGTCTATATCTTCATATTATACAAAACTTAAAGGCTTTTGGGATGAGCTAGACTCATATCGAACGATCCCTCATTGTGATCAACTTAAAACACATATTGAGCAAAGAGAATAAGATCGAATGATGCAATTTCTCATAGGTCTCAATGACGCCTATAACACTGTTCGTAGAAACACACTCCCTTGTTAGTCAAGAAGAAACACAGCGACAAATGACATCGGAAAGTACAGAGAACTTTTCCATTGCAACAGCAACTCAAAGCCGCCAGAGCAATTATTCCAGCAAGCCCAAAGACAAACATTGTGAGCATTGCAATAGAGATGGCCATACTATTGACAACTGTCGCACTCTGAAATTTTATTGAAATTTTGCAATAAGAGAGGTCACACTAAAGATAGGTGCAAATTCAAAATGGCACTTGGAATTCCAACAACTCAGCAACTCTAAGGAATCGAAACAATCAATCTCAACAACAACGACATGGGGATCCCATCCTTTTCATGCTGCCAGTGCAACAGAGTCTTCACAATCTATTCATGGAGTCAATTCTCAAGACAATAACTCACTGAACGCAACACATGGATTTACTGTTGATTAATTGCAAGTTTGCAACAACTTGCTCGTGCCTTGTCTCAGATGATACCAAATCACACCACCGGTAATGACAACGCATATGCAAATGCTACCGGTCTGTTTTCTTCTTCCAATGCTATTAATTCTGTTTTCACTAAGCCTTGGATATTGGATAGCGGAGCAATAGACCATATTACCATATATTCCTTTCTTTTCACCCACACGGACATATCACTAACACCAATTGTAAAATTACCTACCGGATCTTCAGCCTCTATAACGTCTACAAGAACTATACCATTTAACTATAATATCACGTTACATAAAGTTTTGTATGTCCTATCATTTCATTTAAATTTGATGTCTGTTAGTAAAATCACCACTGCCCTAAATTATCGTGCCATTCTTTTTCCCACTTTCTGTGTCTTGCAGGATTTAGCTACGGGGAAGATAATTGGCTCGGGTAAGCAACATGGTGGTCTTTATTACATGTCTCCGTTACAAAGAACACCTACCTCTCATCAAGTTTCTCAACCTTCCAACCTATGGCATATGCGTCTTGGACATCCGTCTCCATCTTGACTAAAACTAGTATCATCGTTACTGTCTCATAGTAATAAAGTTTCCTTTGATAATAATTATAATGTTTGTCCTATGGCTAAAGAAACTAGATTACCATTTCCTTCCAGTTTCATATCAACCCATGCTTCATTTAATTTATTGCATTGTGATATTTGGGGTCCTTACAAAATTCCTACACATTCAGGGGCACGTTTCTTTCTCACTATTGTGGATTATTTTACAAGGTGCACATGGGTATTTCTTATGTATTTTAAATCAGAAACTCAAACTATTTTACAATCCTTCTTTACCTTTATTCATACTCAATTTCATGCATCCGTTAAAGCCATCCGAGTAGACAATGGCTCTGAATTTCTATCCATGCGAAATTATTTTCAATCACATGGTATTGAATATCAGTGTACTTGTGTCTATACTCCACAACAAAATGGAGTAGTTGAACGAATGCATCGTCACATTCTAACTGTTGCACATGCTCTACTTTTTCAATCTCGACTTCCTCTTACTTTTTGGGGTGAATGCGTATTAATAGCTATATATCTCATTAATATACTCCCTACACCATTACTATCCAACAAATCACCTTTCAAACTTTTGCACAATCGTCGACCATCACTCAACCATTTGAAAGTTTTTGGTTATTTATGTTATGCAACTGTTGTTCATCCCATTCATAAATTTGAATTATGTGCTAAACAATGTATTTTTGTTGGGTAACCCATCGGTCAAAAGGGTTACAAACTTTATGATTTGGAGACACAAAAAATTTTTGTTAGTCGAGATGTCAAATTTTGCGAAACCACATTTCCTTCGATTTCTTCTCAACCTGATTCTGGTTTTGTTTTACCAAATTTTTCACATGATGCTACAAACAGCTTGATTTTCGCTTACGACTCTAACCTGGACACTTCACCTCTCCCTTCACCATCTCCTCACGATCAACCGCCAAGTCCTCGTTATGCTCATATTCCCTTAACAGAAAACAACGATACTCAAGGGATAGATTCTAAGCATTTACAATCTCGGTTGACTGAAACTTCACCAGAAACAGCCCCTTCTTCCAATACACCTTACCTTTGCCCTACACCATATACAGACTCACCAGCTTCCCATAATTCCCCCATACGTCAATCCATTCATCCCAAGCAACCACCGACATGGCACAAACACTACATTTTTTCTGCTCAAGCCAATCATTCAACTTTGACACCAAGTTCAGCATCAGATACTCAATATCCTCTTTCTCATTTTCTTTCATATTCTCGTTTATCTTCTGCCCACTGTACCTTTCTAGCTAACATTATAGGTCATACCGAACCTCACTCTTAGGCTTAAGCTATCTTTGATCCACATTGGCAAAATACGATGAAAGCTGAATTAACAGCATTAGAACAAAATAACATCTGAAGTATGGTTCCTCTACCGGCTGGTCATAAACCCACTGGCTGCAAGTGAGTCTACAAAATCAAATATCAATCTAATGGCATTATTGAGAGTCATAAAGCTTGTCTTGTTGCTAAGGGATATACTTAAGTTGAAGGTGTTGATTACCATGAAACCTTCTCTTTCACTGCCAAGATCACTATACTCTGTTGCCTTCTTGTTGTTGCTTCCGCACGTTATTGGTTCATTAATCAATTAGATGTTCAAAATGCTTTTCTTCATGGTGATTTACAAGAGATAGTATACATGGAACCTCCACCTGGTCTTCGCCGACAGGGGGAGAATCTTGTATGTCGGCTTAATAAATCCCTCTATGGTCTCAAACAAGCATCAAGAAACTAGTTTTCTATATTTTCTGCTGACATTCAGAAAGCTAGTTATCAGCAGTCAAAAGCCGATTATTCCCTTTTCACCAAAGATAGAAGTACTTCTTTTACTACAGTCCTTATCTATGTTGATGATATACTCCTTACAGGCAGTGATCTTCAAGAAATGGAACATCTCAAAAAGTTTCTCTTCAAACACTTTCGAATGAAAGATCTCGGTGACTTAAAATATTTTCTAGGCATTGAATTTTCTCGATCAAAAAAGGGAATTTTCATGTCTCAAAGGAAATATGCAGTAAACAGTTTACAAGATTTAGGACTTCTTGGTGCACGTCCAGATAAGTTTCCGATGGAGCAAAATTTGAAGCTTACTCCTACAGATGGGGTCTTATTAAGTGATCCAACTAAGTATAAAAGGTTGGTTAGTGGATTGATTTATTTTACTGTGACAACGCCTGACATAGTATACTCTGTTCGCATATTTAGTCAATTCATGCATAAACCCAAAAAGCCACATTGGGATGCAGCTTTTCGGATTTTTAGATACATCAAGGGTAATCCTAGTCAAGGTTTACTATTTTCTTCTACTAACAGTCTTACTCTTAAGGCATTTTGCGATTCAGATTGGGGAAGGTGATGTGCCACAAGAAGATCAATTACAGGATATTGCATTTTTCTTGGAGATTCTCTCATCTCATGGAAATCCAAGAAACAAGCCAATGTCTCTAGATCATGTACAGAAGTAGAATACAGAGCCATGGCAAACACATGTTTGGAGTTGACAAGGTTACATTACATATTGCAAGATTTAAAGGTTGCACAACCCAACTCCTACACCTCTATTATATGACAATCATGCTACCTTATACATCGCAGCAAATCCCATTTTCCATGAACGTACAAAGCACATTGAGATAGACTGCCACATTGTTCGAGAGAAACTACAAGCCTGAATGATTAGTCCTTTGTACATGCCCACACGCTTACAATTGGCGAACGTGTTTGCAAAAGCTTTAGGAAATGACCAATTTGTGACGTTACATAACAAGTTGGGACTTCACGATATTCACTCTCCAACTTGAGGGGGAGTATTACGAATCTTCTGCATTATCTCAAGATTATATATATTTATTTCATTTATTTGTTTACTTTTTATTTTAGGAAATATCTCTTTGATATAGGATCACGTTATAATAGGCTTGTGATTAGCAAAGGTTTTATTCTCTCTTTTGTATATATATGTATTTTGCTTTTACCGAATGAATACAAAAAACATTCACCAATTCCCATTTCCTTTCTTAGTTCTGTTATGTAATTTATTATAGTTTGCCACGACAATTTAATCAAAAACTCATATAATAATGACAATGCAATATAAACTTTCATGAAAATCAAACACAACATCATGATATGTCTTAATGACAAAGATCACAACTTGTTTATAGAAATCAAACACAACATCATGATATGACTTTAGGACAAAAGATCACAACTTGTTCACGGAAATCAAACATGGTTAAGCTTCTGTTTAACACAAATACAAAAATGAAGAAAGTGCACTTCAGATGAGTTTTTTTTTTTTTTTTTAAATGGCACCTACTGAGCCTGGACATTGGAAACTGACATCGAATTTTATTTTAACTGAAAATCGCACCTAAGTTGGTTTGGAACAAAATTACCCCTCACTATAAAAGAAAACATTTCACCAGATTTTTTTTTCTCACAATCTTCTCGCCACTTTCTTCTCTATCTCTCTAAAACCTCATCACTTCCTCTTTTCACCTAACGAAGACCGCGACTCCATCGGCCGACCAAGCAATTGCCGGCGACAGCCACCAACCAACCAAGTAAATTCTAACCAAGCCATCACCGACAAAAACACCGTCGAATAAGCCATCTTCTCTCTAAAACCTCATCACTTTCTCTTTTCACTAAACGAAGACTATGACTCCACCGGCTCACCAAGCAGCCGCCTACGACAACCACCGGCCAACCAAACAAACTCCAACCAAGCCATTGTTGGGGTTTTTGCCCTAAAGATGTCATTTGTAAATGGTTTTTTATAAATAAATAAAAGAAGAGTTCAATTCATTCTTATCGTGTCATTTATATTATATAAACTTATGCATTATAACATCTTAGATTGCCGGATGTAATCTCATACTATGTATATGATTGTCATATACATATGGATACAGTAAGAGATGTGCAATCTAAAGAGTCCATAGATAGCAAATAAAGCTGGGTACTTTATTTGTAGTTAATCTATAGCTGCGGTCCATTCTGTAATGTACGATGATTCTATCCTGAATCATCCATATAGAGATATGGGAATGGAGGCACATTGTATAATGTGATTATATAGAACTGGGCCATGATCTATATGAATCTCTCACCAAGATCCGTTTACCGATGACATTCATATACATCAACTTATGATGGCTATATGTGGGTGATCTCAATCCTGAGTGTCTTATCGACTCCTTCAGGTTAGATCGTGATCTTTGATATACTATGGGTAAGGTCGGAGGATTATTCCTGATCAATATTCTCCGTATGTTGGGATTGCGTTTTGGCTTGTGGCTGGGAAGTTTTGCACACAATAGTGGAATCCACTCCTTCTTGTGAGAAGTAGAGAGTAGTTCACTTAAGAGTTTATTCGGGGCTTGAACAATATGAGCGCTCTCTTGATTCCGTGAGGAAACAGGATTTATTGTTCATTAAAGAATCAACAGTGCTTAAAGGATATATATAATTAGAGGGGTATAACGGACATTATGACACAGCGCTAATTATGAACTACTATGGAGGGTCACACCATATGTAATAGCTATATCGATGGACACCGAGTGATATTGGTCTGTGTAAAAGCGTCCGCAGTTGAGAGAATGCAACTTCAGATTTATAGTGGAATAATACCGGAGTTGATAATCAAGGAATATTAATTAAAGAGTTCAATTAATGATTTTGAGGATTATCGGAGCTCAAAATACTGTGGATCCATTAGGTCCCCTTGCTAGCCTGATCCATTTAGGTAACAAGGGTCATGTATAATTAATTGGATGGTCCAATTAATAGTGTTGCGAAAGTGACACGTGTCAGGAGTTAATTGAGTGATGTAATTATTCAATTAATTAAATAATGACACTTATAACAATTAAATAATAAGATTATTTAATTATGTAATTAGTCATAAGAGGAGGGTGACAGTTGATATTTTATTTTGAATAGTGAGATAATAGGATTATCTCATTTATTAAATAAAATAAAATAAATTTGAATTTAAAAGGTTTAAATTCAAAAGTCTGATAACAGTTTATTTTTATTTTTTGAATATAGAGATAATATGATTATCTCATTTATTAAATAAAATAAAATAAATTTGAATTTAAAAAGTTTAAATTCAAAAGTCTGATAATAGTTTATTTTTATTTTTATTTTGAATAAAGAGATAATAGGATTATCTCATTTATTAAATAAAATAAAATAAAATTGATTTTAAAAAGTTTAAATTCAAAAGTTACTGATAAATTAATTAAAAAGAGTTTTTTATTAATTTGGTAACTTAAATAGATATATTAAAAAGAGTTTTTAATTTAACAGACAATTAAACCAAAGAGTTTTACATTCAAAGTTTTTTTTTTTTACGTAAGAGATACAGAAAAAAGAAAAGTGACCGGAGAGATACAGTATTTCTCCAACTTTTTTTTCCATTCAACCTCTTCACTGATTCTGACAACGTGATGCGCCCACACGCAAGTTACCGATGTCGGGATATAGCAAGGAAGACGTAGTGGTACAGACTAGGAGCTACAGAAAAAAAAATACGAAGAAGCCTCCAACGGTGGTATGTTCCTTAATTTTTTTTTTCATTAATTACGATTTTTTGTATATAAAATAAATATATATGTGATATATATTATTTTTATTATTCCGAAAATATAGTTCCAAAGTTTTACTGGTCACAGATTGTTTTTGCAATCTGTATAAAAATTTTAAAATTTTATTTCCGCTGCATGACCAGTAGAACAGAAAAACGGTTCCTACAATTGGTATCAGAGCCAGGTTATTTTCGGAACAGAAAATTGTTTTCGATGCTCCTAATGTATGATTGTGTAGGCACATTTTTATTTATTTATTTGAATATATATTGTTTAAATTAAATTGTTTAATTTTAAACATAGTTGATCGTAAATTTTTATGGTGTTGTGGATTTAGGTGTTAATGGGTTGTAAATAATTTATTTTCTTTTTCCAGTTTTTATTTTTTGTATTATTATTATTTTTTTAAATGTAATCGAAGACGAAGATGTTGAAAATTGAAGAACAAGTTATGATCGGAAACTGAATCAACTGGCTGCGGACACAAGACGCATTTTTTGTGCTAGTATGGATTGTCATGTGCACTGTGTAAGAACATGTGTACTGTGTGCGCATTTTGGTACAATTTTAAACCAATCAAATTGTATTTGTTCTGAATTCATGAGATGAATTAGAGAATCCCGAAGAGATTGAAAGACTATGAAGTTACAAGAAGACCAAGGAATGCCTTGGGGTTATTTTTGTAATTTAGTTTTTTAATTTTTTTTTGGGTAAATAATCCATAACACTCGGTCAATTCATGTATGTTTTATTATTTGATAATTTAGTATTGTCATGCATATATATGTCATTTAGATTTAAGTGTGCCTACACAAATATATGTTGATATTGTCATACATGCATCATAGCATTTATATATTATTTGTTTTAATGAGATTAAAATGGTAAATAATATATTTATAATTTGCTATGAAAAAGGATTAGTTTTTAATAGTTAAAAATTTGGTAATTCTCTTAATATTAATCTTGATATTAAAGTGTTTAATAAATTTAGATTAATATGGTCATTTATTAAAATTAGGTTTAATATGATTAATAACCTAATAAATAAATTAAACAAATAATGTGTTAGAGTTTTAAATAGTTAAAACTTGGTAAACACCAAATTAATAATCTAACTTTAGTAAAACGTTTACCAAAATTTAGTTATTCACTTATAGATTTTTAAGTGTTAAAAATTATAATTATTTAGAATATGATTCTAATAATAAATTAGTTAATGCCCTAGATAACTTGATTAAAATTAGCCGTTTAATCCTATAGAGTCTAGGTGCATTAACGAATAGAAAATCCTAAGTTTTAAAATAGTGAGTGGGAGAGGGATATATGACATATATATCCCGTAGTCTCCATCGTTAGTTCAACACCATGAGATCCAAGTGAGGCCTCGTGACGGCTTTACTGTCGTCCTCCCTAAGGAGGGTTTCCACGAAGGTCAATACCAAGGTTGACTTCCTAACGGATAGGATTTCTGGGGGTATTTCGGGTTTGACCAACCCTAAGGCGGCACTCTCGAGTTAAGCCCATGAGATCTGAAATGATGGGTTACACTCACAAGGTTTAGATTAAATGTGGTTAATCGAAAACCTGACTAAATAAACGATGGTTGAATAATATGGAATAAGAGTTATTCTAGAATATTATTTGATTGAGAATGTCTCGGTCCAACATGCAAAGACTTGACTGACCCTAAGGCGGTACTTCTTTGTGGTATGTTGGATTATCGTGGCGTAGTAACTGTTTTTATTGGGGTAGTTCTAGTTCGTTAAACATGTACATTCATCATGTTTAAATTTATGCCAAAGCATTATCACTTGTTTTTAATATATGACTGAATGAATGTTTATTTATTTTTCAGCAATAATGTCTTCTGCGTTATTACAAATACTTGTACACGATAAACTAACTAGTGATAACTATACAAAATGGAAACTTAACATAAACGCGATTTTGGTCACCAAAGACCTTAAGTTTGTGCTTACAGAGGAATGTCCTCCACAGTATGCTGCCAATGCCCCACAAAGGGTTCGTGAGGCATACTAGCGATAAGTCTCATCTAATGAGAAAGCCCGTACATATCTGTTTGCTTCTATGACAGAAGTGCTTATCACAAAGCACGAAGCAATGACTACAGCATTCAAAATTATGGAGTCATTGCAAGCTATGTTCGGGCAACCCTCTGAGCAAAAGCACCATGAAGCTGTTCGTGTCACTATGCTCGCTCGCATGAAGGAAGGTACATCTGTTCGGGAACATGTCCTGATCATGATGTCCTACTTCAACACGGCAGAAATCAATTGTGGGGCCATTGATGAACCTAGCCAAGTGAGCATCATATTGACAACTCTTCCGAAGAGTTTCGATCAGTTTAAGAGCAACTATGGGATGAACAAGTTGCAGTTCAGTCTCACTCAGTTGCTCAATGAGCTCGCCACCTTCGAGGCCTTGACTAAGGACAGTAAGGTGAAGACCGGTGAGGCAAATGTTGCCGAACCATCTTCCTTCTCTAAAAATAAAAGGAGGAAGAGGTCTGCTGGGAAAGCTAAAAGTAAGCCCAAGCCCAAGAAAGCCCAAAGCAAAAAGAAGGGCACCTCCACAGACAAAGACAAGGGAAAATGTTTCCATTGTAACAAGGTCGGGCATTGAAAGAGGAACTGTCCTCAGTACCTAGAGGAAGTAACCAAGAAGAAAAAGCAGAAAGGTAAATATGATTTACTAGTTCTTAAATCATGTTTAGTGGAAAATGATTCTTCATCCTAGATAGTTGATTCGGGGGCCACTAACTATGTTTGTTCTTCTTTGCAGTGGACTGATTCTTGGACACAACTAGAGGAGGGAGCCTTCTCGATGCGTGTGGGGTCGGGGGATGTCATGTCGGCTCGAGCAGTGGGTTCAATAAAATTGAATTTTTGTAATAATACTAGATTTTTACTTTTAAACAATGTTTATTATATTCCTGGATTTACACGGAATTTAATTTCCATTTCTAAATTGTTAGAACAATTATATTCTGTTTCTTTTAATAATAAATCTGTTATTATTTCAAAGAATGGTCTGAATATTTGTTCAGGAATTAATGAAAACAATTTGTATGTGTTAAGGCCGTTAATACATACAACACTGTTCAACACCAAATTGTTTAAGGTTGAAAAACCTAAAACCAAACGACATAAGATTTCTCTAGATGATGACACGTATCTCTGGCATCTAAGGCTTGGTCATATTAACCTTGACCGGATAGACAGACTAGTAAAAAGCGGACCTTTAAGCGAGTTAAAGGTTGGCACCTTACCTGTCTGTGAATCCTGTTTAGAAGGTAAGATGACTAAGAGACCTTTTACTGGAAAAGGCCTTAGAGCTAAAGAGCCACTGGAGCTTATACATACTGATGTCTGCGGACCGATGAATGTTAAAGCCAGGGGTGGTTATGAGTATTATGTCACCTTTATAGATGACTACTCTAGATACGGATATGTCTACCTGATGCAACGTAAGTCAGAAACTTTTGAAAAGTTCAAAGAATTTCGAGCTGAAGTTGAGAATCAGTTAGGTAAGACTATCAAGTCTCTACGATCGGATCGTGGGGGTGAGTACCTTGACCAAAATTTTAAAGACTTTATGGTCGAGCATGGGATAGTATCCCAACTCACAGCTCCGGGTACACCTCAGCAAAATGGTGTAGCGGAGAGGAGAAATAGAACCCTAATGGAAATGGTGAGATCTATGATTAGTTTCTCGTCATTACCAAATTCCTTCTGGGGATATGCGTTACAAACAGCGGCATACATTTTGAATGTAGTGCCATCCATGTAACATCCCTAATTTCAAATAATTAATTTTGAGTATATGCATATGATATTTATGATTTGAGGGGTGTAAATTGTAATTAAATGTATTAACGTCGCGACCAGGTACCGCGATGGTTGATCGCGATGAAAGCGGTGAAATCACTCTAGTGAGCAACGCGACCAGGTGGCGCAATCACAGGTCGCGATGACCAAATTTTTATAAAAAAATAAGAGGCGGTGAAGCTTCACGAAGAAGCAAACCAGAAAAGAAAGAGAGAGAACGGGAGAGAAAAAGAAAGAAAGAAAAAGAAAGAAAGAAAAAGAAGAGAAAGATAGAGAGAGAGAGAGAAAGGAAGAGAGAGAAAGAAGAAGAAGAAGGAGGAGAAGAAGAAAAGAAGAAGAAGAAGAAGAAGAGGAAAGGAAGAAGAAAGAAAGGAAAAGGAAAAGAGAAAAGGGGAAAGGAAAGGAAAAAGAAAATCCAAAAAACAAACTGTCGTAAAACGGTATCCAGGTTGGTGTACACATAAATAGTTTTGATTAAATTTATTGTGAATGATTCTTGAAATTGATTTTTAAATTTTAGAAACGTAATTTATGCTGAGTTTAATGATTTTGATTTATGATTTATATTATGGTTACATTCCGTTTTCTATTATTTGATATGATTTTGAATATCTTGTTTTACAAATGTTGATGGATATTAATTTTTGGATTGATTGAGAGAATTTTTGGTTATATGAAACTTATCTGAAGGTTATATGAAATCTTTGCAATATCTGTAAACTCTGAATTTTGATTTTATGGCCCTGACTATATATAGGGAACATATGGATATAGGAGATTGACATGTCAATTGGGTAAATTAGCAGTACTGCACCGATATTCCTGATAATTATGATGATGATTCTACGGATACCATTTCCTTTGAAATGGGAAACCGACTGTGAAATACGGATCTCACTTCATTCTGAAATGGGAAACCGACTGTTTATATAGGGATACCATTTCATATGAGATGGGAAACCCGACTGTAAAACCCGTAATCCAGTCCTGTAAACCCTGTTATGTGTATCAGAGGCCCAATCAAAACTGAAAGTCAGAAAATGATGTGGAAATAAAGAAATGTTATTGAGATTAAAACCCATGAACTTTTGAAATACTTTATTTTATATAGTCTCAGTAATCGAAATATATAATGTTTGTTTTATATATATATTTCTGAATTTCTGAATTTAAGATTTATTGCTTTATATTACATTGAAATTTATTTTAGTGTACACCTACTAAGCATTATTGCTTAGCGCATTGATGTTTATCACGCGTAAGTAACAGAGATACCGAGGAAGGAAAAGACTGAAGAAGTACTAGCTGCAGAGGAGAATTTATAGTCACATTTCTGGGGTAGTTATATAGTTCTGTGTATTATATTCAGTACGCATGCATATACAGAAATCTGTAAATGTGTTATATATTTATGTTTTGTAAATAATTTTTTTATGGTTTCTGTTTTCATTTTCAAAGGATTGTAAATAGTGAATTATGAAATGTTTTATTGGAATATGTATGGAAGTCGCACTAAATGGCAGAGTGCGCATTTGATTGAAAAAGAGATTTGAAGTGTGGTTTTTATTTTATTTGAGATTTTATTTGAAACAGGTTTTGGAAAATCAGAAAAACAGAGGAAACTCTGCCGAAATTTTTAAAAACTGATTTTGATGGGCTCACTAGAAATGATTTTGAATTATAAATTATTTAGTTTTCAGATTATAAACAGAGTTAAGAAAAGTTTTAAAAAAACCCGGTAACGCTCCCTATGTCGATCCAAACGGGTCGGGTCAGGGGTTGTTACAATCCAAATCTGTTCCTAAGACTCCCTTAGAGTTGTGGAATGGTCGTAAAGTTAGTTTGCGACATTTCCGCATATGGGGGTGTCCAGTATACGTGCTGAAGAACAGAAGTGGAAAGCTAGACTCCAAATCTGCAGTCTGCCTGTTTGTAGGATACTCTAAAGAGACTAGAGGCGGATTCTTCTATAGTCCTGAAGATAACAAAGTGTTTGTATCGATAAATGCAACGTTTCTTGAGGACAACTATATTAGTGACCATAAGCCTCGATCCAAGATTGTGTTAAATGAACTGGAGCCTGGTGAGACCAGCACTCCATCAACAAGAGTTGTTGATCCACAAACATCTAAGAGTCAGATGATTCCTAATCGAGATACACTACCACCTAGACGTAGTGGGAGGGTTGTGATACAACCTGAACGCTATTTAGGTATAGGTAAGGGACAAGATGTTGTCTTTACTGATAGTGTGGATGACCCATTGTCATTTAAGAATGCAATGGAAGATCCTGATAAAGAGGAATGGCTCAAAGCCATGAATCTCGAGATGGCGTCTATATACTCCAACTCAGTCTGAGATCTTGTAGACTTACCGGATGGGGTAAAACTCATTGGGTGTAAGTGATCTACAAGAGAAAGAGAGGAGTAGATGGGAAGGTAGAAACCTTCAAGGCAAAGCTAGTGGCTAAGGGTTATACCCAAAAAGAGGGGGTCGATTATGAAGAGACCTTCTCGCCAGTTGCCATGTTTAAGTCTATTCGGATTCTCTTATCCATTGCAGCTTATTTTGATTATGAAATTTGCCAAATGGACGTCAAGACTGCATTTTTAAATGGCAATCTTGACGAAAATATCTATATGATGCAACCAGAGGGATTCGTGTCCCCAGATCAAGAGTAAAAGTTTTACAAGCTGCAAAGGTCCATTTATGGACTTAAGCAAGCATCTAAATCTTGGAACATAAGGTTTGATGATATTATCAAAACCTATGGCTTCGAGCAAAATGTTGATGAGCCTTGTGTATACAAGCACATCATTGACAAAAAGATAGTTTTCTTAGTCCTATACATAGATGACATCCTACTAATTGGGAATGATGTTGGAGCGTTGTTTGACGTCAAGGGTTGGCTAGCTAGCTAATTCCAAATGAAAGATTTAGGAGAGGCGAGTTATGTTCTAGGGATCCAACTTATAAGGGATCGTAAGAATAAACTCATAGTACTGTCTCAGGCATCATATATCGATAAGATTCTTGTTCGATTTTCGATGCAGAACTCTAAGAAAGGTAATTTACCTTCTAGGCATGGAGTTCACTTGTCTAAGGAACAATGTCCTAAGACACCTCGGGACATTGAGGATATGAGACGTGTGCCCTATGAATCTGCAGTAGGAAGTCTCATGTATGCTATGTTATGCACGAGACCGGACATCTGCTATGCAGTAGGAGTAGTCAGCAGATACCAGTCCAACCCGGGATTAGATCATTGGGTTGCAGTCAAAATCATTCTCAAGTATCTTTGGAGAACGAGAAACTATATGCTCGTGTATTTCGAACAGGATTTGATCCCGTTAGGACACACGGATTCTAATTTTCAGTCAGACATGGATTCTAGAAAATCCACATCTGGATCCGATTTCACCCTGGGTGGTGGATCCATTGTGAGGAGAAGTATTAAGCAATCTTGCATTGCTGACTCTACCATGGAAGCCGAATATGTAACCGCTTGTGAAGCTGCTAAAGAGATTGTTTGGCTCCGTAAGTTCTTGAGTGATCTGGAAGTTGTTCTAGATATGAATAGGCCCATCACACTTTATTGTGATAACAGTGGTGCTATGGCTAATTCCAAAGAACCAAGAAGCCATAAAAGAGGGAAGCATATAGAGAGGAAGTATCATCCCATTAGAGAGATAGTGCAGAGAGGAGATGTGATCGTCACCAAGATAGCCTCATAAGACAATCATGCTGATCCATTTACGAAGACCTTACTGGTTAATGTATTCACGGGTCACCTAAAAGGTCCAGGGTTACGTCATATGCCTAACATGCTTTAGTGCAAGTAGGAGATTGTTGGGGTTTTTGCCCAAAAGATGTAATTTGTAAATGATTTTTTTATAAATAAATAAGAGAAGAGTTCAATTCATTCTTATCATGTCTTTTATATTATATAAACTTGTGTATTATAACATCCTAGATTGTCGGATGTAATCTCATTCTGTGTATATGATTGTCATATAGAGATGGATACAATAAGAGATGTGCAATCTAAAGAGTCCATAGATAGCAAAAAAAGCTGAGTACTTTATTTGTAGTTAATCTATAGCTGCAGTCCATTCTGTATTGTACGATGATTTTATTCTGAATCATTCATATGAAGATATGAGAATGGAGGCACCTTGTATGATGTGATCATATAGGACTGGGCCATGACCTATATGAATCTCTCACCAAGATCCGTTTTCCGATGAGATTCATATACATCAACTTATGATGGCTATATATGGGTGATCTCAATCCTGAGTGTCTTATCGACTCCTTCAGGTTAGATCGTGATCGTGATCTTCTCCGTATGTTGGGATTGCGATTTAGCTTATGGCTGGGAAGGTTTGCACACAATAGTGGAATCCACTCCTTTTTATGAGAAGTAGAGAGTAGTTCCCTTAAGAGTTGATTCGAGGCTTGAACAATATGAGCGCTCTCCTGATTCCGTGAGGAAATAGGATTTATTATTCATTAGAGAATCAACAGTGCTTAAAGGATATATATAATTAGAGGGGTATAACGGACGTTATAACCCAGCTCTAATTTTGAACTACTGTAGAGGGTCACACCATATGTAATAGCTATATCGATGGACACCGAGTGATATCGGTCTGTGTAAAAGCGTCCGCAATTGAGAGAATGCAGCTTCCGATTTTTAGTGGAATAATACCGGAGTTGATAATCAAGGAATATTAATTAAAGAGTTCAATTAATGATTCTGAGGATTATCGGAGCTCAAAATACTGTGGGTCCATTAGGTCCCCTTGCTAGCCCGATCCATTTAGGTAACAAGGGTCACGTATAATTAATTGGATGGTCCAATTAATAGTGTTGCGAAAGTGACACGTGTCAGGAGTTAATTGAGTGATGTGATTATTCAATTAATTAAATAATGACAATTATAACAATTAAATAATAAGATTATTTAATTATGTAATTAGTCATAAGAGGAGGGTGATAGTTGATATTTTATTTTGAATAGTGAGATAATATGATTATCTCATTTATTAAATAAAATAAAATAAATTTGAATTTAAAAAGTATAAATTCAAAAGTTTGATAATAGTTTATTTTTATTTTTTGAATATAGAGATAATATGATTATCGTATTTATTAAATAAAATAAAATAAATTTGAATTTAAAAAAGTTTAAATTCAAAAGTCTGAAAATAGTTTATTTTTATTTTTATTTTGAATAAAGAGATAATAGGATTATCTCATTTATTAAATAAAATAAAATAAAATTGATTTTAAAAAGTTTAAATTCAAAAGTTACTGATAAATTAATAAAAAAGAGTTTTCATTAATTTGGTAACTTAAATAGATATATTAAAAGAGTTTTTGATTTAACAGACAATTGAACTAAAGAGTATTACGTTCAAAGTTTTTTTTTACGTAAGAGATACAGAAAAAAGAAAAGTGACCGGAGAGATACAGTATCTCTCCAACTCTTTTTTCCATTCAACCTCTTCACTGATCCTGACAATGTGACGCGCCCACACGTAAGTTACCGGTGCCGGGATATAGAAAGGAAGACGTAGTGGTACAGACTAGGAGCTGCAGAAAAAAAATACGAAGGAGCCTTCAACGGTGGTATGTTCCTTAATTTTTGTTTTTCATTGATTACGATTTTCTGCATATAAAATAAATATATATGTGATATATATTATTTTTATTATTCCGAAAATATAGTTCTAAAGTTTTACTGGTCACTGATTGTTTTTGCAATCTGTATAAAAATTTTAAAATCTTATTTCCACTGCGTGACCAGTAGAACAGAAAAACGGTTTCTACAGCCATTACCAACGAAGACACCGGCGACGAAGCCATTGGCGGTTGATTCGAACTCCAAAGAAAGGTAGGTTTTGATTTTATTTTATTTTTTGGTTGTTTGTTGTTTGATTTTGTATGAGTTTTTTTATTTGAATTTAAAAAAAAAAAAATTGTAAGTGGGTTTTGGAGAAAAATGATTTTTGATTGAAGATTGATTGGTTTTGGAGCAATTTTATCTTGATTGGGTTTGATTGGTTTGATTGTGTTTCATTTTTGTTTTTCAATCTTCAATGATCATGTTCGTTTCAATCTTCAAGCATATCGTGTTTGTTTTGATTATTGAAATATTTTTATTGTGTCATTTATATCATATAAACTTGTGCATTATAACATCCTAAATTGTCGGATGTAATCTCGTACTGTGTATATGATTGTCATATACATATGGATACAGTAAGAGATGTATAATATAAAGAGTCCATAGATAGCAAATAAAGCTGGGTACTTTATTTGTAGTTAATATATAGCTGCGGTTTATCTTGAATCATTCATATGGATCTGTCACCAAGATCTGTTTACCAATGAGATTCATATACATTAACTTATTATGGCTATATATATCGGGTGATCTCAATCTTGAGTGTCTTATTGACTCCTTCAGGTTAGATCACGATCTTTGATATACCATGAGTAAGGTCGGATGATTATTCCCGATCAATATTCTCCATATGTTGGGATTGCGATTTGGCTTATGGCTGAGACGTTTTGCATACAATAGTGGAATCCACTCCTTCTTGTGAGAAGTAGAGAGTAGTTCCCTTAATAGTTGATTCGGGGCTTGAACAATATGAGCGCTCTCTTGATTTCGTGAGGAAACAGGATTTATTATTCATTAGAGAATCAACAGTGCTTAAAGGATCTATTAATTAGAGGGGTATAACGGACGTTATGACCCAGCTCTAATTATGAACTACTGTGGAGGGTCACACCATATGTAATAGCTATATCGATGGACACCGAGTGATATCGGTCTGTATAAAAGCGTCCGCAATTGAGAGAATGCAGCTTCGGATTTTTAGTGGAATAATACCAGAGTTGATAATCAAGGAATATTAATTAAAGAGTTCAATTAATAATTCTGAGGATTATCAGAGCTCAAAATACTGTGGGTCCATTAGGTCTCCTTGCTAGCCGGATCCATTTAGGTAACAAGGGTCACGTATAATTAATTGGATGGTCCAATTAATAGTGTTGCGAAAGTGACACGTGTCAGGAGTTAATTGAGTGATGTGATTATTCAATTAATTAAATAATGACAATTATAACAATTAAATAATAAGATTATTTAATTATGTAATTAGTCATAAGAGGAGGGTGATAGTTGATATTTTATTTTGAATAGTGAGATAATATGATTATTTCATTTATTAAATAAAATAAAATAAATTTGAATTTAAAAAGTTTAAATTCAAAAGTCTGATAATAGTTTATTTTTATTTTTTGAATATAGAGATAATATGATTATCTCATTGATTTAATAAAATAAAATAAATTTGAATTTAAAAAAGTTTAAATTCAAAAGTCTGATAATAGTTTATTTTTATTTTTATTTTGAATAAAGAAATAATAGGATTATCTCATTTATTAAATAAAATAAAATAAAATTGATTTTAAAAAGTTTAAATTCAAAAGTTACTGATAAATTAATAAAAAAGAGTTTTTATTAATTTGGTAACTTAAATAGATATATTAAAAGAGTTTTTAATTTAACAGACAATTGAACCAAAGAGTTTTACGTTCAAAGTTTTTTTTTTACGTAAGAGATACAGAAAAAAGAAAAGTGACCGAAGAGATATAGTATCTCTCCAACCCTTTTTTCCATTCAACCTCTTCACTGATCCTGACAACGTGACGCGCCCACACGTAAGTTACCGATGCCGGGATATAGTAAGGAAGAAGTAGTGGTACAGACTAGGAGTTGCAGAAAAAAAATACGAAGGAGCCTCCAACGGTGGTATGTTCCTTAATTTTTTTTTTCATTGATTACGATTTTCTGTATATAAAATAAATATATATGTGATATATATTATTTTTATTATTCCAAAAATATAGTTCCAAAGTTTTACTGGTCACTGATTGTTTTTGCAATTTGTATAAAAATTTTAAAATCTTATTTCCGCTGCGTGACCAGTAGAACAGAAAAACGGATCCTACAGCCATTACCAACGAAGACACCGGCGACGAAGCCATTGACGGTTGATTCGAACTCCAAAGAAAGGTAGGTTTTGATTTTATTTTATTTTTTGGTTGTTTGTTATTTGATTTTGTATGAGTTTTTTTATTGGATTTAAAAAAAAAAATTGTAAGTGGGTTTTGGAGAAAAATGATTTTTGATTGAAGATTGATTGGTTTTGGAGCAATTTTATTTTGATTGGGTTTGATTGGTTTGATTGTGTTTCATTTTTGTTTTTTAATCTTCAATGATCATGTTCGTTTCAATCTTCAAGCATATCGTGTTTGTTTTGATTATTGAAATATTCTTATTGTGTCATTTATATTATATAAACTTGTGCATTATAACATCCTAGATTGCCGATGTAATCTCGTACTGTGTATATGATTATCATATACTGATGGATACAGTAAGAGATGTACAATCTAAAGAGTCCATAGATAGCAAATAAAACTGGGTACTTTATTTGTAGTTAATATATAGCTGCGGTCCATTCTGTATTGTATGATGATTCTATCTTGAATCATTCATATGGAGATATGGGAATGAAGGCACCTTGTGTGATGTGATCATATAGGAGTGGGTCATGATCTATATGAATCTCTCACCAAGATCTGTTTACCAATGAGATTCATATACATCAACTTATGATGGCTATATATAGCGGGTGATCTCAATCTTGAGTGTTTTATTGACTCCTTCAGGTTAGATCACGATCTTTGATATACCATGAGTGAGGTCGGATGATTATTCCCGATCAATATTCTCTGTATGTTGGGATTGCGATTTGGCTTGTGGCTGGGAAGTTTTGCACACAATAGTGGAATCCACTCCTTCTTATGAGAAGTAGAGAGTAGTTCCCTTAAGAGTTGATTCAGGGCTTGAACAATATGAGCGCTCTCCTGATTCCGTGAGGGAACATGATTTATTATTCATTAGAGAATCAACAGTGCTTAAAGGATATATATAATTAGAGGGGTATAACGGACGTTATGACCCAGCTCTAATTATGAACTACTGTGGAGAGTCACACCATATGTAATAGCTATATCGTTGGACATCGAGTGATATCGGTCTGTGTAAAAGCGTCCGCAATTGAGAGAATGCAGCTTCGGATTTTTAGTGGAATAATACCGGAGTTGATAATCAAGGAATATTAATTAAAGAGTTCAATTAATGATTCTGAGGATTATCGGAGCTCAAAATACTGTGGGTCCATTAGGTCCCCTTGCTAGCCTGATCCATTTAGGTAACAAGGGTCACGTATAATTAATTGGATGGTCCAATTAATAGTGTTACGAAAGTGACACGTGTCAGGAGTTAATTGAGTGATGTGATTATTCAATTAATTAAATAATGACTATTATAACAATTAAATAATAAGATTATTTAATTATGTAATTAGTCATAAGAGGAGGGTGATAGTTGATATTTTATTTTGAATAGTAAGATAATAGAATTATCTCATTTATTAAATAAAATAAATTTAAATTTAAAAAATTTAAATTCAAAAGTTATTGATAATAGTTTATTTTTATTTTGAATAAAGAGATAATAGGATTACCTCATTTATTAAATAAAATAAAATAAACAATTATTATTTGAATTTAAAAGAGTTCAAATTTAAAAGTTATTTATAAATTAATTAAAAAGAGTTTTTATTAATTTAGTAACTTAAATATATATTAAAAAAAGAGTTTTTAATATAACAGACGACTGAAACAAATATTTTTTGACATTCAAAGTGTTTGTACGTAAAAGGAAAAAAAAAAAAAGTTACCGGAGAGATATAGTATTTCTCCAACTCTTATATTTTCAACCTTTTCGTTGTTCCTGACAACGTGACGTGCCCACACGTAAGTTACCGGTACCGGAATATAGCAAGGAAGACGTAGTGGTACAAATAAGGAGTAGCAGAGAAAAAAAAAAACAAAGTAGCCTCCAACGCTAGTATAGTCCTTAAATTTTGTTTTCTTTTTCTTCCATTTATTGATTACAATTCCTGTATAAAAAATAAATATATATTTGATATATATTATTTTTATTGTTCTGAAAATATAGTTCTAAAGTTTTACTGGTCACAGATCGCTTTTGTGATCTGTATAAAAATTTTTAAACCCCAATTCCGCTGTGTGACCAGTAGAACGAAAAAACGGTTCCTACAGTTCTTACCCCATGAGTCCGTCCGGTGTTTTGATCAACTTCTCCTTCGGTCCCTACCCCCGGAGCAACATCTCCCTCTACTAGTAGTCGTTCTACCCGTGCCGCTATGCGTTCCAACATCCCTATCATCCTTATCACATCCGCCCGTAACTCTCGTTGGCCAAATTCCAAGGCTTCGATTCAGACCCGGTTGGGTTGAGGAATCGTAAGAGATTGTTTGTTGTCCCCGTTTGACATCTTGAAACTAACTAGTGCTCACTTTATCACTTAGGACTTTTATCAAACACCTTGTGGGCAACTCTCAATGAAAACACCAAATTGTTGAGGATCTAAATCTAAATCTAACAACAAACCCTAACTTTACCAACAAACAATAAAAAAGCACAAGATAGGTTTTGAGTTTAGTCACCTTATTAGAGATTCCTCACTCTCTAGCACTTAGGGTAGTAGTCTTACCCTTAGCCCAAGTTAATCTCAAACAAAAATGTCAAGATAAACCGATTTAAGTCTTTTGAGATCATCCACAAGACAAAGAGAACTTTTTTTATTGATATTGATGATAGATAAGATGATTACAACCCCATAATAACATTCTATTTATACTTGATAGGAACAGACTAAGAAAAGACTTAAATATCCATAGGAAATAGGTCTAGTTTTAAAATAGACGAGTGTAGAAATTAGGGTTTAGTGCCCCGCCACCATATCACGACCGCGAGTCGCAATTGGGAGTTGCAACCTCGGTCGCGATGCTTACTGCCTCAAACCATCAGATATTATCGCGACTTGGGTCGCGAATTGGGAGTCGCGGCCTAAGTCGCAGTTATATTTTTCTCTGTAATCCAGTGAGTGGCGTGAGAGAGTCGCGGCCTAGGTCGCGATACCCTTCCATTTTTCTTTCCTCCAAAAGTAGACCTCATTATATTTTTACCCAACGTTGCCATATCAGTACTCTTTGAATAATTGATAGGGCATTATCCAACCATGACGAGGGAGGGTAGCAAAAGAATCAGTTCCTACAGTCATGTTTCAATCTTTTCCTGTGAATGCAACGTGACATGACTTTTTCAGGTGTACTTGTACATGAGTTGCTGCTGATGGAGATTTTGCACGATGGTCCGTATGATGAGATGAGATTTCGTTTGGGCCAACATACAATTCGACTATTGAGGGTGAGTTTTGCCTCATCACATGACTTAAGTTTAGGAAGTTGTCTGATACGAGTCAATACGGTGAGGTGGTGGATGGCATCCACCGCAGGTACTTCAGTCTTAGAGATGACGTGAACAAGGATGCTCTGGAACTCGGCTGATTCGGTGCCTCCGACGATGCCTTGGATATTAATGCTATATAGATTATTATACGGTAAGCGATGACCGTGACATGTTACCAGTTTGAGTGCTTCGACTCATAAACAACTTGGAGGCGCTCGTGCGTTTCTTTACTATTTTAATATCCAACTCGTACTTATTTGGGTTCACTTTAATATCCGAATATACGATCGCTACCAATTGCCCGTACGTCAAATCCCTACAGACTTTAACCCCTTTCATCTCAAAATCGACATATTGAAATCCATTGCCCGATTTTTCCTCCCACCATCCATTATATAATATCAAAAGTTAAACCAAATCCATGTCACTAAAAAGAACAAACAACCTTTAATTAGTTATTAAATGCTTGAAAAATGCACAGTATTCGAACCACATAGAAAATATAGTTTGTGACAGCTCTAATTTAGTTCGTGGGCAAACTAACCCCACGAACTCACTTGTTAGTTCGCCCACTAACAAAATTAGATTGTGGGAGAACTGTTAGTTTGCCCACAAATAGTTTGTGCCTACGAGCTACTGTTCACTTGACATATTCAAATTCAGATTGCAATGCCCGCCCCAAACAAACATAACATAAGAAAAATTGTTACAAAGCATAACATAATGAAAAATAATAGAATGCCTACCTGAAACAAGCAAGCAAAAAACCTATCCTCTTTTCTCGGCCGAACCGATTTTGTGAGTGAGAGAGTGAGTGAGTGAGTGAGTGAGTGAGTGATTGGGTTAGAGAGAGAAACAGAGCTTGTTCATTAAAGAAAGAGATTTCTGAGTGGGTTTTAGAGAGAGAAGAAAAACAAAAGAAAAAGTCGCTAGGAAAAGAATAAGAGAAAAGTCAACTCATTAAGGGCAATTTGAGGTTTATTAGAAAATATATGCTATTTTAAAAATAAAAAAAACAATAATCAGGTGTTATTTTGAAAAATAAGGGTTTAAATAGTGTCATTTTGGACCATTTTCTCCACTTCAGATTGATACTCATGATTCTTTTAAGGACACTAGATGGAGATGAATGATTTAAAATTTCTGGCCACACAAGGATTAGACTATTAAAGAAATCCAATGACATCTCCAGAAAGTATTAATGCATCATTGAGAAGAACTAATCTCAATATAGCAAATTTTTCTACACATACACATGTATTTGGCATAATTTCTACATCTACCACACATGAGAGATAATATGGGGATAAATATCATAGCAAAAACTTCATGTAATATTAAAGTAGAAGCTCCATGTCATTTTTTGCGAAACGAATAAGTGTCATTTGACTTCATATATCATGTCCACAAATGGATTTAAAATTCGTGTCTACAGGATACGCTCGCACATAAGTCTTTGGATTCGAGTCCATGATTTGCACTCCCAGCACACAAGAGATAGTCTTTATGCAACATTCATTTGGCATCTATACATTGGTCAAGTGTATATAAGCACAAATATCTTTGATATTCTTTCCATGTGGGATTGATTTATTTTGTCACAATTTTTCCAATTCATGGGGTGCATTTTGACCAACAATTTCTCATTCACCTGAAAATCATTTTAATCATATGAATATATACCATTTCGATCTCAACACGGAAGAGAATACGAATCTACCTTTATACATCATTTTCATGATATCGGTCCTACTTGAATTTAAGCTTCAAAAGGCCTATTCAAAATGTCATTTTCTAACAGTACCTTAACGCTTGGTTATATTGCAATGAAACCGTGAATTTAGCCTTAATAACACATTAGTATCCTACCGTTAGTTGACTTAGTCAAAACTAATGGTTTGACCATAATTTATGCGTGAAATGACATAACTACTGTACATGGCCATTGGAACCGAACCGACGGTTCCGGTTCCGGAACCGCCGGTTCCGGTTCCAAATTTTAACCAACCAGCACCAGGACCGGGGAGGTCCCGGTTGGAACCGGGGGGAACCGCCCGGTTAGGTTCCTCCCCGGTTTTTTTGGAACCGACGGTTCCAAACCGCCGGAACCGGCCAAAATAAAAAAAAATTAAAAATAACGATAAAATTGAAATAAAATTTTGATAATATTATAAAACTATAAAATTAAATAAATAAATAAAAAATTAGGGCTTGCACTTAATTTTACCTCAATTAAGCTGCCTACGTATCCTCTAGGAGGAATCAAAGCCCACGTAGTTCTTTTACCTGTTATGTTTCGGATGTGATCAATCGTCGCTTGTTCCTTTGGTTGCCGTTGTATCCTCGTTGGCGTCGAAAAAGTCATTGTCATCGGACACCAGATCCAATTCTTGCTGCCGGTATGTGGCCTTGGTCCAGTCGTCAACACAGACCTGGATCTGTATTGAGTCAGGACTGAGCAATGCTCGTCTCTCGTCCAGAATATTGCCACCTGCACTAAATTCCTGTTCGACGGCGACGGTCGAGACAGGGGTTCCAAAAATTTGTTTGACAATGATGGCCAAAATTGGAAAGTTAGTTGCGTGCTCCCTCCACCACTGTAGGACGTTAAAGTCTGGGGTGTCCAAAAACTCAAAGGAGGTGTTTATGTAAACATCAACCTCTGAAACATAGGTTGATGAAGACGAACTCCCCGACGTCCTTGCTTTTTTGGTAAACACGCTTGCCCCTAACTTCCTTAATGTGGAGGGAAAGCGCGAATGACTAGTACTACCGCTTCCGCTTGGTTCCGATTGTTGAACATTAATGTTCAGCGAGGGACCGTAAACAGAACGATATTCGTCATACATTGAATAAAATAAATTCCTAACATTATTATATAAACCACTAACATTTATGTCCATTATCCCTAGAGATTGGTAATAAAGTGTAAAAAATTCATATAAACTATTAAATTTATTCCTAGGGTCAAAAACTGATGCAATAGTATAAATTACAGGAATGTCCCTATAATAGTTTATCCATCTTTCTCGCATTGCATAAACACACGGAACTAATTCATTTATTTGTGCACATTCATTAAGTGCACCTACAATATTAAAGGCTTCAAATAAAAATAAATGTGAAGTTGGATAATATATACCGGATAAAGAATTTGTTGCATCATGAAAAACTTTTAAAAGCATGCAAATTTTTGTACAAACATCCCAATGGTGTTCATATAAATTAATGGTATTAACATTATGCTGCATAAATCTAACTAATAATTCTCTATACTCGTAGCTTTCACAAAGCAACTTATATGTGGAGTTCCAACGAGTTGGAACATCACGGGAAAACCTAATTGGATGTTTCCCGTTAGCTTTACAATACCTAGCCCATTGTTTCATAGTGCTAGGATGTTTCCACAAATAGTATAGAGCATCCCTAATTGGTGTAATCCACTCATATAGTGTTTGCAAACCATGTTGTACACATATATTTAAAACATGGCAAACACATCTTTGATGAAAAAATCTGCCGCCAAAATAGGGTTGACACAATTGAATTAATTGTGGAACGGCGGCAGTATTATTTGCAGCATTATCAAAACCAATTGCAAAAATTTTACTCTTAATACAATATTCTTCAAAAATAATTTTCATTAATTTATAAATATTATCAGCAGTATGGGTGTCGTCAAAAACTCTAAATGCCAATATTCGTTTTTGCAAATCCCATGATTGGTCAACGAAATGGCAAGTGAGTCCTAAGTATGAATGTTTTTACCAATGATCATTCCAGATATCGGCACAAACAGACACACGACCCGGATAATTTTGAAAATATTTTACTAAAGCTTTTTTTTTCTTTTTTATAAATATCACACATAGTACGTTTTAATGTGGTCCTAGGTACTCTACATGCAGCGGGATTTAAAGTATTATGACAGTATTTTAAAAAACCAGTTTTTTCCCCAAAACTAAAGGGGAGATGTTCAGTCACTACCATTCTTGCTAATTGGTCCCTATTATTTTCATCAGTATATTTAAATAAAGGATGGTTAGGGGATGTGTATGACACTCCTTTTTTGTACCCGCAAGTATACGGGGTCGGCACAAGTAATAAAATGATGAGTAAATTATCGTCTCCACAGGGATATTTAGGCGTTGAGTACTAAAATTAACCAAGCCTATTTCTATTTGGATAATCGAAAGGTATTAAAGATAAAAATATAAAGACATAAAAATAAAGCAAACAACCAATATGAGAGATTAGTTAGGGTATTTGAATTCACCTAATCCATCCAATTGAGTTCCATGAAAGCACATTGTTGAGGTTTAATTATTCATAAAGATGACCGTGTTTATCTAATTTATCCAAAGTTCCCTCTCGAGGTAAATCGGACCTATTCCGCATACACTAATATCCTATCTCTCGATGGTATATCCAAGTGCATGAGAATGCATTAGTCACTATAAACACCCTATGTGATCACACAAGCAAATTAGTATATCTCTATCTAATTCTACTTGTGGTGGACATTATATCGAGCACGTTGTGGGTGTCTCCTCTTGGTACATAACACACAACCAATTTATCATCTAAACGTAGGCCGTCACATTCAAAAGCATTAAGCACAATAAAACCACTCAACAACACAATAATCAATCGCAACAAATTAAACAATCAATTCATTCAATCATCATAGAATAAGATCCATCAAAACCCCAACTTACTAGTTTAGCTCATAATCATGGTTTACAATTAATTAAACTAAATTAAATTAACTAAAACAATTAATATAAAACGAGACGGATTCAATGGAGGATAATGCGAGGTGGTTACACGGTTCCAATCACAGAAATGGAAAACATATTGATTATTATTAAGCACATAATATCATGAAATAAATCACATAATATATTCATAAACAATAAAATCCAAATCCGTTCACGGTTCCGAAAATCACCTAACAATAGTTCTAACAACTCATAATCATAAACGAACAATCAAGGAAGATTAATGAGATGAAATACAACCCATCGAAACTCTCAAAACTCGAAGTCCCGCTTTGGTCCGGCTTGAACTTCTCCGCTTTCGATCTTCGTCTTCTTCGATGAACACTCACGATCTAGAGTTTGTTATGATGATTTGTGATGCTTGGGATGTGTTTGGGAGGAGCAAGGAGGGTGGAAAATCACCCTTGGAGCAGCTTGAAGGCTACTGGAACTGACTGTCACGAGCTCTCTCTCTTTGCTGCCCAACTGCGCCATTTTCTTCTTATAGCAGCATCTTAGGGCTGCGTTTTTCACCCACCGTGACCTGTGGTCGCGGTGGCTTGGTCGCGGCCTTCACTGGACCGCTAGGAGCTGCTGCATCGCGAGGAGCACAGGTCGCGATCTTCCTCGCCACGCTCACTGGTTCTGTTTTCTTCTCCATCGCGAGCTGCTGTGGTCGCGCTGCACACTGCTGGGCTGGTTCATCATCGCCGCGAGGTGGAGGACGTGAACACAGGTCGCGGTCGAGCTCGCGCAGCTCACTGGTTTGGCATGGGCATCTTCATCGCGAGTACAGGCGCGAGGGGCTAGGCTGGTCGCCATGCATGCAGCTGGAGTTTTTTTATTTTTTATTTTCTTCTTTAGCCAAAACGGCGTCGTTTTGGACCAACTCTTAGGGTCCAAAACGGCGCCGTTCCACTTACTCTCAATTCCTTTGGTGCAAAACGCACCGTTTCACTTAAATTGGTGGAACTTTCTGAATTTACAGTTTTACTCCAGAACTTTGCTATTCTTTTATAGATGCCCTTCCACAATGTTACTGAAATTACACATTTTTCCCAAAAATATATAAAATCATCACTTGGGTCCCTAAACCTGCACACTCAAGAAAAACACGTCTAAAGCACCAAAAATACTTAAGAATACAATTAAAAGATACGGTTTAGGGGTCGTAAATATATGAAAATAAATGACCGATCAGTGTACCTTGCAATTTGGTGTTGTCCTCGCTGATGGTTAGCTTCGGCTGGATGTTTGCTGTTGATATGCTTCCAATACGTCTCGTACCCTCCGGATTTGTTCCATTTAAAATCTTTGGAACAATAATTGCAAACCACTATAACTAAACCATCCTTCTCCACCCTCTTCATATGAACTTTAAAAAGTTCAGATTTGTACTTTGACAAATCTGGCTGCCCCTGCGGCAATTGTACGGTTTCACTTGGGATTGAGAGTTTTGGAGCAGAGGAGGGACCACCGCCAGAAGAGGGATGAGAATGATCAGGATTAAAATTAATAGGAGTTTCATTACCAAAAATTACCTTCTCAAATTCTCTTTCTTGCAGGTATTCAGCAAAATTTCGATCGTTATTGTATTCTGGGGAAGGTAGACTTTGCACTTCTTGAACATTTAAATCCGGTACCTGCTCATTTTGCTCAGCGTTTCTATTGGAAACGGACCTTCGGCCTTCGGAAATAGATTTTCGACCTCCAGAAATAGATTTTCGACCTCCGAAAATTGATGGTCTTGATGGTGATGCCATTATAAATTTATAAAATAAAGTGTTTAAACAAATAATGAAAACAATTGAAGTAGTGAAAAATAATAACAAGATTGAGATAATGAGAAAATTAGAAAAATATTGAGAGAATTAGAGATGAGAGAAATATTGAGAGAATGAGAGAATGAGAGAATTTGTGTGAATGAATTGGAGAATTGATGGGGTTTATATAGTTTTTTGGATTGGGGAAAAATTAATATTTTTAAAACTTTAGGGGTTAAATTTTAATTTTCTAGGGGCTATTTTGGTAATTTTCCAAGGGAGCCGTTGTTCAACGGCTCCCTAACGGCTACATTGCTGCCACCTGGCAGCTAGCAGCTGCTGCCAGCTGCCAGGTGGCAGCAGATGGCCGTTGGCCACAGTGTTGCCAACGGCCAAAATTTTTAAATTTTTTTTTTTTAAGAAAAAAAAAAATTAAAAATCGGAACCGAACCGGGCGGTTCCGTGAACCGCCGGTTCCAAACCTGCGGTTCCGGTTATTTTTTTAGGGAAACCGGAACCGGGACCGACTGTCCCGGTTCCGGAACCGGTTTTGAACCGGAACCTAAGGTTCCGGTTTTGAATCGGAACCTAAGGTTCCGGTTCAAAACCGCCGGTTCGGTTCGAACTGCCCGGTTTGAACCGAACCGAGGCCATGCCTAATAACTACCCTTAATTAAAAAATAAAAAAATAATATTAATTATTAAAATTAAAATCAAATTAAATTAATTTTTTTTAAAATGGATCTCCACCGTCCATCAAGAGGAGATCATATTTGTAACATCCCTGATTTCAAATAAATATGAAAAGTATGGTGGAATTAATTTTGAGTTTGTAAATATTATATTTACGATTTTAGGGTTTCCAGGTGGACCAGATGGAGCAGTCCAAAAAGACTGCATGAAAGAGAAGAAAAAGTTGGCAGTGAGTACCGCGACCAGTCGTCGCGATCAGGGATCGCGATGAGCTGCTCGTGGTGAAAAATGGTGATTTCAGGCAGTGAGTGCCGCGACCACAGATCGTGCTGACTAGCTCGTGATGAAAATGTTGAAATTGGGCAATGAGCAACGCGACCAACATCGCGACCAGGCACCGCGATGGTTGATCGCGATGAAAGCGGTGAATTTACTCCAGTGAGCAACGCGACCAGGTGGCGCGACCACAGGTCGCGATGACCGAATTTTTATAAAAAAAATAATAATAAGAGGTCGTGGAAGCTTCATGAAAAAAGCCAAACATAAAAGAGAAAGAAAGAGATCGAGAGAAAAAGAAGAGAAAGAAAAGAGATAGAAAGGAAGAGATAGAGAAGAGGAGAAAAAGAAGAAGAGAAGAGGAAGAAGAAGAAGAGGAAAGGAAGAAGAAGAAGGAAAAAGGAAAGGAGGAGGAAAAAAGAGAAAAGGGAAAAGGGAAAGAGAAATCTCAAAAAGATACAGTCGGAAAAACGGTATCCAGGTTGGTGTACACTCCTTTTCGAAACCCTTGCGACTTTATTTTGTGTTTTTTTATTTGAATATGAGAGTTTTGAGTATTTTGGTAAATATATATTTATGCGTTTCTTTATTTGAATATTTTGATTCGATCATATTTCGATTATGTTGAAATGAATGGTTACAAAATATCGTAAGAAACAAATCGTATAATTTTCAAAAAATCAAACACATGTTTTACGAATATTGTTCGAAAATTATATTTGTTGAATTTAACTTCGATTTATGAATTACAGTTGTTTATTTTGAAATGAATATCATGCATTGATATGAGAATTCGAAAATGTTATATTGAAACGGCCCTAGGATACTTGGACATAAGAAACGGATATAGGAGGTTGGTATACCAGCTGGGTTATTTTAGCAGTACTGCCCCGATATTGATATTGATGTTGATATTATATACCTCCTTAAGGATTCGTCCTGGGGTAGGGAGACACGTACCTCTCCAAAGATTCGTCCTGGGGTAAGGAGACACGTACCTTCCTAAGAAATTATCCTGGGATAGGGAGATATGTACCTCTCTAGGTTACTGAACACTTGGTCGTAGGGTAGGGAGTTATATATATCACCCTTAGATGGAGCAGGCCTACCTGTCGTCCTAGGTTGGGAGTTATGTTCGACAGACAACCACTGAGGTCGAACGACCCATATTCCAGTCCTGAAATTATGTCGAGTATACCAAAGGGCTAGAATTGAAATGAGATTGAATGAACTGTTTATGAATTGAATAAAATGATTGTAAAAGAATTGAGAATTTGATTTAGTACGAATTATTAATTTGACTTAATTGCTTTTATTAAATTGATTTCATATGATTTATTTCAGTAATTGAATTGAATAATGACATATGTTTATACGATAGTTTTGTGATATTTTTGTTACGAAATTTATGTTATGATTTTGATAAATGAGTTTAGTGTACACCCACTAAACTATATGCTTAGCGCGTTGACTTTCATCACGCGTAACATGGATACCGAAGGAGTACAAGAGTAGAGAGGGGATAGCTGCAGACTGAAGTTCCAGAGTCACTATACCTTCGGGGAGCTATATAGTTTTGTGTACTATATTCAGTTACGCATACATATACAGAAGTTTGTAAATATGTTATGTATATAAGTTTTGTAAATAGTTGTTTAATAGTTTCAGTTTTCATAAGTTTGTAAATACTAATTATATATGCTTTATTTAAAACTGGTTGGAAAGTTGCACTATACGGCAGAGTGCACAATTGATTGAGAAAAGAAATTTGAAGTGTTGAATATATATATTGTTTGAGATTTTGATGAAAACAGGTTTTTGGAAAATCAGAAAAATAGAGGAAACTCTATCGAAATTTTAAAAAAAAAAAAAAAGATTTGATGGGCTCACTAGAAACAAATTTTAAAATATAATTTATTTGATTTTCAATGGCTTCCAAATTATAAAGTGAGTTAAGTCAAGTTTTGAAAATCCAGTAGCGCTCCCTGGGTCGATCCAGTCGGGTCGGGTCAGATGGTGTTACATTTAAGTGGTATCAGAGCCAGGTTTAGGCGTTTCTAGACCAAAAGAGTAATAGTCTGTATATGCATGCATTAAATAAGGACACCTATAGGAATGTGTGACTCTAATCTGCAAACCTCTCTTTTGTCTTATATAGGATAAAAAGAAATGGAAGGAAGTGGTGATAGACCTGGAAGTCCCGCCAGCGTCGCTGGGGGAGTATCCAGAGAATCAGTCAGTCCTAGAGCGGCTGGACCAGAAGTTCAGGGTCAGCCAGCATTTATGCAGCAAATGGCTGAGTTCTTTCAGAATGTGGTCAAAATAGCACCACAAAGTTCAGCCATTGAACGCTTGGCTAAATATAGACCGACTGATTTCCATGGCAGAAAAGATGAGGATGCATCTGCCGCAGAATACTGGTTTGAACGGACGGAGAGAATTTTAGAGCAGATGTACTGTAC
This sequence comes from Xanthoceras sorbifolium, assembly GCA_003430845.1. Classification (NCBI taxonomy): domain Eukaryota; kingdom Viridiplantae; phylum Streptophyta; class Magnoliopsida; order Sapindales; family Sapindaceae; genus Xanthoceras; species Xanthoceras sorbifolium. The sequence continues at coordinate 22,700,543 of CM010617.1, read as the reverse complement.
ACCTGAAGAGAGACTAGAGTGTGCAGTATCCTTATTGCAGGAGGATGCCTACCAATGGTGGACCTCCATTATACAATCAGTGCGAGCAGAGGACAGAACTTGAGAGTTATTTCAGAAGGAGTTTCAAAGAAAATATGTCGGTCGCATTTATCTGGACAATATGAAGAGAGAATTTACCAACCTGAAGTAGAGACAGCTTACAGTGACAGAGTATGAGAGAGAATTTGTCAGGTTGAGTAAATATGCTAGAGATGTGGTGGCCACAGAGGTGGACAAGTGCAGAAGGTTTGAAGATGGGCTGAATGACTATATCCGCCTACAGGTTGCTACCTTTGAGTTTGAAGATTTCACTAAACTTGTCTCTGCAGGTCTGAATGTAGAAAGAATTAAGAAGGAAGAGCAGGCCAGAAGAGACAGAGGTCAACAGAGAAAGGGAGCAGGGCCATCAAGTTCATATCAGCCCCAGGGTAAGAAGTTTAAAGGACCGCAGTCTAGTGGTCCGGTGCAGTCACAGAGGTCCATACCCACAGCCAAGCCGGGTCAGTCTGCAACATCCATAGCCAGTACTCCTAAGAGTGCAGTTAGGGAACCAGCCCCGGCATTGTGTGAGCATTGTGGGAGGAGACACCTTGGGGAATGTTGGAATATTACAGGAGCCTGCCTGAGGTGAGGATCCCGTGACCATTTTCTGAGGGATTGTCCACAGCTTAGATCTATCCCTGTTCAGCAACCAGAGAGATCTGCCCCTACTACTTCTAGAGGTAGGAGGCCTAGCCAGGCAGGAACTGAAGGTGGTAGCCACAGAGGGGTGTCAGAATCAGTGGCTAGACCAGATAGTCGAGCTCCTGCACGAGTCTATGGTGTTAGGGCTCGGGAAGAAAAGGATGCACCAGATGTGATTGCCGGTAAAATTTCTATTTTTGATACCATAACTATTGCATTGATAGATCCAGGTTCTACTCATTCCTATATATGTGATGCAATGTTGACACAACGAAGTTTGAAAACTGAACCTACTGAGTATGATGTGTTAGTGAGTAATCCGATAGGCCAAAGTGTAGTTGTGAACCGTGTGTACAGAAATTGTCCTATTCGAATTCAGGAATATGAATTTCCAGGAGATTTAATGAAGTTTCCATTCCATGAGTTTGATGTGATTTTAGGCATGGATTGGTTAACTAGGCACAAAGTGATGATCGACTATGAACTAAAATGAGTGACACTCAGAACAGTAGATAGTGTAGAAATCACAATGGTGGGTGAAAGGAGGGATTTTCTCTCCAATGTCATTTCAGCCACTACAGCCTGCAAACTGATCAGAAAGGTTTGTAAAGCTTATTTGGCTCAGGTGGTTGATTATAGAAAGGTTAATTCTACAATCCAGAATATACCCACTGTGTGTGATTTTGCAGATGTATTTCCAGAGAAGCTTCCTGATTTGCCACCTCAGAGAGAAGTAGAATTTGTGATCGATGTGGTACCATGTACTTCTCCAGTATCTATAGCTCCTTACAGAATGGCACTAGCAGAGTTGAAAGAACTGAAGATACAGTTACAGGAATTGCTGGATAAGGGTTTCATTAGACCCAGTGTATCCCCGTGGGGAGCTCCAGTGCTATTTGTGAAAAAGAAAGATGGGTCACTGAGATTGTGCATCGATTATAGGCAGCTGAATAAACTTACTGTTAAGAATAAATATCTGTTGCCTAGAATCGATGATTTGTTTGATTAGTTGAGAGGAGCCTGTGTCTTCTCAAAGATAGACCTCAGATCGGGGTATCATCAGTTAAGAATAAAGATTCAGATATTCCGAAAACTGCATTCAGAACCAGGTATGGACATTATGAATTTGTAGTGATGCCATTTGGGCTGACGAATGCACCTGCAGCCTTAATGGATCTAATGAACCGGATCTTCCAACCATACTTGGATAAGTTTGTGGTAGTATTTATTGATGATATCCTGGTGTACTCACAGACGACAGAGGACCATGACAGGCATCTCAGAGTAATATTGCAGATTCTGAAGGAGAAGCAATTGTATGGCAAACTGAGTAAATGTGAGTTCCGGTTTGCCGAGATTACATTTCTGGGTCATATTGTGTCAGCAAAGGGTATCAAGGCAGGTCCTAAAAAGATTGAAGCAATTGTGGAATGGAAGCCTCCCAGAAATGTTGCAGAAGTCAGAAGTTTCTTAGGATTGGCAGGTTATTATCGACGGTTTGTGAAGGAATTTTCATCCATAGCAAATCCGTTGACTAAACTACTGCATAAAAATGTTATATTTGACTGGACTGACAGATGTCAGGCAGCTTTTGACAGATTGAAGACGGTGCTAGTTGAGGCTCCAGTCCTGATTCAGCCTATTTCAGGTAAAGATTTTGTGATCTATAGTGATGCCTCACACCAGGGTTTAGGTTGTGTATTAATGCAGGAATGCAAGGTGGTTGCATATGCGTCCAGGCAACTGAAAACTCATAAACAGAACTATCCTATACATGATATGAAGCTTGCAGCTATCGTATTTGCCTTGAAAATATGGAGGCATTACTTGTATAGTGAGAAATGTTACATATACACAGATCACAAGAGTTTGAAATATCTGCCGACCCAAAGAGAGCTCAATCTGAGACAGAGAAGATGGATGGAGTTAATCAAAGACTATGATTGTGTGATTGATTACCATCCAGGAAGGCAAATGTGGTAGCAGATGCTCTGAGCAGAAAAGCACTATTCGCTTTAAGGGCTATGAATGTGCAATTACAGTTGAATCCAGACAATGCATTAGTAGCTGAATTGATATGCAGACCAAGTTTGATTCAGCAGATTGTAGAAAAACAAAAGCAGGATGATAGAATTCAGATGATAGAATTCAGATGATATATGGACAGATTCCGGAAGGAAAGCATCCGGACTTCTCAATCAGAACTGATGGTATTATGTGTTTCAGAGACAGGATTTGCATTACAGATGATGAAGAATTGAGAAAGATGATCCTGATAGAGGTACACAGTAGTCCGTACTCAATGCACCCAAGTAGCACAAAGATGTACAGAGATTTGAGAACTCAGTATTGGTGGTCTGGTATAAAGAAAGATGTGGTGGATTTTGTGAATAAATGTATGACATGCCAGCAAGTGAAAGCTGAACACCAGGTTCCATCAGGATTGTTACAACCAATAGCAATACCTGAATGGAAATGGGATCGTATCACGATGGACTTTGTCACAGGATTGCCACTTACCCGGAGTAAATACGATGCAATATGGGTTATAGTGGATCGACTGACGAAGTCAGCACATTTTCTACCTGTCAGAACTGACTATTCACTGGATCGACTGGCAGAATTGTATATCAAAGAAATAGTCAGATTGCATGGAGTGCCTGCATCTATAATATCATATCGGGACCCAAGGTTTACATCCAAATTCTAGAACAAGTTCCAAGAAGCCTTGGGTACTCAACTAAGTTTCAGTACAGTATTCCATCCGCAGACAGATGGACAATCAGAAAGAGTAATTTAGGTGCTAGAAGATATGCTCAGGAGTTGTGTAATTGATTTCGAAGGGAGTTGGGCTGATCACCTCCCATTGATTAAATTTGTATACAATAACAGTTACCAAACGAGCATAGCTATGGCACCATATGAAGCACTGTACGGAAGGAAATGCAGGACACCAGTATGTTGGACAGAGTTGGGAAAAGACAGGTTAGTAAGCCCAGATTTGATCCGACAAACTGAGGAGAAGGTGAAGATCATTAAAGAAAGACTGAAAGTTGCATCTGACCGACAGAAATCATTTGCGGATCTGAAAAGGAAGGAGATAGAATATGAAGTCGGTGAAAAAGTTTTCCTAAAAATATCTCCGTGGAAGAAAATGCTCAGATTTGGCAGAAAATGGAAGTTGAGTCCAAGGTCTATTGGCCCATACGAAATCATTGAACGTGTGGGACCAGTAGCCTACAGACTTGATTTACCTCCTGAACTAGAAAAGATTCATAATGTGTTCCATGTATCAATGCTGAGGAGATACAGATCTGATCCTTCCCGCAGAGTCCAGGCTAAAAGTATTGAAATCCGACCAGACCTGATATATGAAGAGGAACCAGTGCAAATTCTTGATAGGGAGATTAAAGAACTAAGAAACAAAAGAGTTCTATTGGTGAAAGTCCTCTGGAGAAATCATAATATAAAATAGGCTACCTGGGAGAGCGAAAAAACAATGAGACAATAGTATCCGCAACTGTTTAACTGAGGTAAATTTCAAGGACAAAATTTCTTAAGAGGGAAAGAATTGTAACATCTCTGATTTCAAATAAATATGAAAAGTATGGTGGAATTAATTTTGAGTATGTAAATATTATATTTATGATTTAAGGGGATGAAAATGTAATTAAATGTATGTATATTTTTAAAATTTCCAGGTGGACCAGATGGAGCGGTCCAAAAAGACTGCATGAAAGAGAAGGAAAAGTTGGCAGTGAGTACCGCGACCAGTCGCCGCGACCAGGGATCGCGATGAAAAATGGTGATTTCAGGCAGTGAGTACCGCGACCACAGATTGCGCTGACTAGCTCGCGATGAAAATGTTGAAATTGGGCAGTGAGCAACGTGACCAACATTGTGACCAGGCACCGCGATGGTTGATCGCGATGAAATCGGTGAATTTACTCCAGTGAGCAACGCGACTAGGTGGCGCGACCACAGGTCGCGATGAGAAAGAAAGAGAGAGAGAAAAAGAAGAGAAAGAAAATAGAGAGAAAGGAAGAGAGAGAGAGAAGAGGAGAAGAAGAAGAAGAAGAAGATAAGAGGAAGAAGAAGAAGAGGAAAGGAAGAAGAAGAAGGAAAAAGGAAAGGAGGAGGAAAAAAGAGAAAAGGGAAAAGGGAAAGAGAAATCCCGAAAAGATACAGTCGGAAAAAGGGTATTCAAATTGGTGTACACTCCTTTTCAAAACCCTTGCGACTTTATTTTGTGTTTTTTATTTGAATCTGAGAGTTTTGAGTATTTTGGTAAATATATGTTTATGCATTTCTTTATTTGAATATTTTGATTCGATCGTATTTCGATTATGTTGAAATGAATGGTTACAAAATATCGTAGGAAATAAATCGTATAATTTTCAAGAAATCAAACACATGTTTTACGAATATTGTTCGAAAATTATATTTGTTGAATTTAACTTCGATTTATGAATTACAGTTGTTTATTTCGAAATGAATACCATGCATTGATATGAGAATTCGAAAATGTTATATTGAAACGGCCCTAGGATACTTGGACATAGGAAACGGATATAGGAGGTTGGTATACTAGTTGGGTTATTTTAGCAGTACTGCCCCGATATTGATATTGATGTTGATATTATGTACCTTCCTAAGGATTCGTCCTGGGGTAGGGAGACACGTACCTCCCCAAGGATTCGTCCTGGGGTAGGGAGACACGTACCTTCCTAACGAATTGTCCTGTGATAGGGAGATATGTACCTCTCTAGGTTACCGAACACTCGGTCCTAGGGTAGGGAGTTATATGTACCACCCTTGGATGGAGCAGGACTACCTACCGTCCTAGGTTGAGAGTTATGTTCGACAGACAGCCACTGAGGTCGAACGACCCATATTCCAGTCCTGAAATTATATCGAGTATACCAAAGGGTTAGAATTGAAATGAGATTGAATGAACTGTTTATGAATTGAATAAAATGATTGTAAAAGAATTGAGAATTTGATTTAGTACGAATTATTAATTTGACTTAGTTGCTTTTATTAAATTGATTTCATATGATTTATTTCAGTAATTGAATTGAATAATGACATGTGTTTATACGATAGTTTTGTTATATTTTTGTTACGAAATTTATGTTATGATTTTGATAAATGAGTTTAGTGTACACCCACTAAGCTATATGCTTAGCGCGTTGATTTTCATCACGCGTAGGTAATATAGATACCGAAGGAGTACAAGAGTAGAGAGGAGATAGCTGCAAACTGAAGTTCCAGAGTCACTATACCTTTGGGTAACTATATAGTTTTGTGTACTATATTCAGTTACGCATGCATATACAGAAGTTTGTAAATATGTTATGTATATAAGTTTTGTAAATAGTTCTTTAATAGTTTCAGTTTTCATAAGTTTGTAAATACTAATTATATATGTTATATTTAAAACTGGTTGGAAAGTCGCACTATACGGCATAGTGCGCAATTGATTGAGAAAAGAAATTTTAAGTGTTGAATATATATATTGTTTGAGATTTTGATGAAAACAGGTTTTTGGAAAATCAGAAAAACAGAGGAAACTCTGTCGAAATTTTAAAAAAAAAAAAGATTTGATGGGCTCACTAGAAACAAATTTTAAAATATAATTTATTTGGTTTTCAATGGCTTCCAAATTATAAAGTGAGTTAAGTCAAGTTTTGAAAACCTGGTAGCGCTCCCTGGGTCGATCCAGTCGGATTGGGTCAGGAGGTGTTACAATATTAAAAAAAAATTAAAAAAAATTGAAACTGGATATATTGGAGATCCAGCAATGGAGACCTCCATTACTGACCAATATTTTTTTTTTCTTGTTGGGTGAAGATCCAATCTCTTGATTGAATCTTCATTCTACTAAAATTATTTTTTAAAAAAAAAAATTATTTTTCAATATTTTTAATATGAATATCCATTTATTTTTTTAATTTTATTAATTTATTTAAAAAAATTAAGGAAAAATGACTATATTACTCTTCTGACTCAATTAATTAAAAGTACTAACGTATAGTTAAACTTAAATTTACGGTTTCGTTGTAATATGGACAAACACTAATATGTTTTTTTGCAATTTTTCTTTCATATGAAGGTAATGATCTAGGAAAATAAATTAAGAAAAAGGACAACCAAAAGGCCAATTATTTTGGGGGCACTAAAAGATGTTTTTTCATCAGACACAATAGATTATGAGAAGATACATAATGAAAGGAATGAGGACAAAGTAACTATACATCACTGGTCGAGAAAAGTCCCTTTTAGTTGGCACTATACTACTATTCACAAGATTATAGTAAATGACTATTAGGAATCAGAACAATGCAACAAAATTATTCAAATTTTTTTTTTTGGGTACAATTGTACAAAGGAGGGTTCACCAACTCGAAAATAAAAGAAACTATAAAAAGGGTCCAACCATCCTAGAGGTAGCCACACCTCTTATATCATCTAGCAGCAAATTGACACAAGTCGTAGGAGGATCATCAAAGACCGACATCCCAACATCCAGCGAGTGAAAACCATTGCAGCTAGCCCATCAGCAACCCTGTCACCCTCTCTATACATATTCACAATATTACAATCACAAACATTATCAATGATCATTTTGCAACTATGTATAATGCTAAAAAGGGGATTATTAGCATTAACATTCTTCTTCAGAATGTCCGCTGTAACGTTGGAATCAGATTCTACCACAATTTTTCTGAATCATGTATTCTAGGCTAGCTTCAAACCTTCATAGACGTCATATAGTTCAACTTCAAGAACACTGCCAGAACCCTTATTCATAGTGAAACCAGACAGCCAATTCTTACCAACATCACGCAAGACTCCACCATCTACATCAAGCTTCACCCAGCCATTTAAAGGAGGCTTCCAAGCAATCTAGACAGATTCCTGCAGAAGAACCTGAGCATCCTTATTTCAAGCTTACATCCAGTCTTAAAAAAAACTCAAAATAGTCGTTTTAGGATAGTAAGAAGCATCAAACCCTTCCTCAAATACACTCTTACATCGTCATTTCTAAACAAAACAAAATATTATCAAAATAAATATATGTCGGGCCAACACCTGCATAAACTTCTTTATCATCAAGGTTCTTGGCTAGCCACAGCTTCCGGTCACCTCTAAAGAGAGCAGAATGAGTACTCCCCCTAAAGCATTCCTTCCAGATACTCAAGGAAGATGGCAATTTTCTCAATTGATGTTCAACATCCTCACTATCCTCACCACAGCGAGGGCACAAGACATATGTGATCAAACCTCTAATAACCCTTTTGAAGAATTCTGAAAAATATATATATTAATTGATACCTTGTAAATACATAGCCATACACACACACACACACACACATATATACACACAAAGTACTCCTAATTCTAGTAGGACTAATTTTAGGTAATAACTACTCCTAATTTCTAATGATTATAAATTAGGAAACAAATAACACTAAGAAACAAATAACTCTAGGAAAAAAATAACTAATTACAATAATCTAGAATATTTACTTCCTAAAATAACACTCAACCAAATCTGGTAAGATTCGGTCAACCTTCTCCAACACTCCCCCTCAAGCTGGTCTAAAGATGTCCTCCATAGCCAGCTTGCATATCAACTTTTCAAACTGCTTCTTCGGTAGGCCTTTAGTGAAAATGTCAGCCACTTGTTCTGCGGTAGGTAGATAGGGCATGCAAATCTGTCCACTATCTATTTTCTTTTTGATGAAATGCTTGTCTATTTCGACATGCTTAGTTCTGTCATGTAAAATCGGATTGTGAGCTATAACAATAGCTGACTTATTATCACAATAGAGTTTTAGAGGTAAGGGAATGTGGATTTTTAGGTCTTCAAGCAATCCTCTAATCCACATTATCTCACAGATTCCAAGGGTTGCAACTCTGAATTCGGCTTCTGCACTACTTCTTGCCATAACATTCTGTTTCTTACTTCGCCATATCACTAGATTACCACCAACAAATGTGCAATAGCCAGAAGTTGATCTTCTATCAGTTATACTTCCTGCCCAATCTGCATCTGTATAAACTTCAACCTGCAAGTGTCCATTATTAGCAAACAAAAGTCTCTTTCCTGGAGTTCCCTTTAGGTATCTCAGAATCATCAAAACTGCCTCATAATGTTCTGGTCTTGGTGAGTGCATAAACTGACTTACCAAGCTCACTACAAATGAGATGTTAGGTCTGGTGTGAGCTAGGTAAATTAGTTTTCCCACTAGTTTCTGGTATTGTTCTCGGTCCACCATATTTTCTGGTTTTGCAGCCTCAAGTTTTAGATTCAGCTCAAGTGGTGTCTCAGCAGCTCAAGTGGTGTCATACCCATCTCTCCCAATAAATCTAGCACATATTTTCTCTAGGAAACAAAGATCCCTCTCTTGGACCTAGCAAATTCCATTCCTAGGAAATACTTCACTTCTCCTAAATCTTTAATTTCAAATTCACTAGCCAAAGACTTCTTGAGTCTTTCAATTTCTTCACTATCATCTCCAATCAAAATGATGTCATCTACATAGACAATTAAGATCGCCTTCTTTCCTTCACTAGAGTGTTTTAACAAACAACGTGTGATCCCCTTAACTTTGATTGTACCCAAGCTTTCTCATAACCTTTCCAAACCTTTCAAACCATTCTCTAGGAGATTGCTTGAGTCCATACAATGACTTCACCGGTCTATATATTTTACCACTGCCCAATTCTTTTTCAAACCCAGGTGGAAGTTCTATGAACACTTCCTCTTCAAGATTGCCATTTAGGAAGGCATTTTTTACATCTAGCTGGTGTAAAGGCCAGCCAATATTCACTGCCACAGATAGGAGAATGCGAATAGAATTCACTTTCGCTACAGGTGCAAAATTTTCTTGGTAATCAAGGCCATAGGTTTGAGTGAACCCTTTTGCAACAAGTCTGGCTTTGTATCTCTCTATCGACCCATCAGCCCTACATTTAACAGTAAAGACGCATTTGCACCCCACTATTTTCTTTCCAGCTGGTAGATCAGTGATTTTCCAGGTTTTATTTTTATTGAGGGCACTTATTTCCTCCATAACAGCCGGTTTCCAATTAGGGTATTCTAGGGCTTCTCGGATATCTCTAGGGATAACTAAGTGTGAGATGTTTGAGGTGAATGCTCTATGCTTATCGGACATTCTCTTATAGGACAGGTATTTGGCTATAGGGTGTTTGGTACAAGTTCGAACCCCTTTCCTAATGGCTATAGGAATATCAAGATCAATAGAAAATTCAGGATTAACATACTCAGATATAGAAGGAAGAGTAGGAACTGAAGTGATACCTTGTTGAGTTACAGCTTGTTCAGTACCAAGACTTAGAGAAGGCAACCGGCTAGGTGTTGGATGAGGCTGTTCTTTGTTACACTGAGGTTTCCTTCTTGTATAAACTTTCAGCTATGTTGTAGGATAATTATCCAGATTATGATCTTTATCCTGTAATATTTTTCCCCCTGAATTAGAATCAGTAATATTTGGCAATTGATTTGTTCCTAGCTCATTATTTCTAGACTTTATTTCCTTGTGAAAAATAACCTCTTCATAATTATTTAAAACCATAGGGAAAACAGAATTTGGTAAAACAGAAGTACTAGGGTTCCAAGAATTTTTAAAAGAAAACTCATCATCTTCTTTTTCACTCCCCCCCTGAAGATGAGTTTTGTTAAAAAACGGTTTTTGTTCAACAAAAATAACATCCATACTTACAAAAAACTTTCTTTGTAATAGGATTAAAACATTTATACTCTTTTTTATTAGGAGCATACCCAATGAAAACACATTTTTCAGCCCTAGCATCCAGTTTAGATCGAAATATATTAGGTAAATGAACAAAGACTGTACATCCAAAAACCTTAAGGGGCAAATCTGAACTCAATCTATTATCTGGAAAAAACTTCTTAAGAGAATTTAAAGGAGTTTCATAATTTAAGACACGAGATGGAACCCTATTGATCAAATATGATACTGTTAAGACAGCTTCTCCCCATAAATACTTTGGAACATTCATGAAGAGCATAAAAGCCCTACTAACCTCTAAAAGGTGGCAGTTTTTTCTCTCTGCAATCCCATTTTGTTGGGGTGTATCCCGACAAGTGGATTGATGTTGAATTCCTTTTTCAGTTAAAAAATTTCCAAGATACTGATTAAAGTATTCTTTTCCATTATCAGTTTGTAAAATACTAATTTTAGTTTGAAATTGAGTTTCAATTAGTTTATAGAAATCTTAAAACAATTTTTCAACATCTAATTTTGTTTTCATTAAGTAGATCCAACATAGTCTAGCATGGTCATCTATAAAGGTTACAAACCACCTTTTTTCAGATAGAGTTGATATTTTTTTAGGGTCCCCAAACATCACTGTGTATTAAATAAAATGGTTTTGAAGTCCTATAAGGTTTTGAAAAACACAGTTTTTGTTGACTCTTAGAAAAACAACATATATCATATTGAAAATTTTTGAAGGAGATTTTATTAAATAAACTAGGAAACAGGTGCCTTAAATATGCAAAGCTAGGATGTCCTAATCTAAAATGCCAAATCATAATTTGTTCTCTTACAGGGAGAGAGCCCACATTTCATTGCAATCCCATAGCGAGCTTATCTTTAAGAGAACCATCCTCAAAGTAATAAAGGCCATCCTTCCTCTTAGCACTGCCAATCATCTTTCCCGTAATCCTATCCTAAAATTCACAGTGTATAGGAGATAAAATAATTGAACAGTTAGAATCTTGGGATAATTTACTAACTGATAAGAGGTTATAGGAAAGGTTAGGAACATGTAAAACAGAATTTAAAACAATATTATTAGAAATTTGAATATAACCTTTTCCTGCAATGGAAGATAAACTCTCATCTGCAATTCGAACTTTTTAATTTCCAGGACAAGAAGAACATGTTTTAAATAAAGATGAGGCACTGGTCATGTGGTCCGATGCACCTGAATCAATGATCCAAGGTGCAGAGGTAAATTGACCTATAAAGCCAGTAGAAGCATTACCTGTTTGAGCAAGATACCCACTGGGGTTAGAACTGGTATTGGGGCTGTTTTTTATTAATTTTAGGAGCTAATCCAGTTGCTCCTTGCTGAGTTGCATCTGCTCGGCAGAATGAGCAGTAGAGGGGGCTGTATTCGGCCTATCTCGAGGCTTCCAGTTTGCTGATTTGTCATGGAGTTTCCAGCATGTCTCTCGGGTATGGCATGGTTAATTGCAGTGATCACACCAAACCCTAGGCTTGTCCTCAAATTTGTAGACATTTGCCTTGAACTCAGCAGCCACAGCAACCTCCTATATGACAAGAGCATACGTTTCTACAACAGTTTGCTGTGATGTTTCAGACATGGTTGTTTTAGGGTGGAAGAAACCAAGACGGAAAGAGAGGTAAAGGAGTCCAAAATACGTTCGAGACTCTTAGGGTTTTTATCAGAAAATAAAAAACCTAGTTTTCAGAGTTGAAATCTAGGCTCTGATAGAAATAGATGAATAAGGCTTCAAATTCTGGTATAAACAACCAGAATTAATGATAATTGCTTACTGATTTTATCAAATAATCAGCAGAAAATAAAAAATAATTTACCGTCCTAGTGAGGGCAACTCTGATACCATGAAGAATTCTGAAAAATATATATATTGATTGATACCTTATAAATACACACACACACACACAAAGTACTCCTAATACATACACACACACACAAAGTACTCCAAATACATACATACACACACACTTTTTACCGTCCTAGTGAGGGCGACTCTGATACCATGAAGAATTCTGAAAAATATATATATTGATTGATACCTCACACACACACACTTTACCGTCCTAGTGAGGGCGACTCTGATACCATGAAGAATTCTGAAAAATATATATATATATTGATTGATACCTTATAACTACTCTTAATTTCTAAGGGTTATAAATTAAGAAACACACACACACACACACACACACACACACACTTACACTTTACCGTCCTAGTGAGGGCGACTCTGATACCATGAAGAATTCTGAAAAATATATATATTGATTGATACCTTATAAATACACAAAGTACTCCTAATTCTAGTATGACTAATTTTAGGTAATAACTACTCCTAATTTCTAAGGGTTATAAATTAAGAAACACACACACACACTCCTAATTTCTAAGGGTTATAAATTAAGAAACACACACACACACACACATATACACACACACACACACACACACACTTACACTTTACCGTCCTAGTGAGGGCGACTCTGATACCATGAAGAATTCTGAAAAATATATATATTGATTGATACCTTATAAATACACAAAGTACTCCTAATTCTAGTATGACTAATTTTAGGTAATAACTACTCCTAATTTCTAAGGGTTATAAATTAAGAAACACACACACACTTTACCGTCCTAGTGAGGGCGACTCTGATACCATGAAGAATTCTGAAAAATATATATATTGATTGATACCTTATAAATACACAGCTACACACACACACACACACACAAAGTACTCCTAATTCTAGTATGACTAATTTTAGGTAATAACTACTCCTAATTTCTAAGGATTATAGATTAAGAAACACACACACACACAAAGTACTCCTAATTCTAGTATGACTAATTTTAGGTAATAACTACTCCTAATTTCTAAGGATTATAGATTAAGAAACACACACACACACAAAGTACTCCTAATTCTAGTATGACTAATTTTAGGTAATAACTACTCTTAATTTCTAAGGATTATAAATTAATAAACAAATAACTCTAGGAAATAAATAACTAATTACAATAATGTAGAATATTTACTTTCTAAAATAACACTCAACCAAATCTGGTAAGATTCGGTCAACCTTCTCCAACACCTTTGCACATTACTTAAGATTTTATCAACAACCAAAGAAAGTACTGAGTTTAAGGAAGGATTTTAAGGTTCCAAATGAACCTCCAATTCAAAGAATTAAAATCATCCTCACCCACTTAATCCCATTAGCAGTTTTTACAGAAAACTCAACATTTTTAGAGGGGACCCGTATAACCTTGTCGCAGACACTCTGGTGCTTTCCAGCATGAATGCTGGCAATTTTATGGATGATATTCCGAGGCAGAACCACACCATGCTTTCTGAAGTCACAATCCTCTCCCTCAAAGTACCAGTCCACCTTTTCTAATAGTTGAACAGCACTCAGATTACAAACAGCAAAACGTTTGAGAATGCCATTGTACTTCACCTTGTAAGCCAGTACAAAAGTCTCACCACACCCCAGTCCCCAAATCTACACGGAACTCCCCGTTAAGTCTTTGTGCACTCTCATTGGGATATTTGATCTTCGGACATTGAGAACCGATGTTCAAATCATGAGCTATTTTTATTTATATACCAAAATTTATCATTATTTCTTTAAGATATAACAAATGTATGTCTAACCTATCACTATTTTAGATCCACCATCCACTTGAGCTTGATTTAAGATGAAGAAAAGAAACATAAAAGGTTCCTCAATAGCTCAAAATGTATCTCAATTTCTAGTCATATCATTCACAAATACTAAGCTATGACTAATCCAGCAACAAGTTCAGATATACATATGTTCTACACCCATGTTCTATAGGTAATCTGCCAGAGACGCGAAAGAAAAACAAAATATTGAATTCGTCTCAGTTCTGAACGCGCTGCTGCATGACGAAGAAAACCAAATATCAAACCCATTAAATATAGCAGTTTAGAGGCCACTGAACTGTATTTTCAGCAACAACAAAAAAAACCGACAGATGCAGGGTTTTTATTACAGTTAAGCCACAATTCACGGTAATACAACATTTGAAATAAATGGACACGCTTCTAAATAATAAACAAAGTCAGTAAATCTGATTAACTAACTAAATCTGTAAACAACTCAACCAAAGAACTATCCGTATTTACCTCAGAAACAAGTCTGAGCTCGCACTCTATAGCCAACCTCAAAAATAAAGCAGAGCAACCAAATATGTAGAATACAGGTGGCAAGAAGGATAATGTAAGTTGATAACTGTTTTTTGTTAGTAGAGGGACAAATTCTTCAAATTGCTTTTGGTTAGTAAAGGAACAAATTCTTCAATTCACACCAGCAAGATTGCAGAAGTCCTATTTAATTGTAATAGATGCAGAGGCAGCTGCTGCCTCTTGTATTAATGAAATTGGTTGACGAGCCTGCAGGCAAGCAGCTATGTCAAAGGGGTGTAACTCGGAACCATCAAAAAGAAGATTAACACCAGGAAACACAACTTCTCGGCTTTCAGCTTCATCAGGTTCAGCTTTAACCATGCTCACTGACGAAGCTTCTTCAACAGGCCTTGTGGCAGCTTCATATACAGGAGATAGTGCATATGATCTGCAAACACAATGATGGAATTATGATTTACAGTCCCTTTTTTCTGGGGATGTGACAGGTTCTAATCAAACATCAGTGCAAAACCTTTAATATTGACAAATTATTGCTAATACTTAAAAATGATATATCATATATATTTTTTTCAACTGGAATTTCAGCTTTGACCATTTTAAATTGAAATCAACCACCTAAATTTTTTTTAAAATTTCTGCGTGATAAAGCTGATAACTTCCTTTCTTTGATAAAGCCAATAACTTTCATTCATTATAATGGTCAAATGAATGACTATTTGACCATATTACCCATCTTTGGACAAATTTGCGAAAGAAATATGTTCAAAATTTGAAGTTAAGCTTGATTAAAAATCTCAAAATATGTATGAAATTTTCAGAGACAGTAATAGATGAACAAATTTCGGCCACTTGTTAACCAATGAACATTAATTAGGGAACACAATGAAACATTTGTGAAATTGCAAGAGGGTGATAGTTCATACAAAAACTAGTGGGATCAAGTTCTGAATTTGGGTCAACAAAGGAGGTGACTCAGTGTAATTAACCTCTTCAAAGCTAATAATATGTAAGTACACAAGAAATCTTGACGCAAAAATTACATCCAATCACACATGACACAACCTCCCACAGCCTCCTTTAACATCTAATCTAGTACTTAATGCCTAAGTGATGGTAGTATAATAACGTATCTAAGAGAAAGGTATATGAAAATCCTATCAACCACAGAATATTAAGTGTAATTCATGGCCAAACAGTAATATGACCAATTAAACACATGTTAAGGATACTATGGATGAAATATGACAGGAAGATTAAGACAGACCTCAAAATGCTACCATCAAAGCTCAAAACTTCAGTTCGACAACGTTGCCGATTAGCAAGTTTTAACCTCTGATGTTCACTTGTAGCTCCTGAAATGGGAGAAGAAGGATCCACGAGCGGATTCCACCTTCCACTAGCATAGGTCATGAGCTGCCGCGATGAGTCCTTTGATTGCTCTTTTTGATAAAGAAGTTTTGCAGCAGGACCAGTTGCCTGGTACTCTGCACAAACATCTCGCAACCTCTTCCTTATACTCTGCATTGCATCATGATGCTCAGAAAGAGAATCTGCCTGAAGCAATTGTGAAGCAACAACCCTTTTGCATATATTGTTGCATAGTTTTGGACTAAAAAGTGGCACCCCAAATTCCACACTTAATGGTACCCAGTCATACTTATCATCATTAGGTGAAAAGTGGTCCGATTCTCTTTCTCTAAAAAGTTTCAATAGGCGAATATAACCAACTGTCCACAATTCTATCTTGTTTGCCAAATCAGTTAACAAAGAATTCAGTTTCAAACTTTCCTCTTCGCATAGGCCCAATTCATTTCCTATACGAGCAATTGAACCATCAGAGTTCTTTAGTGGCAATGGTACATCCATACTAACAACTCTTCCAGAATCATCAAGGTCTTGCCTACATAGAGGCTGCACTAGAACAGCTGAGTGTTTGAGAAGTGAATTTAAACAATGCAAGAGTACAGTTCCTTTAACTAAATTTCCTTCAGACTTGCCTCCCAGCCCTCCAATTGTAGAACCATCCCATGACCATATAAGGGCTTTCTCACAACCAGCCAATGGTGCAGGAAGCATGCGTAGACATTGTCCTTTCATCAGAACAACTGATAGAGGCCCACAGGCCACAGTTGAATATAACACTAGTTTCACCCATGGTGTCATGGATGAATGAGAGGGAGGACCAAAATGAATAGGACCTGTTGGTCCAGGAAGAACCGATGAATGCGGAAGTGGAATCATAGACACAACAATATCATAGTCACGAAGAAACAACCTATCTAAAGTTGCTGGGGCCAAAGCAGCCAAGCTTTCACAGCGGAGAATATCCACTCGATATTTCTTTTTTTTCTTTAAATTTTCTTTTCCAGCATCAGACCCTTCAATGGGTATCGGTTTCTCATCATTCTGGAAATTTGGATCTGATATAGAGACCTCATGTACTATATTACTCTCTTCTGATAAATTAGCAGATGTCTCATCACCCATACTTCCAGGAATAAGTTCATCCAAAACACAACCCTCCTGAGGCCTAGAATTCATGGAATCATCAATAAGTTCTCCAGTTTCATTTTTATCTAGGTGTTCTGCTTTTTCAGTTAATGAGATATCAGCTACCAGAGAAGTAGCCTCATCAGTGCTAGAAGCTAAAACACTCATATTATCGCCAATTTCCACTGCTTTATCATCGGTGGCAACTCCACCTGATAGCAGGCATTCCAAGACACAACGAAGGCTGAATGCATGATTTGCAAATTCCTGCAACTCTCCCTCAAATTTTGTTCCCTCTAGTGTACTAAGATCCTTGCACAGATCTGCAATGCTAGTATGACCCAATTTTCCCGCTTCATATAATGTAACAGCATGAGATTTCAAGCCTGAAAAAGATTACACTTAGTATTCAGATTATAAAAAATATGACACAAACAGCAATAGAAGAAAAAATATAGACATGAAGATGACAACAGAAAAAAAAAAAAAGTTTAAAATTTTTTAACATCCAACATGAAACATTTTTAAGTTCAATATGCAAAATAGAAGGTTAAGAAAACGATCGAATTATTTGTTTCTTCAAGTTACTCTTAAGTTAGGGAAATAAAACACAGTATGCAACAACCTGAATCCAAACATAGCACCTAAGGAAGTAATGCATCCAACCACAAGAACCAAGAGATCTAAAATCTAATTCTATGTTAAAAGATGAAAATAACCCCCAACAAGAACTCCTAATATACTATTTATCTGGGCATATAGCAACCCTGTAAACTTAGCCCCTTTTTTATGCCTTAACCTTTTGATTTCGTCCCTGCAAGCTTATTGAAATGTCAAATGCTAGTCAAATGACTTTTAAGAAATGAAGTTGACTAAAAATTTAGCCATATAATATACATTAGCACAACGCAAATGAAGGTAATGCCAAACGTAATGAAATCTGACCAGAATCCAGTAAAACTAGAGTTCTTTTCAAGTACACTAGTGGGTCAGCTTGACCTTGGTTTGATTTTCAGATACTAGCATCTAAGGAGATCCACCTAGTCCCTGGAGGTACAAAGAGCGACAAAAGGCAAAAAGAAAAGGCAACTTGGGAGAACAATTGAAAGAAGTTCTGAAGGAGGACGAGCTGCTAGATGATTGCCACATTCTTCTCAAAGGCAATTTGATATAATAACAACTTACCATGGTGACAAAAACACTTACTGGTTTTACTTGGGCAAAAAGAAATTTGTTCTAAAACCTATAAGGGATGATGATGCTGACAAGAAAGGAGATGAATTTGAAGCTTCATTTTGGGTTTAAATGACTTTGAAGAAGAAAGCAGCAAGCCAGAGTTGTTTATGTTCTTGGAAGGAAGAACTCAAGTCGCAAACAATGCCAAAAGTTGTAAAAAAGGGCTGTTAGATGAGTTTCAAAATCTGATGATGAAAGCGGAAATAGAAAGACTTAAAATTGGGATGACCAAATCTGACATGTAGTAACCAAACCAAACTCTCTTCATCACGGACTGAAGTGTAGGGTAAGGTAGTTGTCTTCCCATGTTGTAGATAATACAACCAATCTCTCTCTTCAACACTGCCAATCCTCTTCCCCGAATTTAGATCCTGAAACACATGACAAGTTGGACAAAGTCACTGAGCAATTTAGGTTTTTTGTAACGTGACTGATGGATAAGAGGTTACTAGTAAGACTGGGACATGTAAAACTGATGAGGGGACATAGCATTGGATATAGGAATAATACCCTTTTCCATGGATAGGAACAAACTTTATCCTTACTCGAACAAGGATTATAAGTTAAGAAATCAAAGGAATTTCCAGTCATGTTATCTGTAGCACCAGAGTTTATGATCCAAGGTTTAGATGTGCTACTAAGATGAGCAGTTGGAGTTGTACTTGACTGAGCTAAAAGACTAGAGGAACTTGGATTTGCATAATAGATATTGGATCTGAGAGATCTGAACGCCCTAGCATTTGGTGTAATGCATCAAGTTGGGCTTAGTCCTCCGAATTGGTTTCCATAGGATCAGCAATTGCTGAAAACACTTTCTTCTGCATTGAGCGATTGCCCTTGTCCCCAGCAGAGGGTTTCCCATTTAACTTCCAACAAGTTTGTCTTGTATGTCGTGGTCTATTACAAAAATCACACCACCGAGGATCAGTCTCCCCTTTTCTATTTGGATTTTTTAATTGTCTAGCATCAGTTGGAGAGAATCGTGCAGTTTTGCGAGCAGAGATTTAAAGAACTGCAGGCTCAGAAAGAACTTTCTTTACGTCCTCTTCATTACTCACATATGAAAAACTTTCTTCCAAAGAACAAAGCGGCTCCTTTCCAAGAATCATTTCACTAACTTCATCAAAACCCGAATTGAGTCCAGCTAGAAACTCAAAGACTCGATCAGGCTCCAATATCTCAGCAAGGTGTTTTCCAACTTCGATACTTTTAATTTCCAAAAGTTAATGTAGATCAAGTTCCTTCCATAACACCATAAAAGTATTGAAATACTCTGGTACGGATGAGTCTCCTTGCTTGGTTTTGTGGATTTTCCTTTTTAGTTCAAAAATCCGTGGTGCCTTTCCTTTATTTGAGTATGTCCGAATAACAATATACCAGGTTTCCTTTGCAGTAGAAAGGACGAAGACAGGTTTCCTTTGCAGTAGAAAGGACGAAGAATGGTTTCCTAATTCCTGGTATCATGGAATTAATCAACCATGTCATAATTTGCGAATTTTCTAGTTCCCAGGAATTATAAGATGGATCAGATTCCTCAGGTTCTTTAACGGTCCCCCAAAGATGCCCCATTTTGCCTCTGCTTTCAAAGAATTGCTGCACAGATTAGGACCACTTAAGGAAATTTTTTCCATTAAGTTTTTTACAGTAATCTGAAGAGTTGGATTATCAATGAGGATAACTGATTTTGTTACTCCAAGAGTTGGAGTTGGAAGAGAAGTTTCTGCCATCTCAAAAAAAAAAAAAAAAAAACTTGGGAGAATAGACAGGAGAAAAAAAAAACTGGACTAGCCACAAAGAGGCACAAAAGGATGGGCTAGTTAGAAACTCAAAAGGAAGAAGAAGACCGGATTTAGAAACCAGGCTCTGATACCATGAAAGTGGAAATAGAAAGATTTGAGAGTAAAATTTATGTGTATTATTTTTGTGTAATTAGAGAATAGAAAACATCCTATTTAAATTCAAACTCTTAGGCTAGGAAAGGAAAGAATTAATAGCTATACAAAGTTAAAGATACCTATACAAATCAGGATTAATTACTAGGATACCTATAAGGAAAGAATAAAATACATAGGAAAGAATTAAATACAAAAATAACAAATACTAATTTCCCTTTTATGAGATATTCGGCTGAGATTCTAACAGATGCCTATTGAATTGCTTAAAGGTTTACAACCATCAAATTCAAACTCTTAGGCTAGGAAAGGAAAGAATTAATAGCTATACAAAGTCAAAGATACCTATACAAATCAGGATTAATTACTAGAATCCTACCTATAAGGAAAGAATAAAATACATAGGAAAGAATTAAATACAAAAATAACAAATACTAATTTCCCTTTTATGAGATATTCGGCTGAGATTCTAACAGATGCCTATTGAATTGCATAAAGGTTTACAACCATCAAGGGTTATATAACACCACATTGACTGACCTAATGGTTTACCACCATTGACTTACTACCAGTAGCACCCTTCCTAATTTACCTCACTACAAAATGAATCCAAATGACCGCCAGAAGCAACAAAGATAGATTGTTGGACTTTTGGCTAAAAGCTTTATTCAAGAAATTCCAAGTCCATATGTTATACCCGCTTTACTTTGACCAAGAAGGACGGAACTTGCAGAATATGTGTAGAGAACAAAGCGATAAATAGGATCACCATCAAGTACAGGTTTCTAATTCCAAGATCAGAAGATGTGCTTGACATGCTGAAAGGTTACGAGTCTTTCCAAAATTGATTTGAAAAGAGGCTATCAGCAAATCAGAATCCGAGAAAAGGGTGAGTGTGATGAGAACTCACCTAGAAGAAGTACTAGAACTAGAAGGAGGAAAGGAGAAGTGAAGAGGATAGAAGAAGAAAAAGTGAGAAAATGAGGCAGTGAGCCTCGCGACCGCGGTCGCGGTGCTCACTGGAGCACAAGGCTAGAAACCATCGCGACCAAGGTCGGGACCAACCCAGGTCGCGACCATACTCACTGGAGAAAAATGGTGATTTCGCGCGAGGAAGAGAAAAATGAGGCAGTGAGCCTCGCGACCAACCCCGGTCGCGACCAAGGTCGCGATGCTCACTGGTCACCCAAAATATTGAATTTCCTGTACTCTTTTAAATTGAATAGTTAGGGGCATTTTAGTCATTTCTCTATATTTTCTGATTTTGTATAAATAGAACAACTAGTCTAGGGTTGTAAAATTATTCATTATCATCATCAATCAAAATTACAAATTGAGAGCATTTCTCTCATTCTCTTGGATCATCACCAAGAGCAATCAGTTCTTCTTGCAATTTCGCTTGTGAGATCAACTTGGGCTAGGGTTTGGGCTAATAACCTAAGCACTAGAGAGCAAGGGATTCCCTAAAAAGGTAACTAAGCTCAAAATCTATCTACATTGTTTAATTTGTATTGGGTTTTGTTTATTTGATTATTAGTGAAGTTAGGGTTGTGGATTTGTATTGATTTCGGGATTAATTGAAGACTGGGTGTGTTATTGTGTTGATTGGGGAAATTAGGGTTCATAGGTGTTTGTAATTTGGGGCTAAATTGAAGTTAGGGTTGAATTGGGTTATTGATTGTTAGAGAAGTTAGGTTTGTTGTTGGATTTTGAACTAGATCCTCAACAGAGTGGAAGGCAGCATTTAAGTCCAAGTATTGACTCTATAAATGGCTGATTATGCTAGGTTTTCAAATGCTCGCAACACTTTCGTGAGATTCTTGAATCAAGTTCTCAAGCTGGGAAGTTTGTAGTCGTCTACTTTGATGACATTTTGATTTACAGCAGAGATTTCAAGGCTCATATTCAACATTTGAGGGATGTCCTTAAAACTTTTGAGGCAAAATCAGCTTTATGCTAACTTGAAAAAATGTGTGTTTATGGTTGATAGGTTGGAATTTTTGGGGTTTGTAGTCTCAGCTAAAGATGTTGAGGTTGATCCAATCAAGGTGCAAGCCATTTTAAGTTGCCCTACTCCTAAAACATTGACTGAAATCCTAAGTCTCCAAGGACTGGCTAATTCTACATGAGATTTATAGAAAATTTCAGCACTATAATAGCTCCAATTACAAAATGTCTTAACAGTGGAAAATATAGTTGAAATTCACAAACAGATGAGAGCTTCAACAAGATCAAAAAGATGATGACACAAGCAACAATCCTAGCTCTACCTGAAGTGGATTGTGATGCATCAAAGGTGAGGAGAAAAGTTGTCTAGAATCAAGAAGGGTGTGCAATTGCCTTTTTCAGTGAAAAACTCAATGCAGTTTGACAAAACTACTCAATGTGACAGAGTCCTAACTCTACCTGATTTTGATAAATTCTAGATTCTGATGCATCAAATGTGGGGATGAAAATCGTCTGAAGTCAAGAAGGGCGTGCAATTGCATTTTTCAGTAAAACTCTCAATGCCGCCCGACAAAACTACTCAGTACGTGATGCTGAATTTTATGCCATTGTTCAAGCTTTGAAGTTTTGGTGGCATTATTTAATTCAAAGGGAGTCCATTCTACATTCTGACCATGAGGTTCTAAAGTTTCTAAACTCTCAAAAGAAACTAAATTGGAGACATGTAAAATGAGTAGCGTTCTTACAAGAGTACACACTCATGCTATGACAAAAGGCTAGTTGTCAAAACAAAGTGGCTAATGCATTGAGCATAAGGGTTTATTTGTTGAAAACAATGACACAAGTTTTGTTGGATTGGAGGTTATTAAAGAAAAATATAAAGAAGATTCATATTTCAAGAAATACATTAGATGCATGGAGCCAAAGATAGTAGATATGTGCAGAATTTGTTATCAACAATGGGTACTTATTCAAAGGTGTTAGACTATGCATACCACCAAGCTCTTTACAGGGGTTGTTGATTGGGGAATTGGTGGTCAAAACGGGACACCTTGGCAAAAGCAAGACATTGCATTTAGTGGTTGAAAGATATTTTATGCCCACTTTATGTAGATGCATGGAGCCAAAGATAGTAGATATGTGCAGAATTTGTTATCAACAATGGGTACTTATTCAAAGGTGTTAGACTATGCATACCACCAAGCTCTTTACAGGGGTTGTTGATTGGGGAATTGCATGGTGGTGGTCAAAACGGGACACCTTGGCAAAAGCAAGACATTGCATTTAGTGGTTGAAAGATATTTTATGCCCACTTTACGTAAGATGTGTATATACATGTTGATAGGTGTCATACATGCCACCAAAGGTTAGCAACAGAACATTGCATGTCAAAAATATAAAGAAAAGGCAACAGAATATTGGTTTGTACATTCCTTTACCAGTACATACCGTAGACTGAAGTTAGCATGGATTACGTGTTGGGTTTGCCGAAGACAGAAAGAGTGTTGGTTGTGGTTGATTGTTTCTCTAAAGTGGTGCATTTTATTGCTCGTAAGAAGGCACTGGATGCAACCAATGTTGCAAATCTTTTCTTTAGAGAGGTGGTTTGATTGCATGGGGTGACAAAAACAATTACATTAGACCGGGATGTAAAATTTCTTGGCCAGGGCTTTGTGAAAGTCAATGACTATTAAACTGCAATACAACAATGAATTTCACCTACAAATAGATGGCCGAACAGAGGTAGTGAATCAAAAGTTCAGGAAATTTGTTAAGACGTCTTGCAACAGACAACATTAAACAATGAGATTTAATTTGGCACGGGCTGAATTTGCTTATAATAGCTTTGTAAACAAAATTACTGGGAAAAGTCCTTTTGAAGTATTATATGGGCATATTTCAAATCACATTGCAGACCTTGCTGATATATCAAATCAGCTACATATTAGTGATGATATTGTTGCTTTTGCAATAAGTTTGAGAGAAATTCAGGAAAGTGTTCAACAAAGGTTAATTAGGATAAACCAGCACTACAAAGAAGCAAAAGATCAGCATAGACAATTCAAAGAATATCAAGTTGGAGATTTTGCTATCGTGTTCGTACGAAAATGGAGGTTGCCTACAGGTACTTATCACGAGTTGAAAAGCAAGAAGAGCCATGCAAGATATAGCACAAATTTGGAGAGAATGCTTCTGAAGTGGAGCTTCCCAATGCTTAAACATATCTCCTATATTTAATGTAGCGATCTTTATACGTTTCATGGGGAATTAGCTGCTGAAGCCAACAGAACTAGAAGAGATTTTTCGAATCAGATTCTTAGTAAAGAAGCTGAAGTTGTTGAAGCCAGGAGTGAGAGATGAAACCATACCTGGTTCATATTTTCACTTTCTTATAAAATAGATGAATTCATGGATAAGTGAAAAAGGGTGTATGAAGATTGATGCTGAGAAATGACAAGTAGCAAACATGGCAACGCGCATGGAGTCGGGTTTTTTAGCTGGGGAAGAATGATGGAAAATCAAGTTTTGGATTATTCTAGGGCTGAAAGAATTAGTATTACTGAAATGTCAAAGAGTCAAATCATAGTCAATATTGGTTTTGTAAAACACTTAAATGTATTCTAGGGAGATTAAAGGGTTGATTTAATGAGTCCTAGAAACTTTAAATCTATCAAATAGGGTAGTTAAATTTTTATTATAAATAATGGTTTGTATTTACAGCAAAGGCAATGTTTTTCTAGAAATACAATTTAGTTGTTATCCCTCTAGAAACTCCTATTCTAGGGTTTCTTTTTCTTTATTGTTGAAGAACTGGGTTTTGAGGAGTCAACCTTGTGGCACCTTCCAGTCCCTCTACCGCTGCATTTCGCGCGAGAGGACAAAGTCTGCCACTTATTTTCCTTATTGAACCAGAATCTCTTGTTTTTTGTGTTAAATTCTTGCGTTGTTGAATTTTGGTTCACATCACACCTGTGCATCTCCCCATTCAAGTATAAATAACTACATTTTATACAATTCCTAATCCATTTATAGTCCCCATAAACAAAGAGCCTAGGGTTTTGACTGCTGCCACTTTGAGGATATTAATTTCATCCCAACTTAAAACAATAGTTTATTTCTTTTTCTTATTCTTTTTTCATTCTCATTGATCAGTATATTAGATCATTAGCTGATAATTTTAAGAGGGGAAACAATACGACGACATTAGGAATATTATGAAATTTGAAGTTCAGCAGGTAAAATGATCAGGAAAGCAAGAAGAAAAACCTGGTGAAACAGAACCCATCATAAGATAGGATGTTATATTAGCATCAACAACAAAAGCAACACGGGCAAGGCCAGAACGCTGTCCATAGTTTTCCATCCCATTAACATCTCCGTGTTGAGCAATATCACCATCAGCAGACATGCTTGCTGAACCTATACTAGCATGAGAAGCCTCATCTTCATCAATGAGAGTGGCTCTTGGAGTGCCAGGTATACTGGCATCATTAAGAATGGATGCTGGATCGATTACTTTTACTGCCCATCCCAATCTACAAGCAAAAGATGCAGCGGCTTGCAGCTGAGAAAGATCAGCTTGTAATGTTGTCGCCAATTCAGCAACAGTGGCATTCTCGCTTGAAACAACAAAAACTGCATATAATAACCTGGATAACGACGCATTTAATGGCATTAGGATCTTAGTCTTGTGGAGTAATTAAATGATTTTTAAGAAACAAACAATGGATCATGTACTATAATAACTCCCTTACTCCTCGATAGGATCTTCATAAGACTGCTCCCTGTTGGAAACAAACCCTTCAAGCCTGGAAACTGAATTATCATAAATATTATAATTCAAACTAAAAATTCAAATAGGATAGCAGATAAAGGTCAAATGAACAGTTCTTTAGTCATCATTTTGATATTCCATATCTGTTTCACAGACATTTAAAGATAATGAAACAAAATTAGGTATATTTCCAATAACTTCTTTTCATCTTCAAAACAAAATAGCAACAAAGCATGTGTGTTTAGTGCGCAGGATTGGGTTGGACTATTTTTATGGGATTTGATTGGATTGAATTGGACTATTTTTATAGAATTGCATAAATTTGCTTGGAGAGGATTGGATTGGATAGAACTAAATTAGTATTGTCATATGTTTGGGTACAATATGGATTGGACTAAAAATATTACTGTTTTGATGTAGTATGGGATTTGACAAAAAATAGTTGTGTCTTATGTTTTATATAGTGTGAGATTGGTTAGTTTAAAATTAGATTAAATCAATTTTAAAGTAAAATAAAATTATTTTAAATCAATAATAAAAATTATATTATTTAAATTTAATTTGGTTAAATTTTTTTTAAAATAAAATATTTATAACATTTTTTATAAATAAATACAACTATTTATATTTAATTTTAAAAAATAATATTTATATTCTTATTTTAAAAAAAGAACAAATAGCACTGAAACTACCTGAGGTTTATTGAATTACACTCAGAATCAAAGTTTGCAGAAACTCATACTGAACTCCCCTAGCATTAAGTTTGACTGTTAAACAGTAGACTCGAGCCTCCCCTGATTCGCGATCCATTGTGATTCTATAGTGGATTCACCATGATCTTTCACTCATTCTTCAACTTTTTTTTTTTTTTTTTTTTTTTTTTTTTTTTTTTTTTTTTGTAATGGTCAAACTTAACACTAAGAGAGTTTAGTGTAACTTTTTACACACTTTAATTTCGAATGTAATTTAACAAACCTCAGATAGGTTTAATGTTATTCATTCATTAAAAAAAATATAACTTTTTTAATATAATATATTAAATAAAAATAATAATAAAGCAGCTTGGGACAATTTGTCCTGCCTCAACATTAAAAAGCTGCATGGGATTGGATTTTTCCAATCCCATGCAGCTGCCAATCGAATAGTCCAATCCCAGTCCAACCCCACCCTCCAAACATGCCATAAAATAAAACAAAGTAGAGATGCAGCTAAAATAAACAAAGAGATCAACTGTAAAAATTTCTAGTATGGAAGTTACCTAGTAATTCAATTACTAGATTCAGATAAATATAAAAAAAAAACAAGTATTTCAATCAGATGCATAGCCAATATTCAAATTCATGAGATCGTGCTGCTCAACTATTTAATTTACCCCTCACTAAAAGAGAATAGATCACCCATAAAGAAACCAAGATTTTCACTATCTACATGGAAGTAAGATTCTCCAAGCCCAGTTTGGCACTATTCTTTCAGTACTATTAATATAAAGTATAAACGTTTTACCCATTCAAATCCAAGAATCAGAATGAGGTGTTTGTTTCTTAATTTGACATGTGGACCTGAATTTGTTGTGTCAACATGAAACAGAGTAAAACAAACTGAGAACCAAAATTCCGAAGATATTGCCACTACAAACACAATGTATAATTAAAAGAAATATAATTTTTTTAATTCTTCAAATAAGAGTATTTATTACTATCATCTAGGCCAAAGGGGACAACCGCACTAGCATATCTCAACGAGATTTATAATGAACTTTTTCAACAATGTAAAATTCAATTGTGGAACCATCCAATAAAGAGTTTCTCGAGCTCAGCTTTGGAAAAAGATTGTCTATAGAAAAGAACTATGCTCAGATCAGGTATCAGATAAACAATCATTGAAAACCTTCTGTTTGATTGATCTGGGGACAAATTTGCAATATGATCACCCCAAGTTCCCATTTGTATACTGATTTCTCCACATATAGCTTGTTTATCCAATATACATTAATTCACTCAACTGGCAGTTATATCATTTCACAGAAAGCATTGTCTATAGGCCTTTAGCTTCTTTTTACTAGCCCAAGGCATTCCTCTAGAGCAACAACCAAGGCACAAAACGTGAATCAATAAAATTTCCTTCTTTAGAAGGAAAACTGTCTAACTAGTATTCTACAACAAACTAAAACATTAGTAAACACAGATTACAAGGAGCAGGAAGAGACCAAAAAACACCTCTTACCCTGGGACATGAACAACAATAATAAGAAAGCTCTTATAAAGCACTTAAATTGGACACGATTTGTAATTACATTTAAATGCACATTTCCATATAAATTAATAAACTTTGCTCTGTAAAAGTTGAAGCAGTCATCAATGTAAGAGATTAGGAATAGATACTTCCTAATTACATCCTTACCTGTTTAGCAATTCATGCCTCACCTTTAACGGTAGAGATAAAAAAGAGTTAAGGAATTCCGCAAATTAAAAAAAATAGGTGTTGACTTTTATACATGTCATAAAAGCTTTCTCCATGCAAAACGTCAAAGCAAAAAAAAATTTATGCAAAGATAGTATTCAAGGGGAAAACATGTCACAAATGTCCATGATGGTAACTCTCTTATGCTGCGTTATTGGGTATCAAAATTCACCATTTAGAATTAGGTTTCAGGAATCAGGACAAAGAAAATAAGAATGAGTGGTCTTATCCTCTTTGAGGTCAAAAAGGAGAAAAATATATTTCTTAGATAATTCTTATGCTTTCATTAAAATAAAAGATGCAACTATAAGGGGATCCACAACATGATACTGAAACTGTAGGAGTCCATTGACTTGCATAAAAAAATATTCACAATCACATCAAGTTGCAATAAGTAAATAAAAGAGAAATTTGGCCAAATTCATGTGAGCAAAGAACAAAGACATTCACATAGACAATTTCTATTGTAAACCACTCACAAATAAACAGGAGTAAAAATAATATTCTAAGAGAACTTTCTGTGGCAACACAAATTCTGAACATAAACAAGTTACCTTTAAAACGGTCATCAGGATATACAGGAACATCAAAGTAGATCAATCCCCGTCGAAATAGACCCTTTATAACATCAGGATCAAACAGGATATATGCATTAGCTTCCTCCTTACAGACTTTATCTATTGTTGCCATTTCTTCTTCTGTTAGTTTCTGTAGAAAGGAGGGAAAATACTGTAAGTTGCCATCAATTATTGACCAGTAATTATATAGATGCATATGGATTTATATCTGAAATGTGAATGAACCCAATAAAGGGGTGAACACACTTTAAGAGTCATAAGAAGAAGGGATCAGTTGAACTCTTACCTTAAATTCTTCCAGAGTAAAATTGACTAGACAAACTCCCCACCATGGTTCAATCGTAAAGTCTGCAGGTTGTGTAGGTAACAGTTCTTTGGCAATTGACTTGTTCAGCTTCCACATAATTTTCTGGATAGCACCAGATGAGTCAGATAGGTAAGATGCTATAAGTATATTCCATCGCAAACGATGAATTTTAAACACTGCTACAGCACAATTACGTTCAATCTGACCTTCAGATAGAATTTATGACACCGTCAAGAGTTTATACGGTGACATATTGATCTCACTGAAAAATTAAAATTTTGCACGTCTTAAAGTGATGACCTACAAATAAGGTTTCAGCACACATGACTAAAAACATGCTCAGTTTATCGAATATCAATTCATAATATATTCTCATATGAACTATCAGAATCAATTACTCTGTAATGAAAATATTAATAAAGGAAAAGGAAAAGCAAACAGATTTATGCTACAAAAGGAAGAAAGCCAATCTAAAGCATGGTATCACGGTTTCTTGTCGAGTAAAGAGTGTACCCAAGAGCTTTAGGAGTTCATATTTCAAGCTTAACCGTTCTCTTTTATTATCATTTTGACAGAGAATGTATAACCATTCTTTTAACTTCAATGCAGTGATACTGTGAGGTCAATATATCTAGCCCATCGAAATATTAGTCATTGATCAGTTACAGTTAAGTAAGACATGCATGACAGTCAGCTCACAAATATATGTATGTGTAGGTGGGTGTGCCATACACACTCATACTGTATGAATCTGTAAGCACAGACACAATCTAATCCACTACCTTTGATCTGCACTTGTTCATGATATCAATGAATTCATTTCTCCCTATTCCTGTAAGTCGCAAGGCATCTGCAGCACTGAAGTTTGGTATGCTGTCATAAGGTTGCTCTGATAACAATAAGTGACATGCATGAGAATTATATAAAACATTACGTAATTACTGAAGCGATATTATGCCTAATTCAGTAGCTAATAGTATAGCAAACTCATGTTGAATTCTTCTAACAGGTAAAGGTTTTACCATTTTTCATAACCTCAAATATCATGTCACAGTAATATCTGAAAGGCGACAACCTCATTACACGGCAAACATACTCAGCAAGGTGATAGGGAAATAACTGCAGGAGAGTAAGTCAAAATGTAAGGAGACTAACATTAACCATGTAAATGCCTCTAAAAAGTAAAAGAAGGCTGTTGCACTTCCACTAGATGGTACTTATGTGTTCGACTATGCCACACATAGTTTAAACTATAATGCTATAATCTACAACAGAGTGTAATGGAAGAGCTAATATTGTAGAAGAATGAAAACCCTTTTGGTTAATCAACAAATATATCACAAATGAAGAGTGTGCATAACACGCACCGCCAAATTTTTTCGCAAGTAACGCATCATGTCTTCATAATATTCACCTTCTTTGCAAACTTTACGAGCAAAACATTTATTCCATTGAAGTCTTTTCTTAATGCAATAATCTATGACCCTGCAAATGAAATTCTCAATCAAAAACACCAAATTTCTAAGCAGCAAGCAAATGAAAAAAAAGAGTAACAAATAGGAAGGCGACAGTAACCTTCTGTGCCAATCTTCTTTAGAAGTAAGAGTGGCTTGAAGTCGTTTCGGGAGATTCTCCCACGGACACTCTTCCTTGATCGCTTTCACTATCAACTGTTCCTCAACAGTTGTCGGAACATGCTGCATTTTACCCACTCTATGCACGCAAATTACCAAAAAAATTTAAAATAAATTCAATAACAGCTGCTTTTTGAAACTAGTCAAAACAGTTTACAATAAGAAGAAACCAGAATCAATTTCATCTTCATTTTTCAAGAAATTGACCAGTACCAGATTGTATCATAATTCAAGATATATGATGTGTAATTCAGAGAACATTAATAACTTACAGGTAATACAGGTATCGAAGACTAAAATTAAAATGGAAAGAGTGGATCAAACCTGAAAGAGAAGCAGATTAGCTACAAGTGAGGTTGGTAGGGTTTTCTAATCGGGTATGGCGTATGCGATCTAGGATACGGAGCACTGCAAATGCTGAATTGCATGCATGACTTTTATTATTGACCTAAACAGACCCGTAACAGGAGAGGATCCAGAACCCAGATCCATTAATTTTGTCTATATTTTCGATCCAACTTTTTTTTCTTTAAACTTGAGATTTTATCAGATCCAAAACCATTTTAGGACACTATTCGCCCATGTAATTAAATGGAGAGAATTGAATGTTCCTATCCAAATCCAATTGTTTGTTGTTAAATGCACTTTTAAGTAATAACTATGGGCCAAAGGAGCTTGTCAACCTACGAAAGTTTAAATTTTGGCATTATATACAGGGATATTATTAAAATATCCCTGTAATTTGATATATTTATCAAAAAAATTTCTCTAATTTTATTTATGATTAAAATTTCTCTCATAATTTTATTTTAGGATTAATTACACTAATACCTCTCTTTTTTGATATTTTTGCACACGCTGCCAACTTTACCTTTTATTATACAAATCTCCCCTGAAAAACGTTAACCAAACAGTTGACTAACTATAAAGTTATAGTACTGTAGTAAGGGCAAACTCGTTTTTTTCCCATTAAAATAATTAAAAAATAAATTAAAAAAAGAAGAAAATCTAGAAAAAAAAATCTGAAAAAGAAGAAGAAAAATCCGAAAAAAAAAGAATAAAAAGAAGAACAATTTGAAAAAAAAATCCAAAAAAAAGAAAAAGAAGAAGGAGAAAAAAAAATTTGAAAAAGAAGAAGAACAAGAAGAAAAAAAAAAGAAGTTTGTGTTTGGGTGTATTTTTGGTTAATAAAAAAAATCTGAAAAAAATTATTATTTTTTCAAATGGATGATAATAATCAACTTCAATTTTTTGCAAAGCAAAAAATTTTCACAGTTTTTTTTATTTCAATTTGATCTGGATCTCCATCTTCAAATTTTTTTTTTTCTTTAGGTTTGAAGGTTCAACCTTCAAAATTTTTTTTTTTTTTTTTTTGAAGGATAGGATCTCCACCTTCAATTTTTTTTTTTTTTTTCATTTGAAGGTGGAGATCCCATGAATTTTTTTTTTAAGTTTTACAGGTTTTTTTAATATTTTTTATTAAGGGTAAAATTATCTTTTTGTCTGAACCATTAACTTTATGGTTAGTCAACGGTTTGATCAACGTTTTCCAAGGGAGGTTTGTGCAATAAAAGGTAAAGTTGCCAGTATATGCAAAAATATCAAAAAAGATGGGATATTAGTGTAATTAACCCTTTATTTTATAGTCAAAATTTCTCCTACTATCAGTTTTAATTATCAAAATACCATTGATTATTAATGTTTAGTTATGAATATTATTAAAATTCTCATTTAATTAAATGGTATTTGATAATTAAAACTGACAGTAGGGAAAAAATTGACTATAAAATAAAACTACGGAGGGATTTTGACCATAAATAAAACTATGGGGAGATTTTGACTAATACGCCAAATTAGAGTTGGATTTTAATAATATTTCTAACTGAAAATTAATGGTCAATAACATTTTGGTAATTAAAACTGACAGTAGGTGAAATTTTGGCTATAAAATAAAATTATGGAAGGAATGTTGACTATAAATAAAACTATATGGAAGATTTTGACGAATACACCAAATTATAGGGGTAATGAATCTTTATCGTCTCTCATATGATGGACGTAGAAATTAAATATTAAATATTAAATAATTCAAAATAGAAAAATAGAAAAATTTAAAATCTATGGAGATGGATAATGGAGGTCCATCTTTTTATTTTTTATTTATTTCTTGATTTTTTAAAATTTTTATGTATTTTTTTTTATAGAAAAATGTGTTTATGATCTCTACCATCCATTTATAATGATGGACAATATGAATTCATTGATATTATAAATTAAAATGTCTTAATTTAATATATAGACATTTACCTTTGTACCATTGGTGCCCTATAATTTTTAACAGAAAAGTTAACAATTAAGGATATTTTAGTAATTAAAACTGACGGTAAGGAAAAAATTAACTATAAAATGAAACTATAGGGGATTTTGGTCATAAATGAAACTAGGGGGACACTTTGATTAATACATCAAACTAAAGAGGGATTTTAATAATATCTCTAATAGAAAAGTTAAAGGTGAAGGGTAATTTGATAATTAAAATTGACGGTAATTAAATATAAAAATAAAATTATAAGAGGAATTTTAAAAATAAATAAAATTAAAGGAAAAATTTTAACTAATATACTAAATTATAAGCGGATTCTAATAATCCTTTAATAAATCCACATTTCAAAAATTCAAAATATTAATAGAGTTCATGCGAAGTTCAAACAAGTTCTCAAAGTCCAAAACACACAACTACAAGTTATCCAAACAACAAAAAAATAAATCCAATTACAATTCATAATAGGAAAAAAGAAAAAAAAAAGTCCACAAAGTCCAAAACACATCCAAATTTTAAAATTCAAAGACATATAATCTAAATTCTAAAGCATCCCTGTGGTTGTCCATAGAATAAACCTGCAAAAAAAAAAAATTAATTGGGCAGTTAATTTTTACTCATTTAATTCAAGATTTAAAGATTTCTCCTAAGACAACTTTAGAGACAGTTGTGCAGCAGACGGCTAAGGAATGCAATCAGCTGGGCTAAATCGAAGAAGATTTGTTAATTAAGTTTCCTTAATCATTAATCTAATAACTTGCTAACATGCAACACAACATCTCATAATGAATATAATTACCACAAATCAGCTTGTTATATCATTTGGATAATCTAGCATTCAATATATGGTAAAGAATATAATTTTCTCATGGCAGAAAACAATAAAGTCAATTTTATTAATATATAAGAAAAAACACACACACTATGTATTACGAAAATATCTTCTGGGGAGCATGAAATTTTAGAAATCTCTAAAGTAGAAATTCTTTATACAAAATATCAAATGTCTATTTGAGCAGTAGAGCTGGTTTGCTGTTTGGTCCTAATATAGGTTACACCCTTATGATAGAGAGGTTAGAGAATTAATATTGTTCATGATCACTATTTTGAAATTCCACTTGTCATTTTTCATTCTTCATGAATATAATTCTCATATAATTTCTCTCTATCTTATGAAACTGTAAGTTTTTAGCTTATAAATATATATTAATATACAGATGATGACATGTAGCGGAAAAAAGAAGAAGAAGATCAAAACTTTACATTTAGCATGTAACCTGTTTTAAGACGGGAAAGAAGTTTGCAAACCCCAAATTATTGCTAACTAAATATACACTGGAATACTAGTTAGAATGCATATGAGAATGAAATAACTAATGGATTAATGATCATCTTCTTGTAACTGATACTCACCAATCGGTCTAAATCAGAAAACAAAAGCTTCAATAAAATATTGTAACAATCCTATCGAAAAATCAAGTGTTGAAATAATTTCTGAAAAGCAGGAACTACCAGCTTTCAATTGCTTGTTTGAACTAAGTCAGGGTTTCCACACTGGCTTTATGCTCTAGCTCTTCCAAAGTCCTCAATTTTAAACACATCTTAAACCACATTAGCACAATTTTTGCAGCCTGTGAAGAAAAGATATCAACTTTGTTAAGATTATAGATTTATAGCTGATAAGATAATAGGATTTACAGGGGGGGTGGGGTGGGGTGGGGGGGTGGAGGTGGCGCAGGGTGTTTTGAAAGAGAAAATCTAATAATAGTATTGCAATACAAGGATTAAAGTTTTAACACAACATCTGAACTTCCAACGCAAAAACTTCCCTGCGCTTGGATGATTAGCGTTTATGAATGTGGAAGATATATATGCATGGAGCAGAACGAGGAGCAGCAACGTGTGGAACGAAGACGAGAAGCAGCGACGCGAGCAGTGGAGATGAGGAGAGAAGCAGCGGCATCGTCTAAAGGAGATGAGGATGAGCAGTGGTGGGGGTCCAGGAGAGAGAAGATGATGACTGACATGTGAGTGGTGGTAAGGGTGCGGCGTGGGTAGGGTGAGGCGGTGAGGATGCTGGAGAATAGGGGTGGCCCCGGTTCGTTTAGGTTCGGTTTTGAGTAGCACTGATTTAAACTAAAAAAATTTCAGTTTTCAAAAATTAAAACCGAATTGAACTGAACTAAATTAACTCTGTTCAATTCGTTTGTGTTCATTTCGGTTTTAGATTTATTGGATCTAATAGGTTTTTTTATATGTATTTGAATTTAATGAATTCTGAATACTAATTTTGAACCATAGTTGTTGGTTTTGGTCTTTGGGCAGCTAATTTTAATCCAAAAGGCCTAAATTCAAACAAAATAAATAAAATAAATTATAAGTAATAATATTCTAAATTTTCAGTATATATTTTTAATAAATTTACATGAATCAAACATAATAAATAGCTTCAAAAATAATAAAATTAGTTTCTTTTAGAAATTTTATATCATGATTTTCGTTTCAAACTGGTTTGAAAAATCAAAACCGATTTGAACTGAATTTATTTCGATTTTTAATTTTGAAAAACGATTTGAATCGAATTAAGTGCGTGAAGCAAATCGAACTACACTTTTCGATTCGAATCCGAGTTGATTCATTTCGGTTCCGGTTTTGGTGCCCACCCCAACTAGAGTGGATTGAAAATTGAAAGAAGGGAAATCTAGGTGTAAGGATTTTGATTTTTAATATATATAATGTAAGAAAAATTACATAAATGCCCTTTATCTCAGTATAATTATATTTTTATCCCTTTTAAACGGGTCAACCCGTGACACCACCCCCTCAATCCGAACACAATATATTTATTAAACGGGTTAAGTGGGTCGGCCTGTTTATTAACACAACTTGTTTAGCATGAATCCTAAACCATTGTAATTATATTGACTCGTTGTGTCATGATCCAAATTGTTACCCCTAGTTGAACTATTGGTTGTGGTCAAAAATAAATTTTCATTCTTCAACAGGGTATTTTTGACACACACATAAGAAAAGATTTTCATTCTTACAACATGGTATTTTTTACACACAAAACAAATTTTCATTCTTACATAAGGGTGTTTCTTATATACACACAACCTATTTTATGGAACCGAAAGCTCAAATCAGTAAACCTTATGTGATGCATAAAGTTAAAAGAATATGTAAAAAATTCAAAAGGCGCAAAATCATATTAAACTGAATTGAATTGAATTGAATTAATCATGTTTTATTCAGTTCAATTCACTATATTAATATGGTTCCAGCATAAAATCATACCGAATTGAATAAAACCTAATCAATCAAGTTCAAGTCCGTTCAATTCACTATATTAATACGATTCAAACATGTTTTTTTTTTTTAAAAAAAAAACTGAATATTTCATGTTCAATTCAAATTTGGACAAAATCGAACCCAACTTAACCATTATACTGAACGAATATTTCATGTTCAATCTATTTTGAGCAAACCCGGATCGAGCCTAGCCGCGCGCACCCCTAGACAAAACGAAAGAGGTGTATTCAACATGGATATATATGAACACGTTTGGGTATGGCAATACATAAGGCGAAGGCAATACATAAGGCGAAGGCGGGTTAAGGTTTGAAAAGGCCAAAGTGGGAATGACCCGTTAATGAGTAGGCGTAGGTCCAAGCCCGCTTAATTCCAAAGCGCGAACAGGTCTAAGAAGAAACATTAGCGCGTGCCGGCACACACCCATTCCGCAGCCACCGAAGAAGACTGACTTTGTAGTGAGTATTACTGGCACTGGATGTGGATTTCCATATTCTCTTATGTGCAGCCGGCCTTCTCTGTATGTTCTAACTTCCCTGTTTTTCCTTTTTTTTTTCTTTTTTTTTTGTTGGTTTTCTAACGCTGTCTGTGCTCTTATGCTTTATAGAGAACTGTGAGCGGTAGAGAAATAGACTTTGGTGTAATGGCTCTTCGCTTTGAGGTTGGACCTTGAACTTGTCTTGTTACTTTTACATCCTTGGTAAAAGATTATTATTTTTGCTTTACACACACAAATCACAAACACATATTAAGTTGATGAATATTGTGAAAATAGTTTATTGCATTGGTGCCAACTTATTGGTTATTGGAAATAATGCTAATGTTTAATCTTTGTTACTCTTCTTCGGTGCTAGCATTATTTGCTTCCATTACTTAATGCAAATGGAA
Organism: Xanthoceras sorbifolium; assembly: GCA_003430845.1. Lineage (NCBI taxonomy): Eukaryota > Viridiplantae > Streptophyta > Magnoliopsida > Sapindales > Sapindaceae > Xanthoceras > Xanthoceras sorbifolium. The sequence continues at coordinate 22,663,003 of CM010617.1, read as the reverse complement.
GTTGTGCTTTCGCACCCTAATTGATGCAAAGATAATATCAATTTTCCTCCCTATAGACCTCCTGATACTTAAAGAAGTAGCGTTCTATGTGAATATCAGCTTGGTCATGTGTAACAGAGCTAAAGGAAACTAGTGGTGAATGTGGTTGTAAACGACCAAACTAAAGATAAAGGCAGCATTGTTGCTTATCTATCAAAGCTTGATTTCTTATTTTGGTTAGATAATGTGTTTATGTCTGTCATCCTGATCGATGGGGATATTTGGGAGCAAATAATTATTTATCCTATGGTGCTAAAACGTTATGTGCCTTTTTTTATTTTATTTTTTTTACTTCACTTTTAGTTTTTGTCATCTGAACTGTGGGTACCAATAAATTTGTTGTTAACTTTTTGTTGCTTATTTTAGGTAAAATAATTCAATTTCCTTTTGTAGGTTTTGGGGAGGTTTAATCGTGCTCGTGCAGCCCAATTGACACTTCCTCACTTTGTGTGTCAGACACCTCTGTTTATGCCCGTGGGAACACAAGGTTAGAGTTTTGTCATATATCTATTAGCTTATATCATCTATTCAAGTGAATCTGCAAGGACTTTGATTCTAACCAAAAGACAAAAGAAAAAAAAAAGATAAAAAGAAGTGAATTGTCAGAAATTAGGTACATTTGCAATTACTAAGTTGCAGATAGCGTAAATAACTTTTTAGTTATTGCTGTCATTTTGTTTTGCTTTATTCCACATGTTAACTAGGAAACATGTGGCATCTTGCTTATCGATTCTGGTTACATGTTGGAAAAATATTAACACAAAGCACAAGCGCACTATTGATATGTATTTGTTTCATTTCATCTGATATTTTTCTAAGACAAGGTTGGTCTTCCTGCTTACAGGGACAATAAAAGGTTTGACAACTAACCAACTTGAGGAAATAGGCTGTCAAATAATTCTTGGGAATACATATCATTTGGCACTTCGTCCTACGTCTGAGCTTATTGATGAATTGGGAGGTCTCCACAAATTCATGAACTGGCCTAGAGCACTGCTTACTGACTCTGGTGGCTTTCAGATGGTTGTGTTAATATTGGATAGAGTGCTATATTGTTCTTAATAGTATTACTTGTGTCAATGTTGTTTATCCTGATTTTTGCTTGAGGGTTAGAAATTGGGTACATAATGGCATTAGGTTTCTTGGACTAATTTGAGTGCAGTTGAGGTTTGTTGTCTTCTAAATTAAGATAGTTCATCCTCTTACATCTTTGATTATATCCGTGTCCTCTCTCTCTCTCTCTCATGCAAAGCTAATCATATAGATTGTTTTTAAAAATTCAATATCTTGATGGTAGTGGCTTCAGAGATCACATTTATCTTTAAATTTTTTGAGGCAATTTTTTTCAAGTTTTGTGGTTGACGATTTTCTTTGCTTGATTTCAGGTCTCTCTTTTGCATTTAGCTGACATCACTGAAAAGGGTGTAACTTTTCAGGTAATTGTTCTTTTAATGGTTTTTAAAAAGTACAAAATATATTTTTTTAAAAAAGAAGACAAAATATATGAATCGAGCTTGGCCGACTGTAATTCTTGCTCGGGAGTCTCTTGTGCTAGGCAGGTTTAACTAGATATATCATAACTGTAAGATATGTGCATCTTTTTGAATTATCACATTGTGAGCATTTTCCCGTCTGATTCCTTGTGAAAATTATTTCTTAATTTAGGAAAACTACCATGTACTTTTGAGATTTTTCCTTGTATTTGGTTGCTTCTAATGCTAGTAAAAAATGTTTCTTTGCACTGTACAATAGTATTCCTTCATGTGAATGTTCAATTGCTTTGCTATTGCTGTCTTATTGATGTTGTTTTTCTATGCTTATTTTTTTTCCTATCTTTACAAAAATTTAGAGTATGTTTGTTTGTTGTTGACTATTCAGTCACCAGTTGATGGAAAGCCAATGCTCTTAACACCTGAGGAATCAATTCAAATTCAAGTAGGTACTTTTGTTTTGTGTATTTTTGTTTATCTTATTACGATAAGTCCTAACCCTGTTGTACATGTTGAATTTCGTAGTATTTTGGTATAGTTCAGTCAATACATATGGTCTTGTAAATATCTTACAGATTAACGTGAAGTGCACTACATTATCTACCAATTTAACAATAGAAAAAAAGAATACAAGTTAGAGATGCAAATTCAACCATATAAGAGGTGCAAATAATTTGTCACCTAGTAATGTATTTTTTCTACTTCTATTTGTGTGATGTCATTTAAGTGGGATAATAGTGGTTGCTTAGTAAACCCTATTTGAACAGAATTATATGTACTTTTCTTTTTTCTAAAGGAATTTGTATCTATTTTTCGCTATGTGTCCATCCGTGGGTTTGAAGTTGAAGTGCAACAATCATCAAAAAGCATGACATGCAATTTCAAATGATTAGATGCAGTCAAACTGTTAGTTTCTCAAGTGTTATCAGACGTGTCTTTTATTCTCCTTATGGTTATGCAGAACAGAATTGGAGCAGATATAATAATGGCTCTAGATGATGTAGTGAAAACCACCATCACCGGACCACGAATTGAGGAGGCCATGCATCGGACTCTTCGTTGGATAGACAGATGTATAGCAGGTATATATATCTAATGCTGATATCACTTATGTTTATTGCACAAATAGTTTGCATGCAAAACAAAAAAGTAATAAACTTATGGCAATCATTAACGATCCAAGTTTTAACCAAGCACTGTCCTTGGTTGGTCCAGGTTTGTCAGCATAGAACAGTTCTTAGCCTCAGGAGCTTAGGTTTACTGTATAAATTGAGTTAATTGACTAGTATACTGGATTGGTGTCATTTATTGGATAACATTGTTGCTCGGGCTTTTACCTCTCCCATTAAATCCTTCTATATACCCGCTTTGCTATTAGATTCCCTGGACAAGATTTCATTCTCCCTCTTCTCTCTTCCCTTTCATAATGTCTTGCTGTTAATCTTTCAGTTGAGTTACTTAGACTTTTTTCTGCATTGATTTTTGTGGACAGCTCACAAGAGACCACGTGAACAGAACTTATTTGGTATTGTACAAGGTGGTTTAGATCCTGTGCTAAGGTAAATCTGAAATGAAGTGTTATCTTGCTGCTGTTTGTTTTTCCTATTGATGCATGTTTCTTTCATCTATTATTTGGCACATCCCGTTGATAATTCTTGTTGTTTGTGACCATAATATATCGTATTCAGGGATATCTGTGTTAAAGGACTGGTGGATCGGAACTTACCTGGGTATGTTTATTCTCTTCAAGAATAATGCTGAGGTCCAAGTGTGTTACTGTTTTTTTTAATCCTTTATTGTTTTGATGAAATTCATAGATCAATTAAATATGATCAGGATATTTTAAACAATTTTGTTAAAAAAATTGCTATGAACAATAGAAATTGATTGTTTTCAGGATGTAGAGCCTTCACTCATCCATCCAAAACGTATAATTTGGGTTCAGTATCTCTATGCCATTGTGCTATCATTTTGGAGACTGGGCTGGACCAGGAGTGGGTTGCAATTTGAACAAACTGTTATGTGTTTTATGCCAAATGCATTCTTTTGATGTCATATTCACCACTAGGTCCTAGGCGCTAGGCCTTCATGTACTTTTTCACTGCCTCTACTGTGCCAGCTCTGGCTGGCTTTGGTCCCTTTCACCCCTTTAGTTTGACAACTAGGATGCAATGCTGCATTCACAAGTCTTTGTTGCAAACATGGTTGTACCAACTTAAATTATCACTTTCTAACTTTAGTGCCAAAACCTACTAAGGTCCACATGGCAGAGGTTGAATATTGATTAATTACAATCACATTCAATATTTAGACATACTTGGTATAACATTTAGCACGAAAACTAAGCTAGGGGGATCAAACTCCAGGCCTAGGATTTGTTCAGTCCTGAAGGAACAAGGTGAGATCAATACTACACTCTGTTTAACTAACCTATTCAGTCGCTGCAAAGGGACATGGATAAGGGCCACCTGCTGAATCTTCATGTCCCTATCCATGCACATGAAACAGCAAAATGTCCTAACAGACAATCCATAATACATGTTTGCATGCCAGCAGTAATGATCTGAGGTGTGATTTGTGAGATGTCCTGTGACAGCTGTACAAGCAACCGAAAATATTCTCCTTTATGAAATACGTGTCCAAGGTCGTCCTTCTCACATTTTGCTTATATATAGCCCTAAATTTCATGCAACGCACTTTTATTGGAACCCTATAAAAAACTCTGCTTCTCTTGAGTTTTAAGCTGCCTTTCTCCCTATTTCCAATCACAAGCTTAAAGCATTGGAGGGCTTTTGCCTGCAGTCTTACTAGGTGACAATTAACAATTCTCTGTTTTGCAGATGATTTGGTTGCTTCATGAGTAGAGTTCTAAAGAGAAAGCTAGTGTTTTAGAGACTGCCAGTGCACTGAAAATCCTTTTTTTTTCCCACTCATTTAAGCATTATTATAGAAAATAGTCCTATTGAAGTTGTGGCTGGCCATTCAAATATAATTTTGCTTCTTGGTAAGTTCTTCAATGCGGACACTAACCATGACAGGAATAAACGTGGCAATCTCATAAAAGTCACATAGAGCATATTTTTTTCACACATTAAAACTCGAGATGAATAAAAATGTTATTAGTGAGCAACCTATGCATTGTTAAAGAATGTACATGTGAAGCTAATAGAAGATGGGATGAATCCCATATTGAAAAAATATAAAGCAATAGAATGGTATATATATATATATTAAGGGATTAAGGGATACTACAACCTAATAGGCTGGTCTTTTGGGTTACAAAGCTATCCACAATATATATACCACTTCTCATAAAAACATAAAAATGTCATCAAGCGCTAAGTGTGCAATATTTACATGCATATCCTTAAAACTTTTTCTGTTTTCACACCTTTAGAGTTAAATTTCCATCTGTTCTTATGTTTTGGTGGAAGCTATCTTACTTGAACAAAGGCATGGGTATTGTATGTAGGTTTGTGTCGATGTTTTACTTGGGCTAAGTCCATAATTTTTTTATATTGAGAGAGATCTGGACATTTAAATTCTTTCTTTGACCCAAGTTAAATGAAGTATAAACATGACATAATATCTAAAAATGCATTTTTGCTAGGTACATTTCATATCAAATGGGCAAATAAGATTACAATGAATTTGGGAATATATTTTTTGTTGTACACATTGCATGTCTGTTCGATGCGTACCCCATACTAATACCCATGCGATGCATGTCCAACTTCAATATATTACACATTGGAAGTGTTTATCAGAGAAACAACATAGGGAGGGAGAAATAACACCCATCTGCACTACATCTTCAATCTGGCAGCCAACACAAGCTAGAACACCTCGTGATATAGACAGTATTGAACTCTGAGAGAGAAACATCTGTCCTCAAGACTTACACCTCCCTAGTACACATCTTGCAAAAGGCTTCCAGTATTGCTAATAGAGATTGGAGTCTAGCGTGCTAGTTTATTCCTACACATCTTACTGCGAGCATCCCAAACATATTCTATATGAAATGATAAACATTGTGGTTATCATCTTGACTCTATCTTATGTTACATTGATGATGCCATTTAGTTCCGTTGAAATACATTTTAAGTCAAAAGGAAGCAATTGTGGACATTTATGCGTTCTATAGTATAAAAAAGTTAGACATTTTGCATTTTTCAAAATGGGGTTAATTTTCCACTAGAGCAACTGTATTTTGCAACTTAAAATTTGCCACTGCAGTTTTGCTTCTTTAATTTTTTTTTTGAAGAATTCTGTGAAATTTCCATACTTGGTGTATTATAATGTGTTTATGAGAAGTGGTGTATATATTAATGGATAGTCTTACAAGCCAAAAGACTAGCCTATTAAGACGTCCATTAGTACTATATATCTTATGTGGATTTCATCTCATATTCTTATAAGCTTCACATGTTGGTTCTCTAACAATTTCATGATTGTTCTTTCTTTATTTAATAAATCCTCCGGCTAACTGTCCTAAAATTGTTAGTCTAGGGTTCAAATTTCTTTTAATTGTTGTAGGACTATATTCATTAGTTGTTTCCTTTTTTGGCTATGACTTGACATATGTATTGTTAGAGTGCTTAAATATTATTGTTGGGCCTTTTCCTATCAGTTTAAGCTTTTGAGTCTGTTGATTACTAAAATGGTATCAGAGTCTAGTTATACTATGGAGTCCTGGGTTCAAGTCTCCCACGTGATTATATTGAATTTGTTATTTACTATATGAATTTGTTGTGTGTTTGTGTGTGGGCTCGAGCCACATGACACCCGTTGGTCATGCACATGAGGGGGTGTGTTATAGGACGTAAATACTATTGTTGGACCCCTTCCTATCAGTTTAAACTTTTGGGTCTGTTGGTTGCTAACATGTACTATTGTGATTTTGTGATCAAACAACTGAATTAATCAAGTTTATTATTTTTGTGACAGCTATGCTATTGGTGGTCTTGCAGGCGGTGAAGATAAAGATTCCTTTTGGCGTGTTGTTGCTCAGTGTACAGCTGCATTGCCCGAAGATAAGCCACGATATGTTATGGTACAATGACTTTTGTCATTCTGTTCCTACATCCTTCTAGCTGTCTTGTATTCCAATAAATTGCATGCTTCTTTGCTTTCATATTCCTATGTCATGATATTCTTACACACTATATTTCAGGGTGTTGGCTATCCTCTGGATATTGTAGTTTGCAGTGCATTAGGTGCTGACATGTATGACTGTGTTTATCCTACCCGCACTGCTCGTTTTGGCACTGCTCTAGTACCGGAGGTGATGGATTCTTCTTTGAATAGTTGAGATATGCTACCTATCAACATTGGAGGGACATTATATATTCTTGACCTTGTCTTGGTCAGCATGACTATTTTGTTTACTTTAATTTTATTCATCAATGGTATTTTCGAACCAACATGTGTATCATTTGTATTGCTTGTGGACACAGCTGCATTGGGGCTGGTTAGTTTTACATATTTTTCCTATACTTTGAATCCTACAAAAATTTGATGGCCTAGTTTTACTCATGTGATGCTAATTCAACTGGCTTTAGGTATCATTTTGAAATACTTGAATAATTGTTCTATAATTGTTTTCCTCATTATTATATATTTCTTACGCTCTATAAATCTTTGATGAGTGCCATTGTTGTTGATATGTAACTTTGAGTTAGGTGCTACCTGTTATTAAATAAGCATTTTTAGGTTTAGTTTCCTGCTTGGTACCGACAACTCATATTATTTGGTCTCAATTCAGAAAATTTCTAAAATGTACTTTTACATGGAGAAAAAAATTGATGTTGCAAGGCAGAATTGTTCTTTAAACTTCCAAATTAAGGACTTATTTGTTGCATTTTCTTGGTTAAAGTTGCTGTTCAATGTGTTAATGTTAATGTTTAAGACCTTAGTGCTATACTTGATTTGTGTTTTTCATTTACTGACTGCTAATAAAAATAATTTTTGTTATCTTTTTTTTCCCCCAAAAAAAAATGGACATGTAAATGTGCAGTTTGGTTACTGGAAAGAATCTCCTTTTTGCAACTTCTAATATATTAGTACTGAATGCAGGGAGTGCTAAAACTCAAACACCAAGCGATGGCTGATGATACTCGGCCTATTGATCCTACATGTGCTTGTATGGTATGCTCATAACTTGACTCCATTCTTTCTAGTTATATACAATAGCTGTTATTATCTGTCTGTATATCATCATATTTCTTTCACTGTAGGTCTGCAAGAACTATACTAGGGCCTATATTCATTGTCTTGTCACAAAGGATGCTATGGGATCTCAGCTTCTGTCATATCATAATTTGTACTACATGATGCAGGTACAAACACTATCTGGTGTATTCTTCCAGGTTTTGTTGCCGCTGTATTTGTGACTAAAAAGTAAATTCTGTTACAATTGCAGCTTAGCAGAAATCTACACTCATCAATAGTTGAGGGAAGGTTTCCAGAGTATGTTTGCCTCTAGCTTTATTCCTATTTTGTGCCCTTATCCAGCCTATTTTAACTGGCTAATTTGTTTAATGGAGAAATTCATGCTAATTAACATGTCATCCATTTAATTTTGGACTTCTATTTATGGGTAGCCGCTATATAATGTTCTTCTTTTTGTTTTGGCAGGTTTGTGTGCAGCTTTCTGCAAAAAATGGTATTTGCTCTAAAATTGTGCTTCTTATTCCTCCCATTTTATCTGTCCATGTGATGTGTGTGTGTGTGTGTGAAAGAGAGAATTTTTTTTCTTCTCTGCTTTTTCCCATTCTCATTATCTATCTTCATCTGCTATTGTCAGCGTATTTAGTTGTCCCTTGGCTTTTACTCAAATATCTAAAACTGTTTGATGGAGAGCCAATTAGGAAATATCTTTGGAATTCAATTGCTTTATTAGAATTAGGTTTTATTTAGCAATTTCCTTTTATATTAAGATTTTTAGGATTTTTCTTAGGATTTTACTTGAGATGATTTTATTAAAATATTTATGTAAATAGGTCCTCTATGCTATTTTTTTTTTTTTCAATTTTGATGAAGGATTAAAAATTGATGTTAAGTTCTCTTCATAATTTTGGGAAGAATATCAAAAGAAAGGAGAATGAAAATAGAGAAGAAAAGGGAGATAATCAGAGGAATATAAAGAGAACCGAATATCAATTTTTAATTATTCATCAAAATTGAAAAACAAGTAACATAGAAGGGTTTGTTTATAAACAACTAAACATATTCAATTAAGAAACTAAACCTACTTAGATACAAAAAGAAATAAAATCAACTTAAATAATTAAAATCCTTAAAATCTTTAAAAAAGAAAAGGAAAAAGAAAAAAGAAATGGCTAAATATAAACAATACCTAATTCTAATTAAACATTAGAAACTCAAAAACATATTTCCTAACTGGTGGCTCATTTTGTTCTGGCTCACAGAAGTGTTATAATGTCAAATTCAAATTCAAATTCATTTAATGGCAACCTTATTGTCTTTAGTCTTAAGCATAGAACCTATCTATATATTTAGTGATTGGCTTCAAATTGAAGATGCCACTTACCTAGGCAGCAAAGCTTCATTGGCTTGGTACTGGAGATCTATCGCAAACCCTAATACCCCTACCTTATAGCCCCTAACAGCTCCATTGGAGGTACTTGTTCATGCTTTCACATTTGAAGATACATCTACCATGTATCAAGTCAATCTTATTCCTTGTTAATAAGGCTGGATTATTAGGGGCACGTTTAATACTATATCCCAAGCACATTTCTCTTTTTCTGAAAAAAAAAAATGATGAAAGATGTATTCATCAGTCGTCTTTTAGAAACGTGTTGTCTAACCTTATAATTGATTCAAATCATTAATTTTACATGTTTATGCTGCTTACTGGTATGTTTATACCGCTTATTTTACTAAGTCAATTTGTACATGTGTATTTGCCCTAGGCCTTGGCTTGGATGTTAAAGTGGTGGGTTTGGGGATGGGATATTAGATTAAGGGGGGTGTATTCAATATCAACTTTTAATAACTTTTAATGACTTATGTGGATTTTAAAAGTTTAGGTGTATTCAATATGGATTTTTAAAGACTCCATAAAAGTCAATAGGTATCCAATATGGATTTTTATATACTTTTTAAAAGTCTACAAAAGTTTTGAGGTATTCAATATAGACTTTTTTAAAGTCCATAAAAGTCATGGGGTATTGAATATAAACTTTTATGAAGTATAAAAAAGTTAAGGGGTATTCAAAAAGTTCATAACTTTTATGGACTTATAAAAAATCTAGACTTTTGTAGACTTTTGTTGTAAACTATAAATACTCTAATCTCATCATTTCTCCACCATTCACCCCACAAACTTTCGTAGACTTTCAATTTTAGAAGCAACAACGTATGGGGGGTGTATTCAATTTTGACTTTTAATGACTTTTACAGACTTTTTTTAAGTGATAGATTTTTATAGACCCTTTTACGGTTCAAGTTCTGGGTAAGCAAATCGTTTTTCTTATTTTTATATTATTGTTTTTTTTAACTAGTTATTCTTGATTTGTTGATTTTGATCTTATAGCTTTTTCATACAGCTCTTTTCTTTTGTTGATTTTGATTTTTTGGTTGTAAACAAAAAATTAACAATGTAGGTAGGACATAAGTTTAAGTTTGGTTATTAACATTTGCACATTGGTTTACATTCCATTTATATGCATTGAAAGCATGTGTAGGAAAAAAGTTTTAATTCGTATCTCTTTCTTCTCCACTATTTTTACCTCAATTTGCCTAAATTTATATGTTTATTATTATCAGCTAGTCTAAAAACAAATTAACTTGAGTGATTTGAAAATATAAGGATCAAGAAACAGCCTAAATAGAAAATGACACTCGTTCGACCTGACAGCGTTTTAATTTCGAATTGTTAGATCACATAGTAATAATTCTTCTTAAAAGAATCGACTTGGTTGGACTGGACATACAAATTATATATATATATATTTTGTAAAATCCCATTGAAGCTTTTTATTGTAAATTATAGTAAGGAAAGTGCATCAATTGATATAATAAATTTATAACAAATAAGTTAGAAAATAAATATAATTTAGACAATCAATACATTATTGATATGCGTGATCAGAATAATATGAACTTATGCAAACAATTAGTAACAAAAGAAAAACAAAAATAAAAAAGCAAAGAATTTTATATTCATATGACATCGAAATACATGCTTATTAAAAAGAAAAAAAAATCACCATGATAGAATAAAATCAAAAGATCATATCTTATTGTTGCTCAAAATTTATGGCAACTTCACAAAAATAATAAATACAAAGAGGGATGCACCTCCTATTTCACTTTGTTCTTTCCCTAATTGTTTTCTTTTTATCGAATTCTTTTTATCGTTGTTTATCATTTGGGTTTGGAGAAATATGGTTCATGAAGCTTAAAATTGTTAGGGTTTTTTAGGTTTTAATTCTTGTTGCGGTGTTTATTTTATTTTATATTAAAGATATTATATTAATGAATAATTAAATTATTTAAAAAACTTATTATTTTGGTTGTCAAGTCATTAACGGGTATGTATTATTTATCTAAAGAATGTATCATATTTTTTTATATTATGTACTTAGTTTCAATACACCATCCAATAAATTTTAATATAATATGCACTTGTTTTAAAATGAAAGTCTATAAAAGTCTATAAAAATCATTTATAGAATTTCTTTCACCTCTATCAAAGTCAATAAAAATCTATTAATGTCAATAAAAATCTTTTAAAATGAAAGTCCATAAAAGTCTATAAAAGTTTGTTAGAATTCTGTAAACTCTATAAAAGTCAATAAAAATCGGTAAAATCTATAAAAATCTATCACTTAAAAAAGTCTATAAAAGCCATTAAAAGTCAAAATTGAATACACCCCCCTAAATCTCACCTACACAGAGAAAAAATAATTGCTGAGCTGTCACAAGTCTGAATATTAACTACGAAGCTGTTGAACCTTATAATACTTTGTTGTCTTGTAGTTTCCCAAAGGTGATGTCCCTGAATGGGTCTGCAATGCCATGGATGTTGCTGGAATTGACATCTCTTCATGCTGTGCTCCATTTCCTTCATCCAAAGACTAGTGTTGGAATTATATACACACTGAATTATTGAGGATGGCTCTTACATATTCGACTTCAAAGAGGTTGACATTGAAGAAATTAATCTACAGGTAACAACACGGCAGCAGCACAAGTTTTGTAGCCCATATGCTGTCTGCTTAGGAATTATTATACGAATTACTTCGTTTGTTGTACGAATTGTGAGACGAATGTTTCTGGCACTTGCCAATGAACATAATTAATGAAGATTTTCTTTATCTCGTTTCACGCCTCTACCACTTGCATGATTTTTTGACACTATTACAACATTAAGGCAGTACCAAACACTTCAACAGGTGATTTGAAATTCAAATAGTTTTATGAATTTCAATTCTAAACTGATCAACTATACAAACATTTTAAAGTTGACTGGTTATTTTGCCAATTGCAAGTCATAGTGGCGGTGATTTGTTGCCAATCCTGTTCAGTCTCTTTGCATCCTCAATTATTCCGTTTTTGTGTATGCTGTTTTGTGCACAAATTTGGGACGGGTACTGGCTTTCATGAAGCCATAAATTACGCTCGGTTTATCAAAAAACTAAGAGGAATTGGAAAAGGGTAGAACCTTGTTGACGTGTAAATCTGGTCAACGTAAATAACAATGAATCGATGGCGAAAATAATAAAGTAAGATTGACACAAGAGACTTTTAAAGTGGTTCGGCTCAGAGGAATGCATACGTTCACTGTTCTTTATATTTAAGTTGAGCTTGTTGAGTGAGTGTGCGGAGCTTGCTATATGTGTTTGCATTTTGAGAAAATTCGTAACCTTTGTAACTGTGATAATCCGCTCCTTTTATAATGTGAAAGGGTGAAGTCAACCTGTTTTATATGGAGTGTAATTACAAGAAATTAGGGATTAAACTATATCTCTAACAATTGTCTTTTCATTAAAACATGGTTGCTAAAATCAAGGAGATTGAGTTTGATAGGGACTCTGCGAATTGACCGGGTCGAATCCCATTATTCTTGGGCTATAATTGAAGCTTCGAGCTAGATGTCATGCGAGCTAGAGTTATGCTGTTTATAAGAGATGGCGCATAATTCTTTCAGGTAGCTTAGGCGTGGCAGCTTACATAGAGCCTTTGTCTTCACATTTGTTGGAATGGACTTGCTTGTCGTATTGGGTTTTATTGGTCTCTTCAGCCTGTTGGGCTTCGTTGATTTTCTCAAGTCTGCTTGGCCTTATAGGTTTACCAGGGTCTGCTAAGCTTTCTTGATGTCTCTGGGCCTAATGAAATTTGGCATATAACATTAACCCCTCAGCTACTAGCTCGAAAGTCTCGTGGTGAAAGCTGAATCAGTTTCTTGTGGTTTTAGCGAGCTGGGAGTTTCGAAAGGTGCTTCCAGGTTGCGATGGAGAGGCCAGAGAGGTCTTTTAGATTGCTGGTGCCAGGTCATGAAAGCGGTTGCTCTTCTGGTGAGTGGAAACTGTCACGTCAAATGCCACGTCATCAGTTGCATTAAATGCGTGTGTTAAATCGACGGCTTTTCGAATATCCTGCCAGATCTCCAAGTTGAATCTTAGCTGTCGATTTCTTTCAGGCCATCATTGCCCTAATTTATCAGCTAGGGTTTTTGGTATATAGGGCACTTTGCATTAGTTTTCTTTTATTTTCACCAGGCTTCAAAAACTCTTTTCTACAAGTTCTCTTTCTTTTCAAAGGCAGTTTTAAACTTCATTCGTGACTCCAGTGATCAGAGCTTCCTTTCCTAGTGTTGGGGAATATTTCTTAGGGACCAGCAGCTGCCTTTTTTTCTGCACGCCGTGCCTCGTTACTCCATAGTAAATTTCATCTTTTTCCTATTTTTCTTGTTTCTGGGTATCTTTCTTGGGTTTCCCAGTGTACCTGAATCTTTTTTGGGGGCATGGTAGTTGTAGAGTCCCCCCCTCTCTTTCTCTCTTTCTCTCTCCTCTCGTTGAGTCGAGAGAAAATGGTTTCAAGTTCGTGGCGCTTCTGATATGAGCATTTAAGTCATCATAGGTATTTTTAGGCCTTCTCCCTTATTAACCCATCGTGTTCTTTCTTTGGTGTAGATGTCTAGCTTGAGTGATCATGACCGTCACGGGGTCGATAGTAGCGGTAATTCAGGCTCGAAAAAGAATAGTTCTCAACCTTTCGGTAAGGTCGTGAGCGACTACAAGCGGCTTCGCATTACACAGCGAATTTTAGCCTGTAGCAAAAAGGCTGCTAAGTCTCATAGAGCTGAGGTTGCAGAGGTTAGGTCGCCCCAAGGGGAAGCCGCTGAGGTTTCGTATTCTGGTCCCCAGGAGAAGGGTGTAGAGGTCGAGCACGATGTGGAGGAGGTGGCTAACCCTTTTCAAGTGGATTTTAGGAGGTTGAAATCGCAAGTTGCGACCTTCCTATCGGTTTCCTCCACAGTTTCTAAGGAGGATTTGATAAGCAATGCGAGCTTGTACCACTTCCCCATGGGTCATCAAGTGCTTGTTCCTGCCGTAACAGATAAGCCGGCCATTCCTCATCCGGGCTACATAGCGATTTGCCTTCAGCATCTGCAAGCCGGTCTAAGATTCCATTTTCCAGGATTTCTTATAGATATCTTGAATTCGTTGAAACTCGCCCCGATGCAGCTTACTCCTAACTCTTATGCCCAGCTGATTTCTGTTTACCTTACTTTTATGAGGTACAGGGTCGGCCCCCCGAGCAACAGTATTATTAGGTATTGTTACTCTTTGAAAAAGTGTCCCCTTCCAAAGAAATCGCCTGATAGGTCTCAGCACAATGGGATATACTACCTTTTTATGCGGCCAGGGGTCGAAAACTATAAGGAGCTACTGTAGACGGATACTAGGCTGAACGTAGGGAGCTACAAAACGATCTACTTCTTTATTAGGGGCCCAGAAATTGAGCTCATCCAAAATAAGAGCTTCGTGTTAACACCCAGTAAGTTTAGCTCGCAGGTGTCAGTGGAGTCTGTTTGTATGGTTAATTGCTTGTTGCTAACTTTTTCTTCCTTTGTCTGTAGATGATACAGCTCAAGATCCTGTAATTTACGAGGAGGAGAGGGAGGTGCTTGAAGCTTTTAGGGCATTGATAACGAGGGAGCTAAGGGAGCTCACTGAGCATAAGCGGATCACAAAATAGCTCTTCGTTAGCTTTAAGCTTACTCTCGACCATCAAGAGGTGCCCCGGCTCGACATTGTGCACGATATTTAAGAGGTAGCTAGGCTATACACTCCAAGCTTGAAGGTCAAAGGAATTGCGTTTGTCGAGTAGGTTCCGGAGCCAGCACGCACACGATCTCGCCATCAGCAACAACAACAACAACAATAACAATAGCAACAACAACCCCCACCACCATAACAACAGCTATATCAAATAGGGAGGCTAAACGTGACGAAGTGCCACACGAACAAAAGGGGCGCTAGTTCCTTTTCTTTTGCTACTTTTTCAAAGAAAGCTAGGGTGGGGGAGCCTAACTAGGAGGGCCAGCATCTATTTCTCCCACCACCTCTTCCAATATCATATGCAGGCAGCCGCAGTAAAGGGAAGAAGGTTGCTTTCGATGCTGCAACGGAGCAGCCCATTAGAAAGAGGCTACATCCTCGCTCTTCCGAGATGGTCCAGGTCGATGCGGCCTAGGTCGCCCATTCTTCTTTGAGTTGGGGTCGTGGTCCCATTGCAAGGGAGTATCTTGAACGAGCTCCGATCCTCTACGAGGATTTCCTCACTAGCGGCTGTAGTGGTAAAAAATAGTCCAAAAGGCTTAGACCCAAAAGACAGCCCAAAACTACTAAAAACGGCCCAAAAAACCAAGACTAGCGTTCGACAAACCCTGCGCTTGACAGGCTCAACTATAAACCTTACAAGGTTAAACGCATGACCCAGCGATCGACAACACCCAAAGACTGCATCATGCGATCGACTCAACCCAGCAGCCACCAGGCAATTGACTTAGTCAACCCTTGACTAAGTCAATTGACTTAGTTTAATTTGCCCAGTCAAATAAGTTTCGAGATAAATGGAATCCCAGATATCTTGGAGTACGACATTCACCACGATACAGATACAACGGACAACCCAACCCCCTATAAATACAGCTTTATGGCTTCATTCTTAGGGGTCAAGAAATTTCACTAAAAAGCCGTCACTTTGACTTTAAGCAATCACACCTGCCACGATGATTCCATAATTCCAGCTATGCACGATATAGCCATCTCTGATATCACTATTATGCTAGTGGTAATACAGTATAACGCTCGACATATATCATGTACCACACGACTATCACACGATTCAGGTATCACTTGTTCTTTTTGTCTTTTCCAATCTAGATTCATTATCTAACTTGGGCGTTGGAGGCTATTTGGCTGGCACCACCCAGGTGTTCCAAGTGCATGACACTTTTTTTTTATTGTTTTGCAGATCGTCGTCCCCTCAATCAACCATCGTAGACTGCTAGGTCATCAAGCGTAGATTCCAGCATTTACCATTTGATGTCCACCCTAGGGCACGACTCTATTAGATCAGCAAATCAACGATCATAGACATTCAGATCATGGCAGAAGAATCAAACCCCATCACATTGGAAGCCCAACTCGCGGTCATGATGGAATAGATGAATGCAAACTCGGAACGACTCCGAGCACTGGAAGTAGAAAACAAAGTTGTTCGCGCTGAGAACAAAGATCTGCAGAACAAGGTTGACATCTTAGCAATGTCGACCACTTCACCACTAAGTTTTGGCCACGTGCGGTACAAAGTCAACAACCCCGCATCTGCTCCAGGATAGGCAACCCCTACGACGTTAACTTCCAATGCACGCTATCTAATCTTCGAACTAAGGTCAAGCGCAATCGACAACTCTGCTCCTAAAGGCGACTAGGCAGCAGAACCAGTCGCGTACGACACAATAACTGTGATGACTGTTGCCTAGGGGGAAATGAGCCAACAAACTCCTTCAAACAACACGGAAGTTGCCATCCCTTCAACAGTACCTACAATTAGTGTCCACACAGCACCAGCCGTGCACACGACAGGTATGGTAGGCTTAATCTCCACTTTAACTGACCCTGAACTTGTATGCAGGTTCGCAGAAATAGAAGTTTTGATCCAACGCATGCCGGCTCTAATCAAGAATAGCTCGATAAACAACTTCGTAAACTCACACTTCGTCGATGCCAACGCTCTCGAAGAAATGCCGAGGAAGTTCAGCTTCCCAAACATGAAGCAGTACGACGGCTCGACAAATTTGAAGGACCACATCGCCTAATAATGTCAGCACATGTTTATGGTAGCGATCCCTAGAGATCAACAGGAAGTATGCATGTGCAAAAGGTTCGGATCCAGCCTGGTAGGCCCAGTATTGCAGTGGTATACAAATATGTCGAACAACTCAATAGCGTCGTTCGCACAACTGAACAATACATTTGTTGAGCAGTGCGCCAGCAGCCGAAAGCTTAAAAAGTAGTTTGACGACCTTTACACAATCAGTCAACGTCGCGGCGAACTTTGTGTGACTACAAAAGTCGATTCAACAAAGAAAAAGTGTCGATCCTTCACTGCAACCAGGCCACAGCAATTTCTGCCTTTAAGAAAGGACTCCTCCACGACTCAGACCTCTACAAAGAGCTGACAAAATACCCCTGCAAAATCATGGAGGACGTCTTCGCCAAAGCTTGGGGCCAAATTAAGTGGAAAGAAGATTAGGTCAACTACTCACCATCAACTTGCAGCAGCAATGAAGAACGATGCAGTTGTCGCGTTGAGCGCAAATCAGCGAAACGTAGGCCAGAGCCTTACCCAACAAGTTGTCAGAATGACAAATCACACGACAACCGATCCCCGCGTGACAGGCCACCTCACCAGCCAGAGAGGACTAGAGCCAGAGTGTACGAGTACAACCCAGCATCACTCCGGCCGAAGCTGTCGCGGTCATGAAAAACCTGGGTAACTTAGTGAAATGGCCCGGAAAGATATCGAGCCCCACAGATAAGAGGGACTCCACTAAGTGGTGTGATTTTTATGGAGACCACGGACATAAAACCGAAGACTGTATCCCGCTCAAATTCGAGGTGGTTGAGCTCCTGGAAATGGGGCATCGATTATCTCACCGACAAGGCCGAAAACACCTTGGCTCGACAAGACGAACGCCAAGTCTAGCACAGCACATCCCCTCTTGATCCTTCACGACACGAAAGAGTCGTGAATGTTATTACAGATGGATCGAAAATCAGCGGAGTGTCGTACTCAGCAGTGAAGCGACACACACGACAAATGGGTAGCCTCGAGGTTCACCCCAAGAAGACAATCGACCCTATGTATGACCACACTATCAGTTTCAACAACAATGAGCATACAGAGCTGCTCAATCCACATCACGACGCGCTCGTGATATCACTCTACATAGCGAACTGCCTGATCAAACACGTCATCATCGACAACAGAAGCTCGACGAATATTCTATTTCTCGAAGCTCTACGAGAAATGCAAATCGACGAGTCAACTATCGCACGACGATTTACAATGTTAGTCGGTTTTAGTGGCTAGCAAAAAAAATACTATCGGGGAAATCACCCTTCTCGTTTACAGAGAAGGTGTCAACATTAACACCCAATTCATGGTGCTTGACTGTCCTTCAGCGTATAGCATCATCATGGGTTGCCCCTGGATACACGACATGCGGGCTGTCCCCTCGACTTATCATCAAACACTCTACTTTCCAATAAAGTGAGGAGTACGTGAAATTCATGGGGAGCAACGAGTTTCAAGAGAATGTTGTACTAACACTACGAAGAGCAAACCAACGCTGTTATAGTAATTACAACAGTTGACCCTTAAGCTTGAACAATATAGTTCGAAGATGGAAGAGCTCGACGAAGTCAAAATACACCCAGGTTTCCTCAAGCACAAAGTCCAGATTGGGTCGTTCCTCAAACTAGACATTAGAGCTTGACTGATCAACTTTCTTGCACAACACCACGTCTGCTTCGCGTGGTCGTACGCTGATATGACAGGGATAGATCCTACTGTCATGGTCTATAAACTTCGAGTTGACCCTGGCGTGAAACCAATCAGACAAAAGTGGAGGAAATTCACTCCTGAGCGAAACAAAGTAATCAATGATGAAATATAAAAACTAATCAACATTGGTTCAGTTAAAGGATTCCACTACCCTGATTAACGTAGTGGTTGTGTGGAAGAAAAATGGGAAGTGGAGAGTCTGTATCGATTTCACGGACTTGAATAAGGCGTGTAACATCCCGGATTTCGGGTGACGAATTTTTGATATATATGATATATGTGAAAATAAAATTTTACTATTTGAGGGGGTGTAAATGTAATTAAATGTATGGTTATTTTATGATTTCCAGCGGACCGAATTGAATAGTGAAAAATGAAAAAAATGAAAAATTGGAAAACTTGATCAGAGAGCATCGCGACCTGGTCACCGCGACCACAGGTCGCGACAGCTCGCTCGCGGTGAAAAACGCAAAATCTGGCAGTGAGTACCGCGACCAGTCACCGCGACCACAGGTCGCGATGGCTTGCTCGCGATGAAAATGGCAAAACCTGGCAGTGAGCAACGCGACCAGCCACCGCGACCACAGGTCGCGATGGACTGCTCGCGACGAAATTGTCAAAAACAGGCAGAGAGCAACGCGACCATTCACGCGACCAGGGCGCGCTCGCGATGAAGGCGGTGCGCGCACTCCAGTGAGCACCGCGACCTGGTGCCGCGACCACAGGTCGCGACGGCGGTCGCGGTAGCGAAAAAAATATAAAAAAAAGAAGTGGCTTCTCGAGGAAGCCAGAAATTATCACAGAACAGAGAGAGAGAGAAAAGAGCGAGAAAAGAAGAAGAAGAAGAAGAAGAAGAAGAAGAAAGAAAGAGAAGGGAAAGGGAAGGAAACGAAATCGTAAAAACGCGAATTTCTCGAACGAAAGACGGTACCGAGGTTGGTGTACGTTTGTTTTCGAAATCGTTATGAAATATTTTCGTTATTGTTTTGTTTTCGTTTTCATTTTTCGTTTTCCGTCATTGATTTCGGTTCGTTTTCGATTTTGTAGAGATTTCTCGCATTTGATTTTCGTATGAACATTGTTTATTGTCCTTATTGTTGAGTTTATGAAAAATCGATGTTGATATCTTTATTTTGGACCATTTTGGACTAATTTGTGATAGATTGTACTCCGATTTCGTTTTCGAATAATTCGATTTCGTTAAAAATAATTGAGTATGCTTGTTGAAGAATATTATGTGATTTGTATGTTTATTGAAAAATTTATGGTGATTGAGTACCTATTTCGACGTTTATTGTGAAAAATCGTTTATCGAAACGGCCCTAGGATACGTAGACATAGAAGTGGATATAGGAGGTTGGTATACCAGCTGGGTTTTATTGAGCAGTACTGCGCCGATATTGATTGATTGATATTGATGATATTGATGTACCTCCTCTTGGATTCGTCCAGAGGCTGGGAGATACGTACCTTCTCGGGATTCGTCCCGGGGGTTGGGAGTTAATGTACCTTCCCAAGGATTCGTTCCTGGGATAGGGAGCTATGTACCTCTCTAGGTTCCGTACCCACGGTCCTAGAGTTGGGAGACACGTACCTCCTCAGAATTCGTTCTGGGGGTTGGGAGCTTGACCCATATTCCAGTCCGTATATGTTTAGTATTCTAGCGGGCCAGAATTGATTGGAATTGAAAAGTGTATTGAATGCTTTTATTGATCGAAAATTATATATTGACTTCATTATTGATTCTGCAATTTAATTGTTTTGAACATGATTTGAATTGATATATATATATATATATATATATATATATATATATATATATATATATATATATAATGTGGTTTGTTATTATTAAAGGTTATATATGTTTCCATATTGAGATTTTAGTACACCCACTAAGCTTTATGCTTAGCGCGTTAGTTTTGTGTCTAACGCGTAGGTACCAGGAATCCAGAGGAGGCTAGAGATTGAAGGAGGAGCAAGTTGCAGACTGAGTCACAGGATTGTACAGTTGGGTAGCTATATTTTTGTTATGTGTGTATAGATTCGGAAAGCATGCATATACAGGGAATTTGTAAATAAGTTTTGTAAAACGTTTAGTAATCAATTATTTTATGATTACTGTCTTTTATTATTTAAATGTAAATAGTAAGTTTGATTTGTTATTATTTTATAAACTATTTGTGAAAGTCGCACTAAACGGCAGAGTGCGCAACTGATTGAAAGTGATAGAAGTATTTGTGAAATGAGAATTGTTTTTGAATTGATTGTGTAAAAGCAGGTTTTTGGAAAGTCCGAAAACAAACGGCACTCTGCCGGATTTTCGTAAAAAGTTTAAAATGTTTTATGGGCTCATAACGATTTTAAAAATGAAAAAAAAATGAAGTTTTGGAAAAGATGTGAAAGTCCGAGTAGCGCGCCCCGGATCGGTCCGCCTGGATCGGGTCGGGGGGTGCTACACTTAAGTGGTATCAGAGCGCGGTTTAGGCGTTTCTGGACCAAAGAGTCTGTATATGCATGCATTGTCTAAAGCTACCCATAGGAATGTGTGACTCTAATCTGCAGAACTCTCTTTATCTGATATAGGCTAAAGAATGGAAGGAAGTGGTGATAGGACCTGAGAGTCCCGCCAGCGTGGCTGGGGGAGCATCGAGGGAATCAGTGAGTCCGAGAGTACCGGACCCTGTACAGCCAGCGTTTATGCAGCAAATGGCTGAGTTCTTCCAGAATGTGGCCAGAGCAGCGCCACGGAGATCAGCCATTGAGCGGTTGGCTAAACACAGACCCTACTGATTTCCATGGTAGAAAGGATGAGGATGCATCTGCCACAGAACATTGGTTTGAACGGACGAACAGAATATTGGAGCAGATGCACTGCACACCTGAGGAGAGATTGGAGTGTGCAGTATCTTTATTGCAGGAGGATGCCTACCAGTGGTGGACCTCCATTATACAGACAGTGCGACCAGAGGACAGAACGTGAGACTTCTTTCAGACGGAGTTCCGGAGAAAATATATTGGTCGCATCTATCTGGATAATCTGAAGAGGGAGTTTACCAACCTGAAACAACGGCAGATGACTGTGACTGAATATGAGAGGGAGTTTGTCAGGTTGAGTAAGTATGCGAAAGAGATGGTGGCGACTGAGGCGGATAAATGTAGACGATTTGAAGATGGACTAAACGATTACATCCGCCTACAGGTTGTGTAACATTCTGAATTTCTACATAATTGATTATGATATTGATATAAATAGAATGTAGATTAATTGAGGAATGTTACAGGTTGCTGCATTTGAATTCGAGGATTTTACCAGACTTGTCTCGGCAGCTCTGAATGTAGAGAGAATAAAGAAAGAAGAGCAGGCCAGAAGAGACAGAGGGCAGCAAAGAAGAGGGGCAGGGCCATCCAGCTCATATCAGGCCCCGAGTAAGAAATTGAAGGGACCGCAGCCCAGTGGTCCAGTGCAGTCACAGAGGCCAGTACCTACAGCTAGGCCTGGTCAGTCTGCGACTTCTGTAGCCAGTACTCCTAGAAGTGCAGGTAGGGGACCAGCCCCTCCAGTATGTGATCATTGTGGCAGAAGACATCATGGGGAATGCTGGAAGCTTACAGGAGCCTGCCTGAAATGTGGTTCCCATGATCATTTCGTGAGGGATTGCCCACAGCTGGGACCCCAGCAGCCAGAGAGATCAGCCCCTACTACTTCCAGAGGTAGGAGGCCTAGTCAGGCAGTACCTGAAGGTGGTAGCCACAGAGGAGTGTCAGAGTCAGTGGTGAGACCTGATAGTAGAGCTCCTGCACGTGTTTATGGTGTTCGAGCTCAAGAAGATAAAGATGCTCCTGATGTGATAGCTGGTATTATTTCTATTTTTGATACTACAGCTATTGCATTGATAGATCCAGGTTCTACACACTCATATATCTGTGATGCATTGTTGAAACAAAGAAATTTGCAAACTGAACCTACTGAATTTGATGTGCTAGTCAGTAATCCGATAGGTCAGAGTGTAGTTGTGAATCGTATATATAGAAACTGTCCTATTCGGATACAGGAGTGTGATTTTCCTGGAGATCTGATGGAGTTGCCATTCCATGAGTTTGATGTGATATTAGGCATGGATTGGTTAACTCGTCATAGAGTAGTGATCGATTGTGAACTGAAGCGAGTGACGCTCAGAATCGTAGATGGTGCAGAGATCACAATGGTGGGTGAAAGGAGGGATTTTCTCTCCAATGTCATTTCAGCCACCACAGCATGTAAACTGATAAGAAAGGGATGTGAAGCATATCTGGCACAAGTGGTTGATTCTAGAAAAGCGAATGCAGAAATACAGAATATACCCACTGTATGTGACTTCGCAGATGTGTTTTCAGAGGAGCTTCCTGGTTTGCCACCTCAGAGAGAAGTAGAGTTTGTGATTGATGTGGTACCAGGTACGTCTCCAGTATCGATAGCACCCTATAGAATGGCACCAGCAGAACTGAAAGAATTGAAGATACAGTTACAGGAATTGCTAGGATAAGGGCTTCATTCGGCCCAGTGTATCCCCTTGGGGAGCCCCAGTCCTATTTGTGAAGAAGAAGGATGGGTCCCTGAGACTATGCATCGATTACCGGCAGCTGAATAAACTGACTGTGAAGAACAAGTATCCGTTGCCAAGAATCGATGACTTGTTTGATCAATTGAGAGGAGCCTGTGTCTTCTCAAAGATCGACCTGAGATCGGGATATCACCAGTTGAGGATAAAGGAGTCAGATATTCCGAAAACTGCATTCAGAACCAGGTATGGGCATTATGAATTTGTAGTGATGCCATTTGGGCTGACTAATGCACCTGCAGCCTTTATGGATCTGATGAACAGAATATTCCGGCCATACTTGGATCAGTTTGTAGTGGTGTTTATCGATGATATCCTGGTATACTCACAGACAGCTGAGGACCATGACAGACACCTCAGAGTAGTATTGCAGATTCTGAGGGAGAAGCAACTGTATGGAAAACTGAGCAAATGTGAGTTCTGGTTGCCTGAGATTGCATTCTTGGGTCACATTGTGTCAGCAGAGGGAATTAAGGCAGATCCGAAAAAGATTGAAGCGATAGTGGAATGGAAGCCTCCCAGAAATGTGACAGAAGTCAGAAGCTTTCTAGGCTTGGCAGGTTATTATTGACGGTTTGTGAAGGGGTTTTCCTCCATAGCAAGTCCGTTGACCAAGTTACTGCATAAGAATGTCAGATTTGAGTGGACTGACAGATGCCAGACAGCTTTTGACCGATTGAAGGCAATGCTTGTAGAGGCTCCAGTCCTGATTCAGCCTGTTTCAGGTAAAGACTATGTGATTTATAGTGATGCCTCACACCATGGTTTGGGATGTGTATTGATGCAGGAAGGCAAGGTGGTTGCATATGCGTCCAGACAACTGAAAAGTCATGAGCTGAACTATCCGATTCATGATCCTGGAGCTTGCAGCCATAGTCTTCGCACTGAAAATCTGGAGGCACTTACTTATATGGTGAGAAGTGTTACATATACACCGATCACAAGAGTCTGAAATATCTGCCTACCCAGAGAGAGCTCAATCTGAGACAGAGGCGATGGATGGAGTTGATTAAAGACTATGACTGTATAATTGACTACCATCCAGGAAAGGCGAATGTAGTCGCTGATGCATTGAGCAGAAAAGCACTGTTTGCTCTGAAGGCTATGAATGTTCATTTACAGCTGAATCCAGATAGTGCAGTGGTAGCCGAATTGATTTGCAGGCCCAGTTTGATTCAGCAGATTGCAGAGAAACAGAAGCAGGATGCTAAAATTCAGATGATATGTGAACAGATTTCAGAAGGGAAGCATCCAGACTTCTCAATCAGAACTGACGGTATTGTGTGTTTCAGAGACAGGATTTGTATTCCAGAAGATGAAGAATTGAGAAAAATGATCCTGACAGAGGCACACAGTAGTTCATATGCAATGCACCCAGGTAGCACGAAAATGTACAGAGACTTGAGAACCCAGTACTGGTGGTCTGGTATGAAAAAGGAAGTGATAGAATTTGTTAATAGATGCTTGACTTGTCAACAGGTGAAAGCTGAACACCAGGTTCCATCAGGATTGTTACAACCAATAGCAATACCTGAATGGAAATGGGATCGCATCACTATGGACTTTGTCACTGGATTGCCACTCACCCGGAGTAAACACGATGCAATATGGGTTATAGTGGACAGATTGACGAAGTCGGCACATTTTCTACCTGTCAGAACTGACTACTCTCTGGATCGACTAGCCGAATTGTATATCAGAGAGATAGTGAGATTGCATGGAGTGCCTGTATCCATCATATCAGATAGAGATCCGAGGTTTACATCTAGATTCTGGAAGAAATTTCAAGAAGCCTTGGGTACTCGACTGAGCTTTAGTACAGCCTTCCATCCGCAGACAGACGGCCAATCAGAAAGGGTAATTCAAGTGCTTGAAGATATGCTCAGGAGTTGTGTAATTGAGTTTGAAGGCAGTTGGGCGGATCATCTTCCATTGATTGAATTCGCCTACAACAATAGTTACCAGTCGAGCATAGCTATGGCACCGTATGAGGCACTGTATGGAAGGAAATGCAGGACTCCATTGTGCTGGACAGAGTTAGGAGAGGACAGGTTAGTAGGCCCAGATTTGATTCGACAGACTGAGGAGAAGGTGAAGATTATCAAGGATCGATTGAAAGTTGCTTCTGACCGACAGAAATCCTATGCGGATTTGAAAAGAAAAGAGATAGAATATGATGTCGGTGAGAAAGTGTTTCTGAAGGTATCTCCGTGGAAGAAAGTGCTTCGATTTGGTAGAAAAGGTAAGTTGAGTCCTAGGTTTATTGGGCCATACGAAATCATTGAACGTGTGGGACCAGTAGCCTATAGACTAGCTTTACCTCCAGAATTGGAAAAGATCCATAATGTGTTCCATGTATCGATGCTGAGGAGATACAGATCTGATCCTTCCCACAGAGTTCAGGCCGAAAGCATTGAAATCCGCCCAGACCTGACATATGAGGAGGAACCAGTACAGATTCTTGATCCGGGAGATCAAAGAACTTAGAAATAAAAGAGTGCCACTGGTGAAAGTTCTCTGGAGGAACCATAAAGTGGAAGAGGCTACCTGGGAGAGTGAAGAAACGATGCGACAGCAATATCCCCAACTGTTTCATTGAGGTAAATTTCAGGGACGAAATTTCTTAAGTGGGGGAGAATTGTAACATCCCGGATTTCGGGTGATGAATTTTTGATATATATGAATATATGTGAAAATAAATTTTACTATTTGAGGGGGTGTAAATGTAATTAAATGTATGGTTATTTTATGATTTCCAGCTGGACCGGATTGAATAGTGAAAAATGAAAAAAATGAAAAATTGGAAAACTTGACCAGAGAGCATCGCGACCTGGTCACCGCGACCACAGGTCGCGACAGCTCCCTCGCGGTGAAAAACGCAAAAATCTGGCAGTGAGTACCGCGACCAGTCACCGCGACCACAGGTCGCGATGGCTTGCTCGCGATGAAAATGGCAAAACCTGGCAGTGAGCAACGCGACCAGCCACCGCGACCACAGGTCGCGATGGACTGCTCGCGACGAAATTGTCAAAAACAGGCAGAGAGCAACGCGACCATTCACGCGACCAGGGCGCGCTCGCGATGAAGGCGGTGCGCGCACTCCAGTGAGCACCGCGACCTGGTGCCGCGACCACAGGTCGCGACGGCGGTCGCGGTAGCGAAAAAAATATAAAAAAAAGAAGTGGCTTCTCGAGGAAGCCAGAAATTATCACAGAACAGAGAGAGAGAGAAAAGAGCGAGAAAAGAAGAAGAAGAAGAAGAAGAAGAAGAAGAAAGAAAGAGAAGGGAAAGGGAAGGAAACGAAATCGTAAAAACGCGAATTTCTCGAACGAAAGACGGTACCGAGGTTGGTGTACGTTTGTTTTCGAAATCGTTATGAAATATTTTCGTTATTATTTTGTTTTCGTTTTCATTTTTCGTTTTCCGTCATTGATTTCGGTTCGTTTTCGATTTTGTAGAGATTTCTCGCATTTGATTTTCGTATGAACATTGTTTATTGTCTTATTGTTGAGTTTATGAAAAATCGATGTTGATATCTTTATTTTGGACTATTTTGGACTAATTTTGTGATAGATTGTACTTCGATTTCGTTTCGAATAATTCGATTTCGTTAAAAATAATTGAGTATGCTTGTTGAAGAATATTATGTGATTTGTATGTTTATTGAAAAATTTATGGTGATTGAGTACCTATTTCGACGTTTATTGTGAAAAATCGTTTATCGAAACGGCCCTAGGATACGTAGACATAGAAGTGGATATAGGAGGTTGGTATACCAGCTGGGTTTTATTGAGCAGTACTGCGCCGATATTGATTGATTGATATTGATGATATTGATGTACCTCCTCTTGGATTCGTCCAGAGGCTGGGAGATACGTACCTTCCTCGGGATTCGTCCCGGGGGTTGGGAGTTAATGTACCTTCCCAAGGATTCGTTCCTGGGATAGGGAGCTATGTACCTCTCTAGGTTCCGTACCCACGGTCCTAGAGTTGGGAGACACGTACCTCCTCAGAATTCGTTCTGGGGGTTGGGAGCTTGACCCATATTCCAGTCCGTATATGTTTAGTATTCTAGCGGGCCAGAATTGATTGGAATTGAAAAGTGTATTGAATGCTTTTATTGATCGAAAATTATATATTGACTTCATTATTGATTCTGCAATTTAATTGTTTTGAACATGATTTGAATTGATATATATATATATATATATATATATATATATATATAATGTGGTTTGTTATTATTAAAGGTTATATATGTTTCCATATTGAGATTTTAGTACACCCACTAAGCTTTATGCTTAGCGCGTTAGTTTTGTGTCTAACGCGTAGGTACCAGGAATCCAGAGGAGGCTAGAGATTGAAGGAGGAGCAAGTTGCAGACTGAGTCACAGGATTGTACAGTTGGGTAGCTATATTTTTGTTATGTGTATATAGATTCGGAAAGCATGCATATACAGGGAATTGTAAATAAGTTTTGTAAAACGTTTAGTAATCAATTATTTTATGATTACTGTCTTTTATTATATAAATGTAAATAGTAAAGTTTGATTTGTTATTATTTTATAAACTATTTGTGAAAGTCGCACTAAACGGCAGAGTGCGCAACTGATTGAAAGTGATAGAAGTGTTTGTGAAATGAGAATTGTTTTTGAATTGATTGTGTAAAAGCAGGTTTTTGGAAAGTCCGAATAAACAAACGGCACTCTGCCGGATTTTCGTAAAAAGTTTAAAATGTTTTCATGGGCTCATAACGATTTTAAAAATGAAAAAAAATGAAGTTTTGGAAAAGATGTGAAAGTCCGAGTAGCGCGCCCCGGATCGGTCCGCCTGGATCGGGTCGGGGGGGTGCTACAAGGCGTGTCCTAAAAACTCATTCCCCTTGCCTCACATCGACATGATGGTAGAAGCGACAGCAGGGCACGAACTGCCCAGCTTCATGGATGCTTTCTTAGGATACAATCAAATCCTAATGCATCCCGACGACCAAGAGAATACAGTATTTGTGACCGAGCGTGGCATATTCTGCTACAAGGTCATGGCCTTTGGGCTTAAGAACGAGGGGGCAACCTACTAACGACTGGTCAACAAGATGTTCAGGGAAATGCTCGGCACAACAATGGAGGTATACATTGACGACATGCTCGTCAAATCTCTCCAGGCGGAACGACATCTGGATCACTTTCAACAAGCCTTCGATACAATTCAGAAGTACGATATGAAACTGAATCCCACCAAATGTTCTTTTGGAGTGTCGTCCGGAAAGTTCCTCAGCTACTTAGTCACATATCGAGGAATCGAAGCTAATCCAGATCAAATTCAATCGATCATGGGAATTCCTTCCCCGCGATCAGTGAAAGAAGTTCAAAAACTCACCGATCGTATAAAAGCGCTCAACCACTTCATTTCCAAGTCTTCAGAAAGGTGCCACCCTTTCTTCGACACTTTGAGGAAAAAAAAAAGTTTCGAGTGGACAGAAAAATATGAAGTCGCGCTGCAACAACTACAAACTTATCTGTCGAGCCCTTCATTGCTCTCGAAACCCGCCAATGGGGAAACGCTCTATGTGTACTTAGCAGTTTCAAAAACAGCAGTCAGCGCCATCTTAGTACGCGACATGGAGCAGAAGCAACTACCAGTCTAGTACACCAACAAAACTCTGCTCGACATCGAAAAAAGATACAGTCAAATGGAGAAACTGGCATTGGCATTAACGTCAGCTGGCAGAAAACTACGGCCATATGTCCGATGCCATCCAATAGTGGTGTTCACGACATTCCCACTGAAGAATGTGCTGCACAAACTAAAGCTTTCCAGACGACTCACTAAATGGGCAGTAGAGTTGAGCAAGCACGACATATCCCATCGACCACAGACGGTAATCAAGTCCCAAGTCCTTGTAGATTTCGTCATTGACTTCACTCCAGACACGCTTCCATTGGTAGAACAGGAAATGTTATCCCTTATAGAGGCGTTGAGCCCTACCTAGACACTCTCTATCGACGGGTCCAGTAACTCCAAAGGCAGCGGATTAGGTCTAGTGTTACAATTGTCTGAGAACGACATAATTGAGTAATCAATAAAAAGCCACGAATAACGAAGCCCTCATCGCTGGACTAGTGCTCACCAAGAGCATGAACATAAAACGGATCAAAGTCCGTTGGGACTCGTAATTGATCACACGATAACTTGATGGAACCTACCAAGCGAAAGATCTAAAAATGATAGCCTCCTTGGTCGTAGCTACGGAACTACGCTTGATATTCGAACACTTCGAACTCGAGCAAGTACCCAGAACAGAGGACGCGCATGCTGACGCTTTGGCTAATTTAGGTTTCGCCATCCAGACCATTGAGTCCAAGAGCATACCGCTCGTCTACTTGCAATGGCCAGCAGTTTGGGCCAGCAAAGAAGAGGTCGTCCTCATTGACATTGAAGACAACTGGATGACTCCCCTACTCGATTATCTCCTCAACGACAAACAACCAGCCAACCGCAACGAAGCACGCAGAATTAAGATTAAAGCTGCCCCTTTTAGTGCCGTGGGAGGCAAGTTATACAAGAGGTCGTTCTCTGGACCTTACCTGCATTGCGTTGACACAACGGAAGCCAACCTTGTTCTCAAGGAAATTCACGAGGGCGACTGCGGAAATCATTCAGGAGCCAGAAGCTTGGCAAGTCAAGCCCTCACAGCAGGATACTATTGGCTGACAATGAGGTTAGATTCAGCAAACTACGACAAAAAATGCGACAAATGTCAGAGATTTGCACAAGTCGCGCACCAACCCCCTGGGCAACTACACAATGTAACGTCCCCATGGCCCTTCGTAAAATGGAGCATAGATATTTTTGAAAAAATGCCAACCGCGACAGAAGGAAAGGTCTATATATTTGTCCTCATAGACTACTTCAGCAAATAGGTCGAGGCTGAAGCCTATTAAAAAATTCGAGACTTCGAAGTCAAGTGGTTCATTTGAAAGAACATCATGTGTCGATTTGGCATCCTAAAGGAAATAGTCACAGACAACGGCTCGTAATTCATTTCCTTCGAATTTTAAGATTTCTTCGAAAAATATGGAATCAAGTTAAGCTTCGCGACACCTCGATACCCATAGTTGAACGGACAAGCGGAGTCGACCAACAAGACAATCGTTAGCACCTTGAAGAAGAAACTTGACGCAGCAAAATAACTATGGGTCGACATACTCCCCGAAGTCCTATGGTCATACAGAACCACTCCCTGAGTATCGATCGGACAAACACCATTTTCCCTAATATATGAGGCTGAAGCCGTCCTACAAATCGAGTCCAAGATTCATACCGCAAGGTTTGAGCACGCCAGAGCTTGACACACTTGATGAACGTTGAGACCAATCATTCATCTGACTAGCAAGCTATCAATAGATGATTGCTCTACACTATAACAAGAATGTCCGCATTCGAGTTTCAAGGAAGGAGATTGGGTACTTCGTCGCGTGTTCCAAACACAAAGGAACCAAGAACTGGCAAGCTGAGCCCAACATGGGAATGCCCATACCAGATCAGGAAGATAGTCGGACAAGGCGCATACAATTGCGCGACACCAATGGTCGTGAGATCAACAACAGTTGGAACGCCATACACCATAAACAGTATCACTTTTAAACTCAACTTTTTTCCTTATTATTTTTATTTTTATTGCGATATTTTACTGAGTTGAGCGTCGAAGGGCCGTTGGCTAAAACGGTCAATGGCGGACTTAACCCTTCTCGACAGGTTGAAACCTCGAAACAGCGACCATACTCTCATGGCAAGCTAAGAGGGCTTGACTAACGCTCAAACAGCTCTACACACGAATGCAACATCACAACTGCTCTACACACGAGCCCGATCACTCGATAGATAGTCTTCAAGTCCATACATGAAACTTGAAGACTAGGGGGCAGCAGTGTCTACAAAACAGTGAACGACAATGAACGACCTTCAACACAGCTCTCCACACGAGCATTACATCATTGTAAACTAATTTTATAACATATTCAAATTATAAAATTGTTACGTTGTGCCCTGTACCTGAGTGATTACCATTAGGCACGGCCACGGTCCCGGAACCACTAGTTCCAGTTCCAATTTAGGGCCAACCGGAATTGGGACCGTGAGGGTCCCAGCTTCGGTTCCTCCATCGAGTTCCTCCTCCGGTTTTATGGAACTAGCAGTTCAATCGCCGGTTCCATAACCGGAACCGGAAGGCCTTTTTAAAAAAAATTAATTTTTTTAATTAAAAAATTATAATAAATTAATAAAAAGTTAAAAAACAATTAAATGTAGGTAGTACTGGGTGAAAATAAAATTACGATAATATCATAAAACTATAAAATTAAAAAAAAATATTTAAATAAAAAATTAGGGCTTACACTTAATTTTAGCTTAATTAAGCTGCATACGTATCCTCTAGGAGGAATCAAAGCCCACATAGTTCTTTTACTTGTTATGTTCCGGAGGTGATCAATCGTCGCTCGTTCCTTCGTTGGCCGTTGTTTCGTCGTTGGTGCCGAAGAAGTCATTATTGTCAGACACCAGATCCAATTCGTGCTGCTGGTATGATGCCTTAGTCTAGTCGTCAACATAGATCTGGATCTGTATTGAGTCAGGACTGAGCAATGCTTGTCTCTCGTCCAGAACATTGTCACCTGCACTAAATTCCTGTTCGATGACGACGGTCCAGACAGGGATTCCAAAATTTTGTTTGGCAATGATGGCCAAAATTGGAAAGTTAGTTTCGTGCTCCCTCCACCAATGTAGGACGTTGAAGTCTTGGATATCCAAAAACTCAAAAGTAGTGTTTATGTAAACATCAACCTTTGAAATATAGATTGATGAAGACGACGAACTCCACGGTGTCCTTTTGTTTTTTGGTAAACACACTTGCTTCTAACTTCCTTAATGTGGAGGGAAAGCGCA
>CM010617.1:22408758-22630721 GCA_003430845.1 Xanthoceras sorbifolium | reverse complement strand
TCTTATTGATGTTTTTTTCTATGCTTATTTTTTTTCCTATCTTTACAAAAAATTTAGAGTATGTTTGTTGTTGTTGACTATTCAGTCACCAGTTGAGGAAAGCCAATGTTCTTAACACCTGAGGGAATCAATTCAAAATTCAGTAGGTACTTTTGTTTGTGTATTTTTGTTTAGCTTATTACGATAAGTCCTAACCTGTGTACATGTTGAATTTCGTAGTATTTTGGTATAGTTCAGTCAATACATATGGTCTTGTAAATATCTTACAGATTAACGTGAAGTGGCACTACATTATCTACCAATTTAACAATAGAAAAAAAGAATACAAGTTAGAGATGCAAATTCAACCATATAAGAGGTGCAAATAATTTGTCACCTAGTAATGTATTTTTTCTACTTCTATTTGTGTGATGTCATTTAAGTGGGATAATAGTGGTTGCTTAGTAAACCCTATTTGAACAGAATTATATGTACTTTCTTTTTTCTAAAGGAATTTGTATCTATTTTTCGCTATGTGTCCATCCGTGGGTTTGAAGTTGAAGTGCAACAATCATCAAAAAGCATGACATGCAATTTCAAATGATTAGATGCAGTCAAACTGTTAGTTTCTCAAGTGTTATCAGACGTGTCTTTTATTCTCCTTATGGTTATGCAGAACAGAATTGGAGCAGATATAATAATGGCTCTAGATGATGTAGTGAAAACCACCATCACCGGACCACGAATTGAGGAGGCCATGCATCGGACTCTTCGTTGGATAGACAGATGTATAGCAGGTATATATATCTAATGCTGATATCACTTATGTTTATTGCACAAATAGTTTGCATGCAAAACAAAAAAGTAATAAACTTATGGCAATCATTAACGATCCAAGTTTTAACCAAGCACTGTCCTTGGTTGGTCCAGGTTGTCAGCATAGAACAGTTCTTAGCCTCAGGAGCTTAGGTTTACTGTATAAATTGAGTTAATTGACTAGTATACTGGATTGGTGTCATTTATTGGATACATTGTTGCTCGGGCTTTTACCTCTCCCATTAAATCCTTCTATATACCCGCTTTGCTATTAGATTCCCTGGACAAGATTTCATTCTCCCTCTTCTCTCTTCCCTTTCATAATGTCTTGCTGTTAATCTTTCAGTTGAGTTACTTAGACTTTTTTCTGCATTGATTTTTGTGGACAGCTCACAAGAGACCACGTGAACAGAACTTATTTGGTATTGTACAAGGTGGTTTAGATCCTGTGCTAAGGTAAATCTGAAATGAAGTGTTATCTTGCTGCTGTTTGTTTTTTCCTATTGATGCATGTTTCTTTCATCTATTATTTGGCACATCCCGTTGATAATTCTTGTTGTTTGTGACCATAATATATCGTATTCAGGGATATCTGTGTTAAAGGACTGGTGGATCGGAACTTACCTGGGTATGTTTATTCTCTTCAAGAATAATGCTGAGGTCCAAGTGTGTTACTGTTTTTTTTAATCCTTTATTGTTTTGATGAAATTCATAGATCAATTAAATATGATCAGGATATTTTAAACAATTTTGTTAAAAAAATTGCTATGAACAATAGAAATTGATTGTTTTCAGGATGTAGAGCCTTCACTCATCCATCCAAAACGTATAATTTGGGTTCAGTATCTCTATGCCATTGTGCTATCATTTTGGAGACTGGGCTGGACCAGGAGTGGGTTGCAATTTGAACAAACTGTTATGTGTTTTATGCCAAATGCATTCTTTTGATGTCATATTCACCACTAGGTCCTAGGCGCTAGGCCTTCATGTACTTTTTCACTGCCTCTACTGTGCCAGCTCTGGCTGGCTTTGGTCCCTTTCACCCCTTTAGTTTGACAACTAGGATGCAATGCTGCATTCACAAGTCTTTGTTGCAAACATGGTTGTACCAACTTAAATTATCACTTTCTAACTTTAGTGCCAAAACCTACTAAGGTCCACATGGCAGAGGTTGAATATTGATTAATTACAATCACATTCAATATTTAGACATACTTGGTATAACATTTAGCACGAAAACTAAGCTAGGGGGATCAAACTCCAGGCCAAGGATTTGTTCAGTCCTGAAGGAACAAGGTGAGATCAATACTACACTCTGTTTAACTAACCTATTCAGTCGCTGCAAAGGGACATGGATAAGGGCCACCTGCTGAATCTTCATGTCCCTATCCATGCACATGAAACAGCAAAATGTCCTAACAGACAATCCATAATACATGTTTGCATGCCAGCAGTAATGATCTGAGGTGTGATTTGTGAGATGTCCTGTGACAGCTGTACAAGCAACCGAAAATATTCTCCTTTATGAAATACGTGTCCAAGGTCGTCCTTCTCACATTTTGCTTATATATAGCCCTAAATTTCATGCAACGCACTTTTATTGGAACCCTATAAAAAACTCTGCTTCTCTTGAGTTTTAAGCTGCCTTTCTCCCTATTTCCAATCACAAGCTTAAAGCATTGGAGGGCTTTTGCCTGCAGTCTTACTAGGTGACAATTAACAATTCTCTGTTTTGCAGATGATTTGGTTGCTTCATGAGTAGAGTTCTAAAGAGAAAGCTAGTGTTTTAGAGACTGCCAGTGCACTGAAAATCCTTTTTTTTTCCCACTCATTTAAGCATTATTATAGAAAATAGTCCTATTGAAGTTGTGGCTGGCCATTCAAATATAATTTTGCTTCTTGGTATGTTCTTCAATGCGGACACTAACCATGACAGGAATAAACGTGGCAATCTCATAAAAGTCACATAGAGCATATTTTTTTCACACATTAAAACTCGAGATGAATAAAAATGTTATTAGTGAGCAACCTATGCATTGTTAAAGAATGTACATGTGAAGCTAATAGAAGATGGGATGAATCCCATATTGAAAAAATATAAAGCAATAGAATGGTATATATATATATATATATATTAAGGGATTAAGGGATACTACAACCTAATAGGCTGGTCTTTTGGGTTACAAAGCTATCCACAATATATATACCACTTCTCATAAAAACATAAAAATGTCATCAAGCGCTAAGTGTGCAATATTTACATGCATATCCTTAAAACTTTTTCTGTTTTCACACCTTTAGAGTTAAATTTCCATCTGTTCTTATGTTTTGGTGGAAGCTATCTTACTTGAACAAAGGCATGGGTATTGTATGTAGGTTTGTGTCGATGTTTTACTTGGGCTAAGTCCATAATTTTTTTATATTGAGATAGATCTGGACATTTAAATTCTTTCTTTGACCCAAGTTAAATGAAGTATAAACATGACATAATATCTAAAAATGCATTTTTGCTAGGTACATTTCATATCAAATGGGCAAATAAGATTACAATGAATTTGGGAATATATTTTTTGTTGTACACATTGCATGTCTGTTCGATGCGTACCCCATACTAATACCCATGCGATGCATGTCCAACTTCAATATATTACACATTGGAAGTGTTTATCAGAGAAACAACATAGGGAGGGAGAAATAACACCCATCTGCACTACATCTTCAATCTGGCAGCCAACACAAGCTAGAACACCTCGTGATATAGACAGTATTGAACTCTGAGAGAGAAACATCTGTCCTCAAGACTTACACCTCCCTAGTACACATCTTGCAAAAGGCTTCCAGTATTGCTAATAGAGATTGGAGTCTAGCGTGCTAGTTTATTCCTACACATCTTACTGCGAGCATCCCAAACATATTCTATATGAAATGATAAACATTGTGGTTATCATCTTGACTCTATCTTATGTTACATTGATGATGCCATTTAGTTCCGTTGAAATACATTTTAAGTCAAAAGGAAGCAATTGTGGACATTTATGCGTTCTATAGTATAAAAAGGTTAGACATTTTGCATTTTTCAAAATGGGGTTAATTTTCCACTAGAGCAACTGTATTTTGCAACTTAAAATTTGCCACTGCAGTTTTGCTTCTTTAATTTTTTTTTTGAAGAATTCTGTGAAATTTCCATACTTGGTGTATTATAATGTGTTTATGAGAAGTGGTGTATATATTAATGGATAGTCTTACAAGCCAAAAGACTAGCCTATTAAGACGTCCATTAGTACTATATATCTTATGTGGATTTCATCTCATATTCTTATAAGCTTCACATGTTGGTTCTCTAACAATTTCATGATTGTTCTTTCTTTATTTAATAAATCCTCCGGCTAATTGTCCTAAAATTGTTAGTCTAGGGTTCAAATTTCTTTTAATTGTTGTAGGACTATATTCATTAGTTGTTTCCTTTTTTGGCTATGACTTGACATATGTATTGTTAGAGTGCTTAAATATTATTGTTGGGCCTTTTCCTATCAGTTTAAGCTTTTGAGTCTGTTGATTACTAAAATGGTATCAGAGTCTAGTTATACTATGGAGTCCTGGGTTCAAGTCTCCCACGTGATTATATTGAATTTGTTATTTACTATATGAATTTGTTGTGTGTTTGTGTGTGGGCTCGAGCCACATGACACCCGTTGGTCATGCACATGAGGGGGTGTGTTATAGGACGTAAATACTATTGTTGGACCCCTTCCTATCAGTTTAAACTTTTGGGTCTGTTGGTTGCTAACATGTACTATTGTGATTTTGTGATCAAACAACTGAATTAATCAAGTTTATTATTTTTGTGACAGCTATGCTATTGGTGGTCTTGCAGGCGGTGAAGATAAAGATTCCTTTTGGCGTGTTGTTGCTCAGTGTACAGCTGCATTGCCCGAAGATAAGCCACGATATGTTATGGTACAATGACTTTTGTCATTCTGTTCCTACATCCTTCTAGCTGTCTTGTATTCCAATAAATTGCATGCTTCTTTGCTTTCATATTCCTATGTCATGATATTCTTACACACTATATTTCAGGGTGTTGGCTATCCTCTGGATATTGTAGTTTGCAGTGCATTAGGTGCTGACATGTATGACTGTGTTTATCCTACCCGCACTGCTCGTTTTGGCACTGCTCTAGTACCGGAGGTGATGGATTCTTCTTTGAATAGTTGAGATATGCTACCTATCAACATTGGAGGGACATTATATATTCTTGACCTTGTCTTGGTCAGCATGACTATTTTGTTTACTTTAATTTTATTCATCAATGGTATTTTCGAACCAACATGTGTATCATTTGTATTGCTTGTGGACACAGCTGCATTGGGGCTGGTTAGTTTTACATATTTTTCCTATACTTTGAATCCTACAAAAATTTGATGGCCTAGTTTTACTCATGTGATGCTAATTCAACTGGCTTTAGGTATCATTTTGAAATACTTGAATAATTGTTCTATAATTGTTTTCCTCATTATTATATATTTCTTACGCTCTATAAATCTTTGATGAGTGCCATTGTTGTTGATATGTAACTTTGAGTTAGGTGCTACCTGTTATTAAATAAGCATTTTTAGGTTTAGTTTCCTGCTTGGTACCGACAACTCATATTATTTGGTCTCAATTCAGAAAATTTCTAAAATGTACTTTTACATGGAGAAAAAAATTGATGTTGCAAGGCAGAATTGTTCTTTAAACTTCCAAATTAAGGACTTATTTGTTGCATTTTCTTGGTTAAAGTTGCTGTTCAATGTGTTAATGTTAATGTTTAAGACCTTAGTGCTATACTTGATTTGTGTTTTTCATTTACTGACTGCTAATAAAAATAATTTTTGTTATCTTTTTTTTCCCCCAAAAAAAAATGGACATGTAAATGTGCAGTTTGGTTACTGGAAAGAATCTCCTTTTTGCAACTTCTAATATATTAGTACTGAATGCAGGGAGTGCTAAAACTCAAACACCAAGCGATGGCTGATGATACTCGGCCTATTGATCCTACATGTGCTTGTATGGTATGCTCATAACTTGACTCCATTCTTTCTAGTTATATACAATAGCTGTTATTATCTGTCTGTATATCATCCTATTTCTTTCACTGTAGGTCTGCAAGAACTATACTAGGGCCTATATTCATTGTCTTGTCACAAAGGATGCTATGGGATCTCAGCTTCTGTCATATCATAATTTGTACTACATGATGCAGGTACAAACACTATCTGGTGTATTCTTCCAGGTTTTGTTGCCGCTGTATTTGTGACTAAAAAGTAAATTCTGTTACAATTGCAGCTTAGCAGAAATCTACACTCATCAATAGTTGAGGGAAGGTTTCCAGAGTATGTTTGCCTCTAGCTTTATTCCTATTTTGTGCCCTTATCCAGCCTATTTTAACTGGCTAATTTGTTTAATGGAGAAATTCATGCTAATTAACATGTCATCCATTTAATTTTGGACTTCTATTTATGGGTAGCCGCTATATAATGTTCTTCTTTTTGTTTTGGCAGGTTTGTGTGCAGCTTTCTGCAAAAAATGGTATTTGCTCTAAAATTGTGCTTCTTATTCCTCCCATTTTATCTGTCCATGTGATGTGTGTGTGTGTGTGTGAAAGAGAGAATTTTTTTCTTCTCTGCTTTTTCCCATTCTCATTATCTATCTTCATCTGCTATTGTCAGCGTATTTAGTTGTCCCTTGGCTTTTACTCAAATATCTAAAACTGTTTGATGGAGAGCCAATTAGGAAATATCTTTGGAATTCAATTGCTTTATTAGAATTAGGTTTTATTTAGCAATTTCCTTTTATATTAAGATTTTTAGGATTTTTCTTAGGATTTTACTTGAGATGATTTTATTAAAATATTTATGTAAATAGGTCCTCTATGCTATTTTTTTTTTTCAATTTTGATGAAGGATTAAAAATTGATGTTAAGTTCTCTTCATAATTTTGGGAAGAATATCAAAAGAAAGGAGAATGAAAATAGAGAAGAAAAGGGAGATAATCAGAGGAATATAAAGAGAACCGAATATCAATTTTTAATTATTCATCAAAATTGAAAAACAAGTAACATAGAAGGGTTTGTTTATAAACAACTAAACATATTCAATTAAGAAACTAAACCTACTTAGATACAAAAAGAAATAAAATCAACTTAAATAATTAAAATCCTTAAAATCTTTAAAAAAGAAAAAGAAAAAGAAAAAAGAAATGGCTAAATATAAACAATACCTAATTCTAATTAAACATTAGAAACTCAAAAACATATTTCCTAACTGGTGGCTCATTTTGTTCTGGCTCACAGAAGTGTTATAATGTCAAATTCAAATTCAAATTCATTTAATGGCAACCTTATTGTCTTTAGTCTTAAGCATAGAACCTATCTATATATTTAGTGATTGGCTTCAAATTGAAGATGCCACTTACCTAGGCAGCAAAGCTTCATTGGCTTGGTACTGGAGATCTATTGCAAACCCTAATACCCCTACCTTATAGCCCCTAACAGCTCCATTGGAGGTACTTGTTCATGCTTTCACATTTGAAGATACATCTACCATGTATCAAGTCAATCTTATTCCTTGTTAATAAGGCTGGATTATTAGGGGCACGTTTAATACTATATCCCAAGCACATTTCTCTTTTTCTGAAAAAAAAAATGATGAAAGATGTATTCATCAGTCGTCTTTTAGAAACGTGTTGTCTAACCTTATAATTGATTCAAATCATTAATTTTACATGTTTATGCTGCTTACTGGTATGTTTATACCGCTTATTTTACTAAGTCAATTTGTACATGTGTATTTGCCCTAGGCCTTGGCTTGGATGTTAAAGTGGTGGGTTTGGGGATGGGATATTAGATTAAGGGGGGTGTATTCAATATCAACTTTTAATAACTTTTAATGACTTATGTGGATTTTAAAAGTTTAGGTGTATTCAATATGGATTTTTAAAGACTCCATAAAAGTCAATAGGTATCCAATATGGATTTTTATATACTTTTTAAAAGTCTACAAAAGTTTTGAGGTATTCAATATAGACTTTTTTAAAGTCCATAAAAGTCATGGGGTATTGAATATAAACTTTTATGAAGTATAAAAAAGTTAAGGGGTATTCAAAAAGTTCATAACTTTTATGGACTTATAAAAAATCTAGACTTTTGTTGTAAACTATAAATACTCTAATCTCATCATTTCTCCACCATTCACCCCACAAACTTTCGTAGACTTTCAATTTTAGAAGCAACAACGTATGGGGGGTGTATTCAATTTTGACTTTTAATGACTTTTACAGACTTTTTTTAAGTGATAGATTTTTATAGACCCTTTTACGGTTCAAGTTCTGGGTAAGCAAATCGTTTTTCTTATTTTTATATTATTGTTTTTTTTAACTAGTTATTCTTGATTTGTTGATTTTGATCTTATAGCTTTTTCATACAGCTCTTTTCTTTTGTTGATTTTGATTTTTTGGTTTTAAACAAAAAATTAACAATGTAGGTAGGACATAAGTTTAAGTTTGGTTATTAACATTTGCACATTGGTTTACATTCCATTTATATGCATTGAAAGCATGTGTAGGAAAAAAGTTTTAATTCGTATCTCCTTCTCCTCCACTATTTTTACCTCAATTTGCCTAACTTTATATGTTTATTATTATCAGCTAGTCTAAAAACAAATTAACTTGAGTGATTTGAAAATATAAGGATCAAGAAACAGCGTAGATAGAAAATGACACTCATTCGACCTGACAGCGTTTTAATTTCGAATTGTTAGATCACATAGTAATAATTCTTCTTAAAAGGATCGACTTGGTTGGACTGGACATACAAATTATATATATATATATATATATATATATATATATTTTGTAAAATCTCATTGAAGCTTTTTATTGTAAATTATAGTAAGGAGAGTGCATCAATTGATATAATAAATTTATAACAAATAAGTTAGAAAATAAATATAATTTAGACAATCAATACATCATTGATATGCGTGATTAGAATAATATGAACTTATACAAACAATTAGTAACAAAAGAAAAACAAAAATAAAAAAGCAAAGAATTTTATATTCATATGACATCGAAATACATGCTTATTAAAAAGAAAAAAAAATCACCATGATAGAATAAAATCAAAAGATCATATTTTATTGTTGCTCAAAATTTATGGCAACTTCACAAAAATAATAAATACAAAGAGGGATGCACCTCCCATTTCACTTTGTTCTTTCCCTAATTGTTTTCTTTTTATCGAATTCTTTTTATCGTTGTTTATCATTTGGGTTTGGAGAAATATGGTTCATGAAACTTAAAATTGTTAGGGTTTTTTAGGTTTTAATTCTTGTTGCGGTGTTTATTTTATTTTATATTAAAGATATTATATTAATGAATAATTAAATTATTTAAAAAACTTATTATTTTGGTTGTCAAGTCATTAACGGGTATGTATTATTTATCTAAAGAATGTATCATATTTTTTTATATTATGTACTTGGTTTCAATACACCATCCAATAAATTTTAATATAATATGCACTTGTTTTAAAATGAAAGTCTATAAAAGTCTATAAAAATCATTTATAGAATTTCTTTCACCTCTATCAAAGTCAATAAAAATCTATTAATGTCAATAAAAATCTTTTAAAATGAAAGTCCATAAAAGTCTATAAAAGTTTGTTAGAATTCTGTAAACTCTATAAAATTCAATAAAAATCGGTAAAGTCTATAAAAATCTATCACTTAAAAAAGTCTATAAAAGCCATTAAAAGTCAAAATTGAATACACCCCCCTAAATCTCACCTACACAGAGAAAAAATAATTGCTGAGCTGTCACAAGTCTGAATATTAACTACGAAGCTGTTGAACCTTATAATACTTTGTTGTCTTGTAGTTTCCCAAAGGTGATGTCCCTGAATGGGTCTGCAATGCCATGGATGTTGCTGGAATTGACATCTCTTCATGCTGTGCTCCATTTCCTTCATCCAAAGACTAGTGTTGGAATTATATACACACTGAATTATTGAGGATGGCTCTTACATATTCGACTTCAAAGAGGTTGACATTGAAGAAATTAATCTACAGGTAACAACACGGCAGCAGCACAAGTTTTGTAGCCCATATGCTGTCTGCTTAGGAATTATTATACGAATTACTTCGTTTGTTGTACGAATTGTGAGACGAATGTTTCTGGCACTTGCCAATGAACATAATTAATGAAGATTTTCTTTATCTCGTTTCACGCCTCTACCACTTGCATGATTTTTTGACACTATTACAACATTAAGGCAGTACCAAACACTTCAACAGGTGATTTGAAATTCAAATAGTTTTATGAATTTCAATTCTAAACTGATCAACTATACAAACATTTTAAAGTTGACTGGTTATTTTGCCAATTGCAAGTCATAGTGGCGGTGATTTGTTGCCAATCCTGTTCAGTCTCTTTGCATCCTCAATTATTCCGTTTTTGTGTATGCTGTTTTGTGCACAAATTTGGGACGGGTACTGGCTTTCATGAAGCCATAAATTACGCTCGGTTTATCAAAAAACTAAGAGGAATTGGAAAAGGGTAGAACCTTGTTGACGTGTAAATCTGGTCAACGTAAATAACAATGAATCGATGGCGAAAATAATAAAGTAAGATTGACACAAGAGACTTTTAAAGTGGTTCGGCTCAGTCACTGTTCTTTATATTTAAGTTGAGCTTGTTGAGTGAGTGTGCGGGGCTTGCTATATGTGTTTGCATTTTGAGAAAATTCGTAACCTTTGTAACTGTGATAATCCGCTCCTTTTATAATGTGAAAGGGTGAAGTCAACCTGTTTTACATGGAGTGTAATTATAAGAAATTAGGGATTAAACTATATCTCTAACAATTGTCTTTTCATTAAAACATGGTTGCTAAAATCAAGGAGATTGAGTTTGATAGGGACTCTGCGAATTGACCGGGTCGAATCCCATTATTCTTGGGCTATAATTGAAGCTTCGAGCTAGATGTCATGCGAGCTGGAGTTATGCTGTTTATAAGAGATGGCGCATAATTCTTTCAGGTAGCTTAGGCGTGGCAGCTTACATAGAGCCTTTGTCTTCACATTT
Organism: Xanthoceras sorbifolium; assembly: GCA_003430845.1. Lineage (NCBI taxonomy): Eukaryota > Viridiplantae > Streptophyta > Magnoliopsida > Sapindales > Sapindaceae > Xanthoceras > Xanthoceras sorbifolium. Next base: position 22,619,807 of record CM010617.1, on the reverse strand, counting down.
GTTGGAATGGACTTGCTTGTCGTATTGGGCTTTATTGGTCTCTTCAGCCTGTTGGGCTTCGTTGATTTTCTCAAGTTTGCTTGGCCTTATAGGTTTACCAGGGTCTGCTAAGATTTCTTGATGTCTCTGGGCCTATTTGGGCCTAATGAAATTTGGCATATAACATTAACCCCTCAGCTACTAGCTCAAAAGTCTCGTGGTGAAAGCTGAATCAGTTTCTTGTGCTTTTAGCGAGTTGGGAGTTTCGAAAGGTGCTTCCAGGTTGCGATGGAGAGGCTAGAGAGGTCTTTTTAGATTGCTGGTGCCAGGTCATGAAAGCGGTTGCTCTTCTGGTGAGTGGAAACTGTCACGTCAAATGCCACGTCATCAGTTGCATTAAATGCGTGTGTTAAATCAACGGCTTTTCGAATATCCTGCCAGATCTCCAAGTTGAATCTTAGCTGTCGATTTCTTTCAGGCCATCATTGCCCTAATTTATCAGCTAGGGTTTTTGGTATATAGGGCACTTTGCATTAGTTTTCTTTTATTTTCACCAGGCTTCAAAAACTCTTTTCTACAAGTTCTCTTTCTTTTCAAAGGCAGTTTTAAACTTCATTCGTGACTCCAGTGATCAGAGCTTCCTTTCCTAGTGTTGGGGAATATTTCTTAGGGACCAGCAGCTGCCTTTTTTTCTGCACGCCGTGCCTCGTTACTCCATAGTAAATTTCATCTTTTTCCTATTTTTCTTGTTTCTGGGTATCTTTCTTGGGTTTCCCAGTGTACCTGAATCTTTTTTGGGGGCATGGTAGTTGTAGAGTCCCCCCCCCCCCCCCCCCCCCCCCCCCTCTCTTTCTCTCTTTCTCTCTCCCCTCGTTGAGTCGAGAGAAAATGGTTTCAAGTTCGTGGCGCTTCTGATATGAGCATTTAAGTCATCATAGGTATTTTTAGGCCTTCTCCCTTATTAATCCATCGTGTTCTTTCTTTGGTGTAGATGTCTAGCTTGAGTGATCATGACCGTCACGGGGTCGATAGTAGCGGTAATTCAGGCTCGAAAAAGAATAGTTCTCAACCTTTCGGTAAGGTCGTGAGCGACTACAAGCGGCTTCGCATTACGCAGCGAATTTTAGCCTGTAGCAAAAAGGCTGCTAAGTCTCATAGAGCTGAGGTTGCAGAGGTTAGGTCGCCCCAAGGGGAAGCCGCTGAGGTTTCGTATTCTGGTCCCCAGGAGAAGGGTGTAGAGGTCGAGCACGATGTGGAGGAGGTGGCTAACCCTTTTCAAGTGGATTTTAGGAGGTTGAAATCGCAAGTTGCGACCTTCCTATCGGTTTCCTCCACAGTTTCTAAGGAGGATTTGATAAGCAATGCGAGCTTGTACCACTTCCCCATGGGTCATCAAGTGCTTGTTCCTGTCGTAACAGATAAGCCGGCCATTCCTCATCCGGGCTACATAGCGATTTGCCTTCAGCATCTGCAAGTCGGTCTAAGATTCCATTTTCCAGGATTTCTTATAGATATCTTGAATTCGTTGAAACTCGCCCCGATGCAGCTTACTCCTAACTCTTATGCCCAGCTGATTTCTGTTTACCTTACTTTTATGAGGTACAGGGTCGGCCCCCCGAGCAACAGTATTATTAGGTATTGTTACTCTTTGAAAAAGTGTCCCCTTCCAAAGAAATCGCCTGATAGGTCTCAGCACAATGGGATATACTACCTTTTTATGCGGCCAGGGGTCGAAAACTATAAGGAGCTACTGTAGACGGATACTAGGCTGAACGTAGGGAGCTACAAAACGATCTACTTCTTTATTAGGGGCCCAGAAATTGAGCTCATCCAAAATAAGAGCTTCGTGTTAACACCCAGTAAGTTTAGCTCGCAGGTGTCAGTGGAGTCTGTTTGTATGGTTAATTGCTTGTTGCTAACTTTTTCTTCCTTTGTCTGTAGATGATACAGCTCAAGATCCTGTAATTTACGAGGAGGAGAGGGAGGTGCTTGAAGCTTTTAGGGCATTGATAACGAGGGAGCTAAGGGAGCTCACTGAGCATAAGCGGATCACAAAATAGCTCTTCGTTAGCTTTAAGCTTACTCTCGACCATCAAGAGGTGCCCCGGCTCGACATTGTGCACGATATTTAAGAGGTAGCTGGGCTATACACTCCAAGCTTGAAGGTCAAAGGAATTGCGTTTGTCGAGTAGGTTCCGGAGCCAGCACGCACACGATCTCGCCATCAGCAACAACAACAACAACAATAACAATAGCAACAACAACCCCCACCACCATAACAACAGCTATATCAAATAGGGAGGCTAAACGTGACGAAGTGCCACACGAACAAAAGGGGCGCTAGTTCCTCTTCTTTTGCTACTTTTTCAAAGAAAGCTAGGGTGGGGGAGCCTAACTAGGAGGGCCAGCATCTATTTCTCCCACCATCTCTTCCAATATCATATGCAGGCAGCCGCAGTAAAGGGAAGGAGGTTGCTTTCGATGCTGCAACGGAGCAGCCCATTAGAAAGAGGCTACATCCTCGCTCTTCCGAGATGGTCCAGGTCGATGCGGCCTAGGTCGCCCATTCTTCTTTGAGTTGGGGTCGTGGTCCCATTGCAAGGGAGTATCTTGAACGAGCTCCGATCCTCTACGAGGATTTCCTCACTAGCGGCTGTAGTGGTAAAAAATAGTCCAAAAGGCTTAGACCCAAAAGACAGCCCAAAACTACTAAAAACGGCCCAAAAAACCAAGACTAGCGTTCGACAAACCCTGCGCTTGACAGGCTCAACTATAAACCTTACAAGGTTAAACGCATGACCCAGCGATCGACAACACCCATAGACTGCATCATGCGATCGACTCAACCCAGCAGCCACCAGGCAATTGACTTAGTCAACCCTTGACTAAGTCAATTGACTTAGTTTAATTTGCCCAGTCAAATAAGTTTCGAGATAAATGGAATCCCAGATATCTTGGAGTACGACATTCACCACGATACAGATACAACGGACAACCCAACCCCCTATAAATACAGCTTTATGGCTTCATTCTTAGGGGTCAAGAAATTTCACTAAAAAGCCGTCACTTTGACTTTAAGCAATCACACCTGCCACGATGATTCCATAATACCAGTTATTGTGTCTGATATCACTATTATGCTAGTGGTAATACAGTATAACGCTCGACATATATCATGTACCACACGACTATCACACGATTCAGGTATCACTTGTTCTTTTTGTCTTTTCCAATCTAGATTCATTATCTAACTTGGGCGTTGGAGGCTATTTGGCTGGCACCACCCAGGTGTTCCAAGTGCATGACACTTTTTTTATTGTTTTGCAGATCGTCGTCCCCTCAATCAACCATCGTAGACTGCTAGGTCATCAAGCGTAGATTCCAGCATTTACCATTTGATGTCCACTCTAGGGCACGACTCTATTAGATCAGCAAATCAACGATCATAGACATTCAGATCATGGCAGAAGAATCAAACCCCATCACATTGGAAGCCCAACTCGCGGTCATGATGGAATAGATGAATGCAAACTCGGAACGACTCCGAGCCCTGGAAGTAGAAAACAAAGTTGTTCGCGCTGAGAACAAAGATCTGCAGAACAAGGTTGACATCTTAGCAATGTCGACCACTTCACCACTAAGTTTTGGCCACGTGCGGTACAAAGTCAACAACCCCGCATCTGCTCCAGGATAGGCAACCCCTATGACGTTAACTTCCAATGCACGCTATCTAATCTTCGAACTAAGGTCAAGCGCAATCGACAACTCTGCTCCTAAAGGCGACTAGGCAGCAGAACCAGTCGCGTACGACACAATAACTGTGATGACTGTTGCCTATGGGGAAATGAGCCAACAAACTCCTTCAAACAACACGGAAGTTGCCATCCCTTCAACAGTACCTACAATTAGTGTCCACACAGCACCAGCCGTGCACACGACAGGTATGGTAGGCTTAATCTCCACTTTAACTGACCCTGAACTTGTATGCAGGTTCGCAGAAATGGAAGTTTTGATCCAACGCATTTCTGGAATGCCGGCTCTAATCAAGAATAGCTCGATAAACAACTTCGTAAACTCACACTTCGTCGATGCCAACGCTCTCGAAGAAATGCCGAGGAAGTTCAGCTTCCCAAACATGAAGCAGTACGACGGCTCGACAAATTTGAAGGACCACATCGCCTAATAATGTCAGCACATGTTTATGGTAGCGATCCCTAGAGATCAACGGGAAGTATGCATGTGCAAAAGGTTCGGATCCAGCCTGGTAGGCCCAGTATTGCAGTGGTATACAAATCTGTCGAACAACTCAATAGCGTCGTTCTCACAACTGAACAATACATTTGTTGAGCAGTGCGCCAGCAGCCGAAAGCTTAAAAAGTAGTTTGACGACCTTTACACAATCAGTCAACGTCGCGGCGAACTTTGTGTGACTACAAAAGTCGATTCAACAAAGAAAAAGTGTCGATCCTTCACTGCAACCAGGCCACAGCAATTTCTGCCTTTAAGAAAGGACTCCTCCACGACTCAGACCTCTACAAAGAGCTGACAAAATACCCCTGCAAAATCATGGAGGACGTCTTCGCCAAAGCTTGGGGCCAAATTAAGTGGAAAGAAGATTAGGTCAACTACTCACCATCAACTTGCAGCAGCAATGAAGAACGATGCAGTTGTCGCGTTGAGCGCAAATCAGCGAAACGTAGGCCAGAGCCTTACCCAACAAGTTGTCAGAATGACAAATCACACGACAACCGATCCCCGCGTGACAGGCCACCTCACCAGCCAGAGAGGACTAGAGCCAGAGTGTACGAGTACAACCCAGCATCACTCCGGCCGAAGCTGTCGCGATCATGAAAAACCTGGGCAACTTAGTGAAATGGCCCAGAAAGATATCGAGCCCCGCAGATAAGAGGGACTCCACTAAGTGGTGTGATTTTTATGGAGACCACGGACATAAAACCGAAGACTGTATCCCGCTCAAATTCGAGGTGGTTGAGCTCCTGGAAATGGGGCATCTAAAGGATTATCTCACCGACAAGGGCGAAAACACCTTGGCTCGACAAGACGAACGCCAAGTCGAGCACAGCACATCCCCTCTTGATCCTTCACGACACGAAAGAGTTGTGAATGCTATTACAGATGGATCGAAAATGAGCGGAGTGTCGTACTCAGCAGTGAAGCGACACACACGACAAATGGGTAGCCTCGAGGTTCACCCCAAGAAGACAATCGACCCTATGTATGACCACACTATCAGTTTCAACAACAATGAGCATACAGAGCTGCTCAATCCACATCACGACGCGCTCGTGATATCACTCTACATAGCGAACTGCCTGATCAAACACGTCATCATCGACAACAGAAGCTCGACGAATATTCTATTTCTCGAAGCTCTACGAGAAATGCAAATCGACGAGTCAACTATCGCACGACGATTTACAATGTTAGTCGGTTTTAGTGGCTAGCAAAAAAAATACTATCGGGGAAATCACCCTTCTCGTTTACAGAGAAGGTGTCAACATTAACACCCAATTCATGGTGCTTGACTGTCCTTCAGCGTATAGCATCATCATGGGTTGCCCCTGGATACACGACATGCGGGCTGTCCCCTCGACTTATCATCAAACACTCTGCTTTCCAATAAAGTGAGGAGTACGTGAAATTCGTGAGGAGCAACGAGTTTCAAGAGAATGTTGTACTAACACTACGAAGAGCAAACCAACGCTGTTATAGTAATTACAACAGTTGACCCCTAAGCTTGAACAATATAGTTCGAAGATGGAAGAGCTCGACGAAGTCAAAATACACCCAGGTTTCCTCAAGCACAAAGTCCAGATTGGGTCGTTCCTTAAACCAGACATTAGAGCTTGACTGATCAACTTCCTTGCACAACACCACGTCTGCTTCGCGTGGTCGTACGCTGATATGACAGGGATAGATCCTACTGTCATGGTCTATAAACTTCGAGTTGACCCTGGCGTGAAACCAATCAGACAAAAGTGGAGGAAATTCACTCCTGAGCGAAACAAAGTAATCAATGATGAAATATAAAAACTAATCAACATTGGTTCAGTTAAAGGATTCCACTACCCTGATTAACGTAGTGGTTATGTGGAAGAAAAATGGGAAGTGGAGAGTCTGTATCGATTTCACGGACTTGAATAAGGCGTGTCCTAAAAACTCATTCCCCTTGCCTCACATCGACATGATGGTAGAAGCGACAGCAGGGCACGAACTGCCCAGCTTCATGGATGCTTTCTCAGGATACAATCAAATCCTAATGCATCCCGACGACCAAGAGAATACAGTATTTGTGACCGAGCGTGGCATATTCTGCTACAAGGTCATGGCCTTTGGGCTTAAGAACGAGGGGGCAACCTACTAACGACTGGTCAACAAGATGTTCAGGGAAATGCTCGGCACAACAATGGAGGTATACATTGACGACATGCTCGTCAAATCTCTCCAGGCGGAACGACATCTGGATCACTTACAATAAGCCTTCGATACAATTCGGAAGTACGATATGAAACTGAATCCCACCAAATGTTCTTTTGGAGTGTCGTCCGGAAAGTTCCTCAGCTACTTAGTCACATATCGAGGAATCGAAGCTAATCCAGATCAAATTCAATCGATCATGAGAATTCCTTCCCCGCGATCAGTGAAAGAAGTTCAAAAACTCACCGATCGTATAAAAGCGCTCAACCACTTCATTTCCAAGTCTTCAGAAAGGTGCCACCCTTTCTTCGACACTTTGAGGAAAAAAAAAAGTTTCGAGTGGACAGAAAAATATGAAGTCGCGCTGCAACAACTACAAACTTATCTGTCGAGCCCTTCATTGCTCTCGAAACCCGCCAATGGGGAAACACTCTATGTGTACTTAGCAGTTTCAAAAACAGCAGTCAGCGCCATCTTAGTGCGCGACATTGAGCAGAAGCAACTACCAGTCTAGTACACCAACAAAACTCTGCTCGACATCGAAAAAAGATACAGTCAAATGGAGAAACTGGCATTGGCATTAACGTCAGCTGGCAGAAAACTACGGCCATATGTCCGATGCCATCCAATAGTGGTGCTCACGACATTCCCACTGAAGAATGTGCTGCACAAACTAAAGCTCTCCGGACGACTCACTAAATGGGCAGTAGAGTTGAGCAAGCACGACATATCCCATCGACCACAGACGGTAATCAAGTCCCAAGTCCTTGTAGATTTCGTCATTGACTTCACTCCAGACACGCTTCCATTGGTAGAACAGGAAATGTTATCCCTTATAGAGGCGTTAAGCCCTACCTAGACACTCTCTAACGACGGGTCCAGTAACTCCAAAGGCAGCGGATTAGGTCTAGTGTTACAATTGTCTGAGAACGACATAATTGAGTAATCAATAAAAAAGCCACGAATAACGAAGCCCTCATCGCTGGACTAGTGCTCACTAAGAGCATGAACATAAAACGGATCAAAGTCCGTTGGGACTTGTAATTGATCACACGATAACTTGATGGAACCTACCAAGCGAAAGATCTAAAAATGATAGCCTCCTTGGTCGTAGCTACGGAACTACGCTTGATATTCGAACACTTCGAACTCGAGCAAGTACCCAGAACAGAGAACGCGTATGTTGACGCTTTGGCTAATTTAGGTTTCGCCATCTAGACCATTGAGTCCAAGAGCATACCGCTCGTCTACTTGCAATGGCCAGCAGTTTGGGCCAGCAAAGAAGAGGTCGTCCTCATTGACATTGAAGACAACTGGATGACTCCCCTACTCGATTATCTCCTCAACGACAAACAACCAGCCAACCGCAACGAAGCACGCAGAATTAAGATTAAAGCTGCCCCTTTTAGTGCCGTGGGAGGCAAGTTATACAAGAGGTCGTTCTCTGGACCTTACCTGCATTGCGTTGACACAACGGAAGCCAACCTTGTTCTCAAGGAAATTCACGAGGGCGACTGCGGAAATCATTCAGGAGCCAGAAGCTTGGCAAGTCAAGCCCTCACAGCAGGATACTACTGGCTGACAATGAGGTTAGATTCAGCAAACTACGACAAAAAATGCGACAAATGTCAGAGATTTGCACAAGTCGCGCACCAACCCCCTGGGCAACTACACAATGTAACGTCCCCATGGCCCTTCGTAAAATGGAGCATAGATATTGTTGAAAAAATGCCGACCGCGACAGAAGGAAAGGTCTATATATTTGTCCTCATAGACTACTTCAGCAAATAGGTCGAGGATGAAGCCTATTAAAAAATTCGAGACTTCGAAGTCAAGTGGTTCATTTAAAAGAACATCATGTGTCGATTTGGCATCCTAAAGGAAATAGTCACAGACAACGGCTCGTAATTCATTTCCTTCGAATTTTAAGATTTCTTCAAAAAATATGGAATCAAGTTAAGCTTCGCGACACCTCGATACCCATAGTTGAACGGACAAGCGGAGTCGACCAACAAGACAATCGTTAGCACCTTGAAGAAGAAACTTGACGCAGCAAAATAACTATGGGTCGACATACTCCCCGAAGTCCTATGGTCATACAAAACCACTCCCTGAGTATCGATCGGACAAACACCATTTTCCCTAATATATGAGGCTGAAGCCGTCCTACAAATCGAGTCCAAGATTCATACCGCAAGGTTTGAGCACGCCAGAGCTCGACACACTTGATGAACGTTGAGACCAATCATTCATCTGACTAGCAAGCTATCAATAGATGATTGCTCTACACTATAACAAGAATGTTCGCATTCGAGTTTCAAGGAAGGAGATTGGGTACTTCGTCGCGTGTTCCAAACACAAAGGAACCAAGAACTGGCAAGCTGAGCCCAACATGGGAATGCCCATACCAGATCAGGAAGATAGTCGGACAAGGCGCATACAAATTGCGCGACACCAATGGTCGTGAGATCAACAACAGTTGGAACGCCATACACCATAAACAGTATCACTTTTAAACTCAACTTTTTTCCTTATTATTTTTATTTTTATTGCGATATTTTACTGAGTTGAGCGTCGAAGGGCCGTTGGCTAAAACGGTCAATGGCGGACTTAACCCTTCTCGACAGGTTGAAACCTCGAAACAGCGACCATACTCTCATGGCAAGCTAAGAGGGCTTGACTAACGCTCAAACAGCTCTACACACGAACGCAACATCACAACTGCTCTACACACGAGCCCGATCACTCGATAGATAGTCTTCAAGTCCATACATGAAACTTGAAGACTAGGGGGCAGCAGTGTCTACAAAACAGTGAACGACAATGAACGACCTTCAACACAGCTCTCCACACGAGCATTACATCATTGTAAACTAATTTTATAACATATTCAAATTATAAAATTGTTACGTTGTGCCTTGTACCTGAGTGATTACCATTAGGCACGGCCACGGTCCCGGAACCACTAGTTCCAGTTCCAATTTAGGGCCAACCGGAATTGGGACCGTGAGGGTCCCGGCTTCGGTTCCTCCATCGAGTTCCTCCTCCGGTTTTATGGAACTAGCAGTTCAATCGCCGGTTCCATAACCGGAACCGAACGGCCTTTTTAAAAAAAATTAATTTTTTTAATTAAAAAATTATAATAAATTAATAAAAAGTTAAAAAACAATTAAATGTAGGTAGTACTGGGTGAAAATAAAATTACGATAATATCATAAAACTATAAAATTAAAAAAAATATTTAAATAAAAAATTAGGGCTTACACTTAATTTTACCTTAATTAAGCTGCATACGTATCCTCTAGGAGGAATCAAAGCCCACATAGTTCTTTTACTTGTTATGTTCCGGAGGTGATCAATTGTCGCTCGTTCCTTCGTTGGCCGTTGTTTCGTCGTTGGTGCCGAAGAAGTCATTATTGTCAGACACCAGATCCAATTCGTGCTGCCGGTATGAGGCCTTAGTCTAGTCGTCAACATAGATCTGGATATGTATTGAGTCAGGACTGAGCAATGCTCGTCTCTCGTCCAGAACATTGTCACCTGCACTAAATTCCTGTTCGACGACGACGGTCCAGACAGGGATTCCAAAATTTTGTTTGGCAATGATGGCCAAAATTGGAAAGTTAGTTTCGTGCTCCCTCCACCAATGTAGGACGTTGAAGTCTTGGATGTCCAAAAGCTCAAAGGTAGTGTTTATGTAAACATCAACCTTTGAAATATAGATTGATGAAGACGACGAACTCCACGGTGTCCTTTTGTTTTTTGGTAAACACACTTGCTTCTAACTTCCTTAATGTGGAGGGAAAGCGCAAATAAGAATGACCAGTACTACCGTTTCCGCTTGGTTCCGGTTGCTGAACATTAATGTTTAGCGAAGGACCGTATACAGAACGATATTCGTCATATATTGAATAAAACAAATTCCTAATATTATTATATAAACCACTAATATCTATGTTTGCTATCCCTAGAGATTGGTAATAAAGTGTAAAAAATTCATATAAACTATTTAATTTACTCCTAGGGTCAAAAACTGATGCAACAGTATAAATTACAGGAATGTCCCTATAATAGTTTAACCATCTATCTCGCATTGCACAAACACATGGAGTTAATTCCGGTATTTGTGCACATTCATTAAATGCACTTACAATATTAAGGGCTTCAAATAAAAATAAATGTGAAGTTGGATAATATATACAGGATAAAGCATAAGTTGAATCATGAAAACTTTTAAAAGCATGCAAATTTTTGTACAATTATCCCAATGATGTTCATAGAAATTAATACTATTAACATTATGCTGCATAAATTTAACTAATAATTCTCTATATTCGTAGCTTTCACACAGCAACTTATATGTGGAGTTCTAATGAGTTGGAACATCAAGGGAAAACCTAATTGGATGTTTCCCGTTAGCTTTACAATACCTAGCTCATTATTTCATAGTGCCAGGATGTTTCCAGAAATAATATAGAGTGTCCCTAATTGATGTAATTCACTCTTGTAGTGTTTGCAAGCTATGATGTACACATAAATTTTAAAACACGGCAAACACATATTTGATGAAAAAATCTGCCGCCAAAATAGGGTTGACACAATTGAATTAATTGTGGAACGACGACAGTACTTTCTGCAGCATTATCAAAACCAATTGTAACAATTTTACTTTCAATACAATATTTGTAACACCCTCTGACCCAAACCACTCGGACCGAATCAGGGAGCACTACCATATACCGAAATCTCTATTTTATTTAGAACCATAACTTAAAACTATATTAAAAACATTTGAAATTAGTCTAAATAAATTTCCAAAAATCTTGTAAGAGTTTCCTCTGTTTTTCTGACTTTCCAAAACCTGTTTACAATTAAAATTTATAAAAATCAACACTTCTAAATTCTCAAATCACTTTTGCGCACCCTTCCAAATTTAGTGCGACTTGCCAAATCAATTTATCACAATATAATTTATAAATATTCAAATAACATAAACATATAATAAAATATTTACAAAGCGGATTTCTTCAAATATGTACAAACATTTTCTGTTGCATTAAAACATATATACTTATTACAAAAGGACTACCAAATATGTAGGAATGATGTGACTCTGGACTCTGCTCCTGCAGTCTCTACTCTTCTTTGTCTTTGTCTCCCTTGGAACCTATTATACCTACGTGTGAGAAAACTCAACATGCTAAGCAAGTTGCTTAGTGGGTGTACACAAAATTGTATATCCAAATATAATATATCAAATAATTTTATCTATTTATCGAAAATATAAATAATATATATATATATATATATATATATATAAATCATATATGGGGCTCAGGTCAAATCAAATCATATACTCAACAAATACAGTATTCAAAATCAATCAATAGACAAAATCTTCATAATTTCTCAAATGCTTTTTATATAACAAATCAGTTTTCATACTAGGCTCTTGACATACATAACATAATTTTTCAGACTGGATTATGGGTTGTTCGGCATCGGACACCAACGGAGCTACCCGCCGAACATCAGATCATAGTTGGACACTAACGGGGTTACCCGCTGTAAATGTCCTATATCAGATTTCTAATCCTAGGACCGGCACTTGGTCCTGTTCTATCCAAAGGGTGGTGCATCAGAGTAATCGGCACAGTACTGTTCAGAAAAACCCAATTGACATGTCAACCTCCTATATCCATATCTATGTTTATATACATCAGAGCCATTTCGCAAAACGTTTTCTCAAATCCAATGTCAATTCTTTTCATTTCTTTTAGAATCATCACATTCATATTTCAAATTCAATATTGAAATTTAAATTCCGAAATACAATTTCACAAATCACTTTCTTATATTCAAATTTAGCTTTTGAATATTTCAAATCAATTAATGTATTTTTGAAATCCAAATTTCATTAATAATCATCTAAAATAAATATACAAAATCATATACGAGTATATTTCTCAAATCAATAATCACATCAAATCAATCCAAAACTATATTCGAATATATTTCACAAACCAATATTAAATCAAAATACCCCAAAATCATTTTTCGATATATTTCACAAACATTAAAATCACCTTCAACTATATTTCTCATAACAATATTAGAATCAAAACGTATTAAAATCAATTCATAATATTATTCACAATCAATATTTCAGATATAAAATATATTTTAAGAATATGTAGTTCAAATCATTCCAAAATCAATTTTCAAACTATAAACTATAATCAATATAATTCAAATAACTCAACATTAATAAAATTCAATCAATCCGAAATATTCTGGAAAACTGAAAATTCGAAAACTAGTGTACACCGAACCTGGATACCCTTTCCTTTTCCTCTTTTCCTTTTTATACTTCTCTTTTCTTCTTCCTCTTCTTCTTCTTTCTCTTCTTTCCTTTCTCTCTCTTCTTTCTCTCTCCTCTTTTCTCTCTTCTTTCACTTCTCTTCTGTCCTCTGTTATGTTATGTTTTTCTTTGTTTCTTTTGCTCTGTTGGTTTTATAAAGCTCCACCGCTTCATGCCATTCAGTGCTTATTTTTTTTATAATTTTGGACCATCGCGACCGGTGGTAGCGATGCCAGGTCGCGGTGCTCACTGGTGGAATTTTCCACCTTCATCGCGAGCAGCTACCGTGAGCTATAGTCACGATTTTTGTCGCGAGGCTCACTGGTCCAATTTTTTTCTCCTTTTTCTTCGTGCACTGTTTTGGACCGTTCCAATTGGTCCACTTGGAAACCTAAAAAAAATCGTAAATATCACATTCATATACTCCATATTAGTTAAACAATTTGTATTAATTTATAAATATTATCAGCAGTATGCGTGTTGTCAAAAACTCTAAATGCCAATATTTGTTTTTGCAACTCCCAAGATTGGTCAACGTAATGGTAAGTGAATCCTAAGTATGAATGTTTTTTTCAATGATCACTCCAGTTATCGGCACAAACAGACACACGACCCATATAATTTTGAAAATATTTTACTAATGCTTTTTTTTTTATAAATATTACACATAGTACGTTTTAATGTGGTCCTAGGTACTTCACATGCAGCGAGATTTAAAGTATTATGACAATATTTTAAAAAACCAGTTTTTTCCTCAAAGCTAAAGGGAAGATGTTTAGTTGCTACCATTCTTACTAATTGTTCCATATTATTTAGATCAGTATATTTAAATAAATGATGGTTAGGAGATGTGTACTTGAAATTTGGTGTTGTCCTCGCTGATGGTGAGCTTCGGCTGGATACTTGCTGTTGATATGCTTCCAATACGCCCTGTACCCTCCGGATTTATTCCATTTAAAATCTTTGGAACAATAGTTGCAGACCACTATAACTAACCAATCCTTCTCCACCCTCTTCATATGAACTTTAACTAATATAGTTGCAAACCACTATACCTAACCAATCCTTCTCCACCCTCTTCATATAAACTTTAAAAAGTTCAGATTTGCATTTGTACGGTTTCACTTGGGGGGGGGGGTAGTGGGTGGGGGTTGGAGTAGAGGAACCAGCAGCAGCAACAGGGGGATGAGAATAATAAGTTTCATTACAAAAATTACCTCCTCATATTTTCTTTGTTGCATGTATTCAGCAAAATTTTGACCGTTGGTATATTCTGAGAAAGGGCGACTCTGCACTTTTTAAGCATTTAAATCCGGTGTCTGCTCAACGTGTCTGCTGGAAACGGATCTTCTGGAATTGGAAACAGATTTTTGACCTCCGAAAATATATGGTATTAAGGATAATGCCATTATAAATTTATAAAAATAAAGTATTTAAACAAATAATGAAAATAATTGCAGTAGTGAAAAACAAGAGCAAGATTGAGAGAATGAGAGAATTAAAGGAAGATTGAGAGAATGAGAGATGAGAGGAAGATTGAAAGAGAATGAGAGAATTTGTGTGAATGAATTGGAGAATTGATGGGGTTTATATAGTTTTTTGGGTTGGGAAAAAAAATAATATTTTTTAAAATTTAGGGGATGAAAAAGTAAATTTTTACGGGATATTTTCATAATTTTACCTAAAGGAGCCATTGGCCGGAAGACCAACGGCTCCTTCTGCATTTCTACGGTTTGCCATGGTGGCAAACCGCAGACTGCTGCCATGCTACTATGTGGCAGCATGGTAGTAGTAGGTGGCCGTTGGCCACTCGCTGAGGCCAACGGCCACAAATTTAAAAATATTTTTTTAAAAAAAAATACAAAAAAAAAAAAAAATTGGTTCGAACCAGAACCGCCGGTTAGTAACCTGTGGTGCCAATTTTTTAGGAAGGCTTACCGGAACTGGGACCGGGTTTCCTGGTTCCGGTGACCGGTCCTGGAATCGATTTTTAACCAGAACCGAAGGTGCTGTCAGTTCGGTTCGAACCACCCAATTCGAATCTAACCGGGGCCATTCCATTATTATGACATACTTTACGCACAAGTAATTTAAGGTATAATCGATTTTAATTGTCTTGTTTTTAAATCATGTCGTACCTTCCATTATAACATGCTCTACATACGAGCATTTTAAAACTCAATCAAATTTAAATTACTTATGTCTAGCTTACATCGTGCCCTCGATTGTAGTTTCTCTACATACGAGGTCTTTTGTGACTGCGTGATGAAACACTGATTGGTCGATAATTGTTACATTTTTACATCCCTTGAACCGTGTCTTTTAATTGTAATTTCGAGTATATTCGACACGTGTGATGTGTTTTGTGAGCTTGTGCAGCTACTAGGTGATTCCTGTGAATTTACGCGAATATATGACAAAACGAGGCAAAACCGTGCAATTTCGCATGCATGAGAAAGAACATGCAGCCAGCTTGCATGCATGAGAGGAACATGGGACCAATGCTTGCTCATCATATAGTTTACACGTGGAAAGAGATGAGTAAGACAGTATGCATGGCAACCAAATTCAGCAGCTGCATGTGTGATCGCAGAAGAAGAAAATCCAAGTCAGCAGGCCACGCGATCATGGGTCACGCTCATTGATTGCGCACGCAGAGGGAGAATCTGCTCCAGTGAGCATCGCGAATGAGGCTTGCGACCAGCTTGCTCGCGTGGCAGATCGCGCAGAGATGAAGTGCAGAACTAATGGGTAATGCGAGCAGCATCTATGCGACAAGAGGTAGCGCTTGTCCCTCGCGTGCACCTATCTAGCTGATGAACACTTAAATTTGTATAATAATAAAGGTTAAAACCATTATTTTATACTATTAGTGTCATCAAATTACCTAACTTATTTATAATTACACTTAATTGTTAAACTTTCTATTTTGATGCAGGTTCAGTGTAATGGGCATAACTTTGCACTCAAATATCCAATCACTACGTTCTTGATAGTGTTGGAACGATAACTCATAGACCTATAAGTTTGGTTTGTAAACTCTTATCAGATTTGGACTCCTTTGAAGACAAATATTGGATTATCTTGGGCTGGTTTGCATGGCCGCGTCAATTGGGCAGTCTTCACTATTTGGGCCATAACTCTCTCCAGCAAATTCCAAATATTATGAGTCTTATCATTCTAGAAAGATAAGAGAATTATCTACAACTTTGATGTTTATCACGAGATCCAATTGTCAAAGGAACGGTGCCTAATTCGGTGGACAAGTCGGTGCATGTGTGAAAAACAACAAAGTTGACAACTTTACCTTACCAAATTCAATCAACTTGCATTAATTTATTCCTACCATTTTTGACTTGTTTACCTCTCATTGTGTCTATAAATAGAGGCCTTGTATAAGCTTGAAGGCAGCTTGGGTTCCTTGCCAAGTTCAACTTACATTGTTGTATTGTTGAACTTTTGTGATAATCTAATTTCTCTCTTGCTCATTTTATTTCTTTTACTTATTTTCTTTCTTCTATCATGAGTAGCTAAATTCTCTTTTTGCTAAGGTGAAGGGTGAAGCTCTTGGTATGTGAATAAAGATTTATTTAACTCTTAACATGGTCTTCAAGTTTATATTCATTTGTGTAAATTTATCTACATGTTTATATTACTTTTCTTATTGAATTGAATTTTCATCTCTTACTCTTATGTGAAGTGGGGATCTTGACTTATTGTAGACAATTCTTGGCACAATGAATACTTGAATCCGTCTAGAACCGCATGGTTGTACCTGCACCTCTGACCAAGGATTCTTGATTCATTGTAGACAAACAACACCATAAATACTTGAATCCGTCTAGAACCGCATGGTTATACCTGCATCTGGCAAAGGAATCTTGATTTATGGTAGTTGATTGGCACAATAAGTACTTGAACCCATTTAACATAATGAGTGTAGAGTACCCATTGTAATATAACTAAAAGAAAAGAAATATAACTTGATAGATGTGTAAAGAACTTAAATGATCTAACTTCCGATTGGAACCTCCTTTATGTGTGGATTCCAATTGAGTGATAAAAATGAGTTAAATATAACTTAAACCATATACCAAGAGTGGAACCTCTAACCTTAGCATGTTTTAATTTAATTTGTTTCACCATTATACCTACCCTCATTTCACAATATTTTATTTCCCATTATATTTTCCTTGTAGATTTTTGTTGGTTTTTGCAGGATCTAAATATTCTTCCTCGTGGATCGACCCCGGTCTCACCGGGTTAATTTATTACTTCGACAGTCCTGCACTTGGGAGTAGAAATCCATTTTCTGGACGTGTCAAGTTTTTGGCGCCGTTGCCGGGGAAGTATCATTTGGTGTCCAAAACCATCAAAATTCTTTTCATCTTTTTCATTTTCTTTTTCTTGTAAATAATTTTATTTTTGGTGTTTTTGTTTGCTTTTATTCTGTTGCATCTAAGACTTGCATGAGAGCTTGGTCACGTACACCAACTGGTAGACTTGTTAGGGGCTCCCCATCTACATTTGAAAATATGGCAGAAAACGAAGTTGAAAGAGTCACTGATCTTGGGGACAATCGTTCCCAACACAATGATCATGCACAACCTAGAACACTTAGAGACTACATGAACCCCACAAGAACTAGTGCTCCATCATGTCTAGTTTTTCCTCCAGATGCATCTCACTTTAATTTTAAACCGGGTATTATTCAACTTTTACCCAAATTTCATGGATTAGATGCCGAAAACCCATACCTGCATTTGAGAGAGTTTGAGGAAGTGTGCAACACTTACAATGACACAAATTGTAGCATGAACACCATCCGACTAAAGCTTTTCCCTTTCTCTTTGAAAGATAAAGCTAAAACATGGCTGCAAAATCTTAGGTCTAGATCTATTGGTAATTGGGATGAAATGCAGGAACAGTTCTTGAAAAAGTTCTTTCCTCATCATAGAACAAATTCCTTCAAAAGACAAATTAGCACTTTCAGCCAGAAACCAGGTTAGACCCTTTACCAATCTTGGGAGAGGTACAAAGAATTGCTTAATTCTTGTCCTCACCACGGCTTTGAAACATGGAGACTAGTCACACACTTTTACGAGGGTTTAACACCCCAAGGTAGACAAATGGTCGAAATGATGTGTAATGGAGAGTTTGGAGATAAAGACCCTGAAGAGGCACTAGACTACCTAGACCTATTAGCAGAGAATGCTCAAAATTGGGACACTGCAGGTACCCAAGAGGCACCGAGCAAAGCTCAAGCCTCTACATCTAGTGGAGGTATTTACAACCTTAGGGAAGAACATGACATTCAAGCCAAATTTGCATCTCTAGCTAGAAAGGTCGAGGCCTTAGAATTGAAAAAGAGCGGTCACCTAAAATCCGCTCAAGAAATTGTGTGTCACATATGTGATACCAATGACCATTCAACTAAGGAGTGCCCAACTATGCCTGCATTCAAAGAATGTCTCCATGAACAAGCCAATGTCCTAAACACTTTCAAAAGGCCAAATCCTAACCCATACTCACAGACCTACAATCCAGGTTGGAGAAATTACCCAAACTTCAGTTGGAGGAATGATAATCATGCACAATCTTCACAACCACCACATTCTCAAGGTCACCAAAACTTTCAAGGCACTCAAGGTTATGCACCCTATATCCCACAATTTAGGAAAAACCTTGAGGAAACATTGCATTCATTCATTGAAAAGCAAGAGACCATTAACAATCAAACTTCACAAACCTTGTCCGATTTAAAAGACACTCTTGCTAAGATTGCATCAACACTCACCATCCATGAAAAAGGAAAATTTCCTTCTCAACCTCAACCCAATCCTAAGGGTCAATACAACCTGGAGGAGGGTAGTTTAGGAAGTCAACACATGGACCAAGTTAAATCAGTCATAACTCTTCGCAGTGGTAAGGTTGTCGAAAAACCTATTCTTGATCCTTGTGAGAAAGATGATAAGTCTTTCTCCAAGAGTAAGGAAGGGGTTGATAAGCCTATACCTAGCCAAGAAAAGACCAAACTCCCACCTGTAGCCCCATTTCCTCAAGCATTGAACAATCCAAGGAAACTGAACCACAATCCTGAAATTTATGAAATTTTCAAACAAGTGAAGGTCAATATTCCTTTGTTGGATGCTATTAAACAGGTTCCTTCTTATGCAAAATTTTTGAAAGACTTGTGCACTGTGAAAAGAAAACTGAATGTGAAAAAGATAGCCTTTTTAGCAGAACAAGTAAGTTCCATTCTTCAAAACAATAATTCTATGAAATATAAGGACCCTGGTTGTCCTACAATTTCATGCGTTATTGGAGAGCATAAAATTGAACAGGCTTTACTTGATCTTGGTGCTAGTGTTAATTTACTTCCATATTCAGTTTATCAAGAACTTGATCTAGGTGAGTTAAAACCAACTTCCATTACTCTTTTACTTGCTGATAGATCAATTAAAGTGCCAAGAGGGATAGTGGAAGATGTGTTAGTACAAGTCGATAAATTCATATATCCTGTGGATTTTATTGTCTTGGATACACAGCCTGTTTCTAATGGGTGTAAACCAATTCCTGTTATTTTAGGCCGCCCATTTTTAGCAACTTCTAATGCTTTGATTAATTGCAGGAATGGCGTAATGAAGATGACATTTGGGAATATGTCACTAGAGCTTAATGTTTTCAACATGTGCAAACAACCACAAGATGAAGGTGATGAAAATGAAGAAGCAAACATGATTGAAGCTATTGTTGAAGATCATCTTCAACTAGATCCTACTGTTTCTAATATATGTTCGTTGCTTGATTGTACCCAGGTGATAGAGAACAAAGGTTGGAAGCCGAAATTTGAAGAATTGGGACCTGTCAATGAAAGTAGACAAGAAGAAGTACCCAAACTAGAATTGAAGCCATTACCTGAAGGACTGAAATATGCATTCCTTGGTGAAGAACAAACTTACCCGGTGGTAATTTCTTCAACTCTTACCAACGAACAGGAAGGTAAATTGATAGAGGTACTTAAAAGGCATAAAAATGCAATTGGTTGGACTTTAAAAGACATAAAAGGCATTAATCCTTTGATATGTACACATAGAATACATCTAGAAGTTAATGCTAAAACATGTCAACAGCCCCAAAGAAGATTAAATCCACACATGAAAGAGGTAGTAAGAGGTGAAGTTCTCAAGTTACTTGATGGAGGAATTATCTACCCTATTTCTGATAGTAAGTGGGTAAGTCCAACATAAGTAGTCCCTAAGAAATCTGGAGTCACCGTGGTAAAAAATGAAAAAGGAGAGTTAATAACAACACGAGTCTCATCTAGTTGGCGAATGTGTATTGACTATAGAAAATTAAATGCTGTCACTAGAAAAAACCATTTTCCCTTACCATTTCTTGACCAAATTCTAGAAAGAGTGGCAGGACATCCCTACTACTGTTTTCTTGATGGTTACTCAGGTTATTATCAAATCCCCATAGCACTAGAGGACCAAGAAAAGACAACATTCACATGTCCCTTTGGCACCTTTGCATTTAGAAGGATGCCTTTTGGCCTTTGTAATGCTCCTGCAACATTTGAAAGATGTATGTTGAGCATTTTTAGTGACATGGTTGAACATTTTTTAGAAGTCTTTATGGATGATCTAACAGTGTTTGGAAATTCATTTGATAATTGCCTTGAAAATTTAGAAAATGTGTTAAAAAGATGTGAAGAAAAAGGCTTGGTGTTAAATTGGGAAAAATGTCATTACATGGTCACCTCTGGAATTGTCCTAGGACATGTGGTTTCTTCTAAGGGAATTGAAGTGGACAAAGCAAAAGTTGAATTAATTGCCCATTTGCCTCCACCAAAAACGGTTAGGGATGTTCGATCTTTCCTAGGCCATGCCGGATTTTATAGGAGATTCATTAAAGACTTTAGTGCAATATCTAGACCTCTTTGTAATCTCCTAATAAAAGATGCACCATTTGACTGGACTCAAGATTGTCAAAAATCTTTTGATAAGTTGATTAGCCTTTTGACAACTGCCCCTATCATGCAATCCCCTGATTGGTATCTGCCTTTTGAGTTGATGTGTGATGCTAGCGATTTTGCTGTCGGTGCCGTGCTAGGGCAAAGTAAGGAAGGTAAGCCTTATGTCATTTATTACGCAAGTAGAACTTTGAATAGTGCACAAATGAATTATACCACTACAGAAAAAGAACTACTTGCTGTAGTATTTGCATTAGACAAATTTCGATCTTATTTAATTGGCTCTTCAACTATTGTTTTCACTGATCATGCTGCTGTGAGGTACTTAATGTCTAAACAGGGTGCCAAACCTAGATTGATACGGTGGATTTTGTTGCTCCAAGAATTCAACATCACAATCAAAGATAAAAAAGGAGCTGAAAATGTTGTTGCAGATCATTTGTCAAGACTTACAACGAACTCATCCTTGGACATAACACCTATCAATGACTCTTTTCCAGATGAGTTTTTGTTTTCTATTAGTAAAATGCCATGGTATGCTAACATTGTCAATTTTCTTGTAACAGGAGAGATGCCATCTCAATGGATAGCACAAGATAAGAAAAAGTTTCTGACAGAGGTTAGAAATTTTTACATGTTCAAGTATTGCCCTGATCAAATTTTTTGTAGATGCATACCCGACAATGAGGTAAGTAGTGTCATTAAATTTTGTCATACAGAAGCATGTGGGGGTCATTTTTCGTCAAGGAAAACGGCTGCAAAAATATTACAATGTGGATTTTATTGGCCAACTCTGTTCAAAGACACCTACACATTCTGCAAAACTTGTGAAAATTGTCAAAAACTGGGGGCCGTTTCTAAACGGCACATGATGCCTCTAAACCCTATACTTGTCATTGAAATATTTGATTGTTGGGGGATAGATTTCATGGGCCCGTTTCCATCATCATTCGGTTTTGTTTACATTTTAGTCGCAGTTGATTATGTCTCCAAATGGATCGAGGCAATTCCATGTCGAAATAATGACCACAAAACAGTTGTCAGATTTTTGAAAGAAAATATTTTGAGTCGTTTTGGAATTCCTCGAGTCATTATAAGTGATGGGGGAACACATTTTTGCAACAAAGTCTTTGAGTCTCTAATGAAGAAATATGGGATTACACATAAAGTTGCTACCCCTTATCACCCTCAGACAAGTGGACAAGTTGAATTAGCTAATCGAGAGATAAAACAAATTTTAGAAAAAACGGTTAATCCAAATCGCAAAGATTGGTCACTTAGACTAAACAATGCACTTTGGGCTTACCGTACTGCTTTCAAAACATCTTTGGGTATGTCACCCTATCGATTAGTTTATGGGAAACCTTGTCACTTGCCTGTGGAACTGGAGCATAAAGCTTACTGGGCTATCAAAACTTTTAATTCAAACATTGATGATGCTTGCAAATTACGTAAGCTACAACTGAATGAACTTGAGGAATTAAGAAATGATGCATATGAGAATTCGAGAATTTATAAAGATAGAACCAAAGCCTTTCATGACAGATCAATTTTAAGAAAAACATTTGATGTTGGGCAAAAAGTTTTACTTTATAATTCTCGACTTCACATATTCCCTGGAAAATTGAGATCTAGGTGGAGCGGTCCATTTGTTGTGAAACATGTTTATCCTTATGGGGCCATTGACATTGAAAACCCTAGGAATGGTAACATGTTTAAAGTGAACGGTCAAAGACTTAAACCATTTCTAGAAAATCAAGTTTTCGAAGAAGGGACTCTTCCTCTTTCAAACCCATGTTATGAAAACCATTGATATGATTTGAATTGAGTTTGTATATTTCTCTCTAACTTTAATTTTTTTTTGTGATTGCAGGCTAATTTTGTATTTTTGTTGTTCTTTTTCCTTCTTTTATTTTCCCGGTTAAATGGCGGATAACGGTACTCCGTGACTTTTCAAGTCGGTGTTTTCAGTCTCCCACAATAGCTGATAAAAAAAAAAAAAAAATTTTATTGCTTTGTACATTCTCTTTTCTCTCCCTTTTCGTTTTCACAAAAATGGAAGAAATTCTCGAGAAATTGAAAAATCGTTTTCCCTTACTTCCTCAAAAAGCGTTGGTGAAAATTTACAAAGCACGGTCCGAAAGATTAAGAATGCTAATGTGCAAGGGCATTCCTGTTGAGGTACGTTGGCTGATTGAAGCCAAGGTAAGATTAGCAGGTGAGTTCTCTGATTCATTTATTACTTACATGCCTGGTCTGGGTAAAAGCAGTTATGCAAAGAAAAGAAGAGCAAAGAAATTGGGTGTATGTTATAAGTGTGCTGGCACAACTTGTAACACACGCTGTCGTTCTCTTGGAATGGTGTCTGTAAATCGAGAAGATAAAATACAATTCATTAAGGATGGCCTGAGTAAGGAGTCATTAGACAATATTTTGTTGACTCTTGAGACGCATCCTAGTGGATATGTGCATATTGCAATTCTCGCTTTATGGAACCAATTTCAAAGAGAACAGGAGCGATACAGTCTTGGGAATCTGACTTTAAAAGACCCTGTTTGCCAATTTATAAGAAAATTGGATGGGAAGCCTATCCTCGACCCATAGAGGGCGTTCAAGCCGTTTCTGGACGTAAAACCAGAGGAAGATGTGAGCCACAATCACAACTACTTGTACAGATACAGGTCAGCCACTCTTTTTGACATTTTATACTCTAGACTGACACCCATCTGCCAATGCAGACATAGTCATATAGCTTCCATGATTTCATCTTCTTTTTGAGCTCTATAAATGACACTTCTCTATCTTCCCCAGTTCTCACAACCTTACAAATTTTCACAAAAAAAAAAAAAAAAAAGCGTGCATAACAATGGCAAACACCATCTCACGCCGCTTTACTAATATTTGTGTCTTTTGTGGGTCTAGTTCTGGTAAGAATAGAGAATTTGAGGAAGCTGCTGACCAGCTTGGTAGGGTATTAGCAGAGAAAAAGATTCATTTAGTTTATGGCGGAGGTAGCCTTGGGTTGATGGGTCGTGTCTCAAAAGCTGCTTATGATGGCGGCAGTCAAGTTTTGGGTGTCATCCCAAAAGCTTTGAGTGTGGGTGGTATTACAGGAAATACAATTGGGGAAGTGCAGATTGTTTCAGACATGCATGAACGCAAGGCTGAAATATTTAGTCATGCTGATGCATTCATAGCCTTACCAGGGGGATTTGGAACCTTAGAGGAACTCTTTGAAGTCACCTCATGGGCCCAACTCAAAATCCATCAAAAACCAATAGGCTTGTTGAATATTTGTGGTTTTTATGATGGTCTATTGCCTTTCCTAGATCATGCTGTGGAAAACCAATTTATCTCACCTCTAGCTCGACGTATCATTGTCACTGCTTCTAATGTTCATCAATTGATTGAACAATTAGAAGCTTTTGTTCCCGAATATGACATTGCCACATCTAAGTTAGATTGGTCAGTTGCTGAGGGTAGCAAAAAGCGTAGATTGGCTTGACCTATGTATTTTGTTTTTCCTTTCTTTCTTTCCCATTTTTGTTTTCAATAAATATGTTCTTTTTACCTTATTCTAGTATGTTGCAGGTTTTTCTTTTCATTAATCTTTGGTTCAGGTAATTTCTTATACACTCTCTCTTTATCCTTAGACATTGAGGACAATGTCTTTATTTGGTTGGGGGGAGGGATAGTTGATAATATTTGTGATAACTTTTATGATTATTTATTTTTATGCTCAAAAAAAAAAAATAATAAGTGTCATCATTTCATCTCGATTTTTTTAAATTTATTAAGAGACTTCACTATTCATCTTAGTTTGACTATTTAAATTTATGAACTCTCAAATATAAATTGACTTTCATGCTCATATACCCAAAGCAAGTGTTCATAAACTACTCTTCTCACACACACACTTTGACATTTGATCGTGGGTTGCAAATTGAAGATTATTAAGAGTCTATTCTTGTGGGTTAACAAAATCAACAACCAAAGGTAGTGAATCCTCTTCTTCCTCTCTTGCTCATTTCATTCAAAAAAAAAAAAAAAAAAAAAAAAGAAAAGAAAAAGAAAAGAAGGTAATAATAAATTATGGATATGTTTGGTTTCGAAGCCTTCTTAACTCGAGTAATTAAGTCCGTAGGGGTGTCTCAACACCTAATGCCCTAAGGTCAACTGATCTGGGAGCCATTGACCTAAAGCTCGCTAAATGGGTTAAGAAGAAAGCTTAAGGGAACTAGACATTGCACTATCCACTATTACTGTATAAATCTGGTTACATTTCAACCCGAGTTATTAAGCCCGTAGGGGTGTCTCAACACCTAATGCCCTAAGGTCAACTGATCTGGGAGTCATTGGCCTAAAGCTTGCTACATGGGTTAGGAATGTACTATATATCTTGTTTCAAAAAAAAAAAAAAAAAAAAAACAGAGAGAGAGAGAGAGAGAGAGAGAGAGAGAGGAAGAAATACATTGCTCTGCCTAAGGAAGTTATTTTGGAAGAAACATTAGAATAGAACTTTGATATTTTTGGTGAAGCCCCATGAACTTATGTCAACTTATAATGAGCACAAAGAAGGTTTGTCAATATCTTGTCTAAGGGTACATGTTGCATACAAAAATGAAGAAGACAAATTAAATATTTTTGTTGAGAGTTCATCTATTTGGATAGAACAAACGAAGAATGGGTAAATGAAGACTTAGATATAAATTTGAAAAATCATTATGAAATGATAACGCTTTAATTGCTAGGGACTAGCAATAAGCTGGTTGGGGGGTGTGATGAACACTTAAATTTGTATAATAATAAAGGTTAAAACCATTATTTTATACTATTAGTGTCATCAAATTACCTAACTTATTTATAATTACACTTAATTGTTAAACTTTCTATTTTGATGCAGGTTCAGTGTAATGGGCATAACTTTGCACTCAAATATCCAATCACTACGTTCTTGATAGTGTTGGAAAGATAACTCATAGACCTATAAGTTTGGTTTGTAAACTCTTATCAGATTTGGAATCCTTTGAAGACAAATATTGGATTATCTTGGGCTGGTTTGCATGGCCGCGTCAATTGGGCAGGCTTCACTATTTGGGCCATAACTCTCTCCAGAAAATTCCAAATATTATGAGTCTTATCATTCTAGAAAGATAAGAGAATTATCTACAACTTTGATGTTTATCACGAGATCCAATTGTCAAAGGAACGGTGCCTAATTCGGTGGACAAGTCGGTGCATGTGTGGAAAACAACAAAGTTGACAACTTTACCTTACCAAATTCAATCAACTTGCATTAATTTATTCCTACCATTTTTGACTTGTTTACCTCTCATTGTGTCTATAAATAGAGGCCTTGTATAAGCTTGAAGGCAGCTTGGGTTCCTTGCCAAGTTCAACTTACATTGTTGTATTGTTGAACTTTTGTGATAATCTAATTTCTCTCTTGCTCATTTTATTTCTTTTACTTATTTTCTTTCTTCTATCATGAGTAGCTAAATTCTCTTTTTGCTAAGGTGAAGGGTGAAGCTCTTGGTATGTGAATAAAGATTTATTTAACTCTTAACATGGTCTTCAAGTTTATATTCATTTGTGTAAATTTATCTACATGTTTATATTACTTTTCTTATTGAATTGAATTTTCATCTCTTACTCTTATGTGAAGTGGGGATCTTGACTTATTGTAGACAATTCTTGGCACAATGAATACTTGAATCCGTCTAGAACCGCATGGTTGTACCTGCACCTCTGACCAAGGATTCTTGATTCATTGTAGACAAACAACACCATAAATACTTGAATCCGTCTAGAACCGCATGGTTATACCTGCATCTGGCAAAGGAATCTTGATTTATGGTAGTTGATTGGCACAATAAGTACTTGAACCCATTTAACATAATGAGTGTAGAGTACCCATTGTAATATAACTAAAAGAAAAGAAATATAACTTGATAGATGTGTAAAGAACTTAAATGATCTAACTTCCGATTGGAACCTCCTTTATGTGTGGATTCCAATTGAGTGATAAAAATGAGTTAAATATAACTTAAACCATATACCAAGAGTGGAACCTCTAACCTTAGCATGTTTTAATTTAATTTGTTTCACCATTATACCTACCCTCATTTCACAATATTTTATTTCCCATTATATTTTCCTTGTAGATTTTTGTTGGTTTTTGCAGGATCTAAATATTCTTCCTCGTGGATCGACCCCGGTCTCACCGGGTTAATTTATTACTTCGACAGTCCTGCACTTGGGAGTAGAAATCCATTTTCTGGACGTGTCAAGTTTTTGGCGCCGTTGCCGGGGAAGTATCATTTGGTGTCCAAAACCATCAAAATTCTTTTCACCTTTTTCATTTTCTTTTTCTTGTAAATAATTTTATTTTTGGTGTTTTTGTTTGCTTTTATTCTGTTGCATCTAAGACTTGCATGAGAGCTTGGTCACGTACACCAACTGGTAGACTTGTTAGGGGCTCCCCATCTACATTTGAAAATATGGCAGAAAACGAAGTTGAAAGAGTCACTGATCTTGGGGACAATCGTTCCCAACACAATGATCATGCACAACCTAGAACACTTAGAGACTACATGAACCCCACAAGAACTAGTGCTCCATCATGTCTAGTTTTTCCTCCAGATGCATCTCACTTTAATTTTAAACCGGGTATTATTCAACTTTTACCCAAATTTCATGGATTAGATGCCGAAAACCCATACCTGCATTTGAGAGAGTTTGAGGAAGTGTGCAACACTTACAATGACACAAATTGTAGCATGAACACCATCCGACTAAAGCTTTTCCCTTTCTCTTTGAAAGATAAAGCTAAAACATGGCTGCAAAATCTTAGGTCTAGATCTATTGGTAATTGGGATGAAATGCAGGAATAGTTCTTGAAAAAGTTCTTTCCTCAACATAGAACAAATTCCTTCAAAAGACAAATTAGCACTTTCAGCCAGAAACCAGGAGAGACCCTTTACCAATGTTGGGAGAGGTACAAAGAATTGCTTAATTCTTGTCCTCACCACGGCTTTGAAACATGGAGACTAGTCACACACTTTTACGAGGGTTTAACACCCCAAGGTAGACAAATGGTCGAAATGATGTGTAATGGAGAGTTTGGAGATAAAGACCCTGAAGAGGCACTAGACTACCTAGACCTATTAGCAGAGAATGCTCAAAATTGGGACACTGCAGGTACCCAAGAGGCACCGAGCAAAGCTCAAGCCTCTACATCTAGTGGAGGTATTTACAACCTTAGGGAAGAACATGACATTCAAGCCAAATTTGCATCTCTAGCTAGAAAGGTCGAGGCCTTAGAATTGAAAAAGAGCGGTCACCTAAAATCCGCTCAAGAAATTGTGTGTCACATATGTGATACCAATGACCATTCAACTAAGGAGTGCCCAACTCTGCCTGCATTCAAAGAATGTCTCCATGAACAAGCCAATGTCCTAAACACTTTCAAAAGGCCAAATCCTAACCCATACTCACAGACCTACAATCCAGGTTGGAGAAATTACCCAAACTTCAGTTGGAGGAATGATAATCATGCACAATCTTCACAACCACCACATTCTCAAGGTCACCAAAACTTTCAAGGCACTCAAGGTTATGCACCCTATATCCCACAATTTAGGAAAAACCTTGAGGAAACATTGCATTCATTCATTGTCTCTTTAATTGTCTCTAGTTTCCAAGCATCAAAGGTAAGTGTTAACCCCAATTGCAACCTAATGATTTCTCATGCTAGATTATAATAAAATCAATATCACAATTAATCAAGAATCATTGCAAACCACTTTCATGATGCATTGAACTAGAATAAATTGTAATAAATATAATCAAACTCTAAATTCAATATCTTGCAAATAAATATCAAAATATATTCATAGTCAAAAATCCCTAAAATCAAATCATGGTTCCATGACCACCTTACAAGAGATTTAGCTACTCATACAATCAATTGAACAATATAAAGAAGATAGGGAAGTAAAACAACCCATTTGAAGCTCCATGGAGAGGGATTTCCTCTTGGATTCGGATGGAACTCCTTCACCTTCAAATCTTCAACTTCCTTGATGAACAATTGATGTAATCCAAGTATCTAACCTCCAAATGGTGTTTGATGATGAAGTTTGGAGTTTAGGATGGTGAAAAATGGCTTGGGAGGGTGTTTGGTCGTAGCTTGGACGAGCCAAGACGAACCCCCTCTTTGTTTCTCATGTTTTCTCTTTATAGGCAGCTGTTAGGGCTCCAGAATTTGTGCTGTCGCGACCGTGGATCGCGACCAACGGTCGCGACACTTTGCTCGCGGTACTCCCTGCTCCAAATTTCAGCATTGCGCACTGTTACGAAAACGAGCATAACTTCTTCTAGAAAACTCCAAATCATGAACCGTAAAATGCATGGGAAAGTATACACCTATATATTTCCATAAATATAAAGTTCGAAACCCAGTTCATCCTATAGAATATATGCCGACCTCCGAAACACGACCAGTTTGCAGTGAGAATTCTTCAATTCTTCCAACTTTGTTATGTCATCCTTAATATTTCCTAATGGCCTGCACATGCTCAACAAACACATCAAAAGCGCCAAATTCACTCAAAATACAATCAAAAGATAAGGTCTAAGGGTCGTAAATATGTAACAAATATTGATCGATTAGTCATTATATTTAATAGAATTATTGTTTTGAAGAATGGAACTTACTTGTTCTGCTAAAAAAGCTCTCTTTTTCACATTCAGTTTTCTTTTCACAATGCACAAGTCTTTCAAAAATTTTGCATAAGAGGGAACCTGTTTAATAGCATCCAACAAAGGAATATTGACCTTCACTTGTTTGAAAATTTCATAAATTTCAGGATTGTGATTCAATTTCCTTGGATTGTTCAATGCTTGAGGAAATGGGGCTACAAGTGGGAGTTTGGTCTTTTCTTGGCTAGGTACAGGCTCATCAACCCCTTCCTTACTCTTGGAGATAGACTTATCATCTTTCTCACAAGGATCAAGAATAGGTTTTTCGACAATCTTCCCATTGCGAAGAGTTATGACCGATTTAACTTGATCCATGTGTTGACTTCCTGAACTACCCTCTTCCAGGTTGTATTGACCCTTAGGATTTGGTTGAGGTTGAGAAGGAAATTTTCCTTTTTCATGAATGGTGAGTGTTGAGGCAATCTTTGCAAGAGTGTCTTTTAAATCGGACAAGGTTTGTGAAGTTTGATTGTTAATGGTCTCTTGCTTTTCAATGAATGAGTGCAATGTTTCATCAAGGTTTTTCCCAAATTGTGGGACATAAGGTGTATAACCTTGAGTGCCTTGAAAGTTTTGGTGACCTTGAGGAGGTGGTGGTTGTGAAGATTGTGCATGATTATCATTCCTCCAACTGAAGTTTGGGTGATTTCTCCAGCCTGGATTGTAGATCTGTGAGTATGGGTTAGGATTTGGCTTTTTGAAAGTGTTTAGGACATTGGCTTGTTCATGGAGACATTCTTTGAATGCAGGCAGAGTTGGGCACTTCTTAGTTGAATGATCATTGGTATCACATATGTGACACACAATTTCTTGAGCGGATTTTAGGTGACCGCTTTTTTTCAATTCTAAGGCCTCGACCTTTCTAGCTAGAGATGCAAATTTGGCTTGAATGTTATGTTCTTCCCAAATGTTGTAAATACCTCCACTAGATGTAAAGGCTTGAGCTTTACTCGGTGCCTCTTGGGTACTTGCAGTGTCCCAATTTTGAGCATTCTCTGCTAATAGGTCTAGATAGTCTAGTGCCTCTTCAGGGTCTTTATCTCCAAACTCTCTATTACATATCATTTCGACCATTTATCTACCTTGGGGTGTTAAACCCTCGTAAAAGTGTGTGACTAGTCTCCATGTTTCAAAACCATGGTGAGGACAAGAATTAAGCAATTCTTTGTACCTCTCCCAACATTGGTAAAGGGTCTCTCCTGGTTTTTGGTTGAAAGTGGTAATTTATCTTTTGAAGGAATTTGTTCTATGATGAGGAAAGAACTTTTTTAAGAACTGTTCCTGCATTTCATCCCAATTACCAATAGATCTAGACCTAAGATTTTGCAGCCATGTTATAGCTTTATCTTTCAAAGAGAAAGGGAAAAGCTTTAGTCTGATGGTGTTCATGCTACAATTTGTGTCATTGTAAGTGTTGCACACTTCCTCAAACTCTCTCAAATGCAGGTATGGGTTTTCGGCATCTAATCCATGAAATTTGGGTAAAAGTTGAATAATACCCGGCTTAAAGTTGAAATGAGATGCATCTGGAGGAAAAACTAGACATGATGGAGCACTAGTTCTTGTGGGGTTCATGTAGTCTCTAAGTGTTCTAGGTTGTGCATGATCATTGTGTTGGGAACGATTGTCCCCGAGATCAGTGACTCTTTCAACTTCATTTTCTGCCATATTTTCAAATGAAGATGGGGAGCCCCTAACAAGTCTACCAGTCGGTGTACGTGACCAAGCTCTCATGCAAGTCTTAGATGCAATAGAATAAAAGAAAACAAAAACACCAAAAATAATATTATTTACAAGAAAAAGAAAATGAAAAAGATGAAAAGAATTTTGATGGTTTTGGATACCAAATGATACTTCCCCGGCAACGGCGCCAAAAACTTGACACGTCCAGAAAATGGATTTCTACTCCTAAGTGCAGGAGTGTCGAAGTAATAAATTAACCCGGTGAGACCGGGGTCGATCCACTAGGAAGAAGATTTAGATTCTGCAAAAACCAACAAAAATCTACAAGGAAAATATAATAGGAAAGAAAATATTATGAAATGAAGATAGGTATAATGGTGAAACAAATTAAATTAAAATATGCTAAGGTTAGAGGTTCCACTCTTGGTATATTGTTTAAGTTATATCTAACTCCTTTTTATCACTCAATTGGAATCCACACACAAAGGAGGTTCCAATCGAAAGTTAGATAATTTAAGTTCTTTACACATCTATCAAGTTATATTTCTTTTCTTTTAGTTATATTACAATGGATACTCTACACTTCTTATGTTAAATGGGTTTAAGTACTTATTGTGCCAATCAACTACCATAAATCAAGATTCCTTTGCCAGATGCAGGTATAACCATGTGGTTCCAAACGGATTCAAGTATTTATGGTGTTGTATGTCTACAATGAATCAAGAATCCTTGGTCAGAGGTGCAGGTATAACCATGCGGTTCTAGATGGATTCAAGTATTCATTGTGCCAAGAATTGTCTACAATAAGTCAAGATCCCCACTTCACATAAGAGTAAGAGATGAAAATTCAATTCAATTCAATAAGAAAAGTAATATAAAGCATGTAGATAAATTTACACAAATGAATATAAACTTTAAGACCATGTTAAGAGTTAAATAAATTTTTATTCACATACCAAGAGCTTCACCCTTCACCTTAGCAAAAAGAGAATTTAGCTACTCATGATAGAAGAAAGAAAACAAGTAGAAGAAATAAAATGAGCAAGAGAGAAATTATATTATCATAAAAGTTCAACAATACAACAATGTAAGGTGAACTTGGCAAGGAACCCAAGCTGCCCTCAAGCTTTTACAAGGCCTCTATTTATAGGCACATTGAGAGGCAAACAAGTCAAAAATGATAGGAATAAATTAATACAAGTTGATTGAATTTGGTAAGGTAAAGTTGTCAACTTTGGTGTCTTCCACACATGCACCGAATTGTCCACGAAATTAGGCACTGCTCCTTTGTAACTTGGATCTTGTGATAAACATCAAAATTGTAGACAAGTTTCTTATCTTTCTGGAATGATAAGACTTATAATATTTGGAATTTGCTGGAGAAAGTTATGGCCCAAAGAGTGAAGACTGCTTAATTTGCGCAGCCATGCAAACCAGCCCAAGGTAATCCAATTTTTGACTTCAAAGGAGTCCAAATCTGACAAGAGTTTACAAACAAAACTTATAGGACTATGATTAAATTATTCATAGTAGTCATTAAATTATCCCTTATTCATAGTAGTCATTAAATTATCCCTTATCCAGGATTGGGACCGTGTAACCATCTAACACCTTTATCCATCGAATCCGTCTCGGCATTAGTAGTTAATTATATTTTAATTAAAAACCCAAAAAACCAAAACCTTGATTTACTTTATCGCATTATTATAATCTCTAGTTTATAGAATTAGTTCCACCACTTCCTTGTGGATTCGACTCCGTACTCACGGAAATATTATTACTTCGACACATCCTGCACTTGGGATTTATTCCCACGCGTTTGAGCGTGTCAATGACCCTGGTTGTCCCAAAATTTCATGCATTATTGGAGAGCATAAAATTGAACAGGCTTTACTTGATCTTGGTGCTAGTGTTAATTTACTTCCATATTCAGTTTATCAAGAACTTGATCTAGGTGAGTTAAAACCAACCTCCATAACTCTTTTACTTGCTGATAGATCAATTAAAGTGCCAAGAGGGATAGTGGAAAATGTGTTAGTACAAGTCGATAAATTCATATATCCTGTGGATTTTATTGTCTTGGATACACAACCTGTTGCTAATGGGTGTAAACCAATTCCTGTTATTTTAGGCCGCCCATTTTTAGCAACCTCTAATGCTTTGATTAATTGCAGGAATGGCGTAATGAAGATGACATTTGGAAATATGTCAATAGAGCTGAATGTTTTCAACATGTGTAAACAACCACAAGATGAAGGTGATGAAAATGAAGAAGCAAACATGATTGAAGCTATTGTTGAAGATCATCTTCAAGCAGGGGGTTCTTCTGATCCTCTGGAAACTTGTTTAGTTAATTCATTTGAGTCAAGCATGCAACTAGATCCTACTATTTCTAATATATGTTAGTTGCTTGATTGTACCCAGGTGATGGAGAACAAAGGTTGGAAGCAGAAATTTGAAGAGTTGGGACCTGTCAATGAAAATAAACAAGAAGAAGTACCCAAACTAGAATTGAAGCCATTACCTGAAGGACTGAAATATGTATTCCTTGGTGAAGAACAAACTTATCCGATGGTAATTTCTTCAACTCTTACCAACGAACAGGAAGGTAAATTGATAGAGGTACTTAAAAGGCATAAAAATGCAATTGGGTGGACTTTAAAAGACATAAAAGGCATTAATCTGTTCTAGAAAGAGTGGCAGGACATCCCTACTATTGTTTTCTTGATGGGTACTCAGGTTATTATCAAATCCCCATAGCACTAGAGGACCAAGAAAAGACAACATTCACATGTCCTTTTGGCACCTTTGCATTTAGAAGGATGCCTTTTGCCCTTTGTAATGCTCCTGCAACATTTCAAAGATGTATGTTGAGCATTTTTAGTGACATGGTTGAACATTTTTTAGAGGTCTTTATGGATGATCTAACAGTGTTTGGAAATTCATTTGATAATTGCTTTGAAAATTTAGAAAATGTCTTAAAAAGATGTGAAGAAAAAGGTTTGGTGTTAAATTGGGAAAAATGTCACTACATGGTCACCTCTGAAATTGTCCTAGGACATGTGGTTTCTTCTAAGGGAATTGAAGTTGACAAAGCAAAAGTTGAATTAATTGCCCATTTGCCTCTACCAAAAACGGTTAGGGATGTTCGATCTTTCCTAGGCCATGCAGGATTTTATAGGAGATTCATTAAAGACTTTAATGCAATATCTAGATCTCTTTGTAATCTCCTAATAAAAGATGCACCATTTGAATGGACTCAAGATTGTCAAAAATCTTTTGATAAGTTGATTAGCCTTTTGACAACTGCCCCTATCATGCAATCCCCTGATTGGTCTCTGCCTTTTGAGTTAATGTGTGATGCTAGCGATTTTGCTGTCGGTGCCTTGCTAGGGCAAAGGAAGGAAGGTAAGCCTTATGTCATTTATTACGCAAGTAGAACTTTGAATAGTGCACAAATGAATTATACCACTACAGAAAAAGAACTACTTGCTGTAGTATTTGCATTAGACAAATTTCGATCTTATTTAATTGACTCTTCAACTATTATTTTCACTGATCATGCTGCTGTGAGGTACTTAATATCTAAACAGGATGCCAAACCTAGGTTGATACGGTGGATTTTGTTGCTCCAAGAATTCAACATCACAATCAAAGATAAAAAAAGGAGCCGAAAATGTTGTTGCAGATCATTTGTCAAGACTCACAACAAACTCCTCCTTGGACATAACACCTATCAATGACTCTTTTCCAGATGATTTTTTGTTTTCTATTAGTAAAATTCGATGGTATGCTAATATTGTCAATTTTCTTGTAACAGAAGAGATTCCATCTCAATGGATAGCACAAGATAAGAAAAAGTTTCTGACAGAGGTCAGAAATTTTTATTGGAATGACCCATACCTGTTCAAGTATTGTCCTGATCAAATTTTTCGTAGATGCATACCCGACAATGAGGTAAGTAGTGTCATTAAATTTTGTCATACAGAAGCATGTGGGTGTCATTTTTCATCAAGGAAAACGGCTGCAAAAATCTTACAATGTGGATTTTATTGGCCAACTTTATTCAAAGACACCTACACATTCTGCAAGACTTGTGAAAATTGTCAAAAACTGGAGGTCATTTCTAGGCGGCACATGATTCCTCTAAACCCTATACTTGTCATTGAAATATTTGATTGTTGGGGGATAGATTTCATGGGCCCATTTCCATCATCATTCGGTTTTGTTTACATTTTAGTCGCAGTTGACTATGTCTCCAAATGGATCGAGGCAATTCCATGTCGAAATAATGACCACAAAACAGTTGTCAGATTTTTGAAAGAAAATATTTTGAGTCGTTTTGGAATTCCTCGAGTCGTTATAAGTGATAGGGGAACACATTTTTACAACAAAGTCTTTGAGTCTCTAATGAAGAAATATGGAATTACACATAAAGTTGCTACCCCTTATCACCCTCAGATAAGTGGACAAGTTGAATTAGCTAATCGAGAGATAAAACAAATTTTAGAAAAAAACGGTTAATCCAAATCGCAAAGATTGGTCACTTAGACTAAATGATGCACTTTGGGCTTACCGTGCTGCTTTCAAAACATCTTTGGGTATGTCACCCTATTGGTTAGTGTATGGGAAACCTTGTCACTTGCCTGTGGAACTGGAGCATAAAGCTTACTGGGCTATCAAAACTTTTAATTCAAACATTGATGATGCTTGCAAATTATGTAAGCTACAGCTGAATGAACTTGATGAATTAAGAAATGATGCATATGAGAATTCGCGAATTTATAAAGATAGAACCAAAGCTTTTCATGACAAATCAATTTTAAGAAAAACATTTGATGTTCGGCAAAAAGTTTTACTTTATAATTCTCGACTTCACATATTCCCTGGAAAACTGAGATCTAGGTGGAGCGGTCCATTTGTTGTGAAACATGTGTATCCTTATGGGGCCATTGACATTGAAAACCCTAGGAATGGTAACGTGTTCAAAGTGAACGGTCAAAGACTTAAACCATTTCTAGAAAATCAAGCTTTAGAAGAAGGGGCTCTTCCTCTTTCAGACCCATGTTATGATAACCATTGATATGATTTGAATTGAGTTTGCATATATCTTTCTAACTCTAATTTTTTTTTTTATAATTGCAGGCTAATTTTGTATTTTGTATTTTTTTTTCTTTTTTTTTCTTTTTCCTTCTTCTATTTTCCCGGTTAAATGGCGGATAACGGTACTCCGTGACTTTTCAAGTCGGTCTTTTCAGTCTCCCATAATAGCTGATAAAAAAAAAAATCTTACTTTGTACATTCTCTTTTCTCTCTTTTCTTTTTCACAAAGATGGAAGAAATTCTCAATAAATTGAAAAATCGTTTTCCCCTACTTCCTCAAAAAGCTTTGATGAAAATTTACAAAGAACGGTCCGAAAGATTAAGGATGCTAATATACAAGGGCATCCCTGTTGAGGTACGTTGGCTGATTAAAGCCAAGGTAAGATTGGCAGGTGAGTTCTCTGATTCATTTGTTATTTACATGCCTGGTCTAGGTAAAAGCAGTTATGCAAAAAAAAAAAAGAGCAAAGAAACTGGGTTTATGTTATAAGTGTGCTCGCACGACTTGTAACACACGCTGTCGTTCTCTTGGAATGGTGTCCGTAAATCGAGAAGCTAAAATACAATTCATTAAGGATGGCTTGAGTAAGGAGTCATTAGACGATATTTTGTTGACTCTTGAGACGCATCCTAGTGGATATGTGCATATTGCAATTCTTGCTTTAGGAAACCAATTTCAAAAAGAACAGGAGCGATACAGTCTTGGGAATCTGACTTTAAAAGACCCTGTTTGCCAATTTATAAGAAAATTGGATGGGAAGCATATCCTCAACCCATAGATGGTGTTCAAGCCGTTTCTGGACGTAAAACCAGAGGAAGATGTGAGCCACAATCACAACTACTTGTACAGATACAGGTCAGCCACTCTTTTTGACATTTTATACTCTAGACTGACGCCCATCTGCCAATGCAGACCTAGTCATATGGCTTCCATGATTTCATCTTCTTTATGAGAACTATAAATGACACTTCTCTATCTTCTCCAATTCTGATAACCCAACAAATTTTCAAAAAAAAAAAAAAAAAGCGTGCATAACAATGGCAGACACCATCTCACGCCGCTTTACCAATATTTGTGTCTTTTGTGGGTCTAGTTCTGGTAAGAATAGAGAATTTGAGGAAGCTACTGACCAACTTGGTAAGATATTAGCAGAGAAAAAGATTCATCTAGTTTATGGAGGAGGTAACCTTGGGTTGATGGGTCATGTCTCAAAAGCTGCTTATGATGGCAGCAGTCAAGTTTTGGGTATCATCCCAAAAATTTTGAGTGTGGGTGGTGTTACAGGAAATACAATTGGGGAAGTGCAGATTGTTTCAGACATGCATGAATGCAAGGCTGAAATGTTTAGTCATGCTGATGCATTTATAGCCTTACCAGGGGGATTTGGAACTTTAAAGGAACTCTTTGAAGTCACCTCATGGGCCCAACTCAAAATCCATCAAAAACCAATAGGCTTGTTGAATATTAGTGGTTTTTATGATGGTTTATTGTCTTTCATCAATTGATTGAACAATTAGAAGCTTTTGTTCCCAAATATGACATAGCCGCATCTAAGTTAGATTGGTCAGTTGCTGAGGGTAGCAAAAAGCGCAGATTGGCTTGACCTATGTATTTTGTTTTTCCTTTCTTTCTTTTCCATTTTTGTTTTCAATAAATATGTTATTTTTACCTTGTTCTAGTATGTTGCAAGTTTTTCTTTTTATTAATCTTTGATTCAAGTAATTTCTTCGACATTCTCTCTTTATCCTTAGACATTGAGGACAATGTCTTTATTTAGTTGGGGGGAGGGATAGTTGATAATACTTGTTATAACTTTTATGATTATTTATTTTTATTTAAAAAAAAAAGATAATAATTAATAGGTGTCATTATTTCATCTCGATTTTTTTTAAATTTATTAAGAGCCTTCACTATTCATCTTAGTTTGACTATTCAAATCTATGAACTCTCAAATATAAATTAACTTTCATGCTCATATACCCAAAGCAAGTGTTCATAAACTACTCTTCTCACACACACACTTTGACATTTGATCGTGGGTTGCAAATTGAAGATTATTAAGAATCTATTCTTATGGGTTAACAAAATCAACAACCAAAGGTTTTGAATCTTTCTCTTCTTCTCCTCTCTTAAAAAAAAAGTAATAATAAATTATGGATACGTTTGGTTTCGAAACCTTCTTAACTCGAGTAATTAAGTCCATAGGGGTGTCTCAACACCTAATGCCCTAAGGTCAACTGATCTGGGAGCCATTGGCCTAAAGCTCGCTACATGGGTTAAGAAGAAAGCTTAAGGGAACTAGACATTGCACTGTCCACTATCCACTATTACTATATAAATCTAGTTACATTTCAACCCGAGTGATTAAGTTCGTAGGGGTGTCTCAACACCTAATGCCCTAAGGTCAACTAATCTGGGAGCCATTGGCCTAAAGCTTGCTACATGAGTTATGAATGTACTATATCTTTTTCCAAAAAAAAAAAACAAATAGAGAGAGAGAGAGGAAGAAATACATTGCTCTGCCTAAGGAAATTATTTTGGAAGAAACATTAGAATGGAACTTTGATATTTTCGGTGAAGCCCCATGAACTTATGTCAACTTATAATGAGCACAAAGAATGTTTGTCAATATATTGTCTAAGGGTACATGTTGCACACAAAAATGAAGAAGACAAATTAAATATTTTTGTCGAGAGTTCATCTATTCGGATAGAACAAACGGAGAATGGGTAAATGAAGACTTAGATATAAATATGAAAAATCATTATGAAATGATAACTCTTTAATTGCTAGGGACTATGTAACATCCCTAATTTCGAAAATTTTATTTTTATGGTTTTCAGGTGGACCAGATGGAAAGGTCTAGAAATGATGCATGAAGAAAAAGGAGTGAAAATTTGGGGCAGTGTGTACCGCGACCCCTCACCGCGACCATAGGTCTCGATGAGCTGCTCGCGGCGAGAAAAATAACATTTTCGGGCAGTAAGCAACGCGACCTGGTCACCGCGACCACAGATCGCGCTGACTGGCTCGCGACGAAAAAGTGAAAATTCTGGCAGTGAGCATCGCGACCACCATCGCGACCAGGGTACCGCGATGAAGGCGATGGAGTTGCTCCAGTGAGCAACGCTACCTGGTGGTGCGACCGCAGGTCTTGACGACAGTCGAGATGACCAAGAGATTATAAAAAAAATAAGTCATCGCAGAAATCTCCAGAAAAATAGAAAAGGGAGAAACCGAAAGAGAAAGAGAGAGCGAGAGAGAAAGAAAAGAAAGAAGAAAGAAGAAGAAGAAAAAGAAAAAGAGAGAAGAAGAAGAAGAAGAAGAAGAAGAAGAAGAAGAAGAAGAAGAAGAAGAAGAAGAAGAAGAAGAAGAGGAAGAGAAAAAGAAAAGAGAAAGAAGAAGAAAAGAAAAGAGAAGAAGAAAGAGAAAGGGGAAAGAGAAAAGGGAAATTCAGAAGGAAAAAGGCGTAAAAACGGAATCCAGGTAGGTGTACACTGATTACTGAAGTTGTTATAATTTTCGTTATGTATATTTTCATTTGAATTTTCGATATTTTGTCAAATTGAGTATTAAATTTATTTATGGATTTTGTATAATTATGTTTTGTTTACAAAGATTGTTAGAAATTGTCTGAAAAATAATTAGGGAATATGATAGTATAATGAAATTTCTATGTTTTCAAATAAATTGTTTTGCGAGTAATGTTTGGAAACGATTTTGGAAAAATCGTATATAATTATTGTTTCGTAAATACTATTTGAAAATAATTTTAGAATATATTGATATGAGAATAAATGAAAGTTTTGGCTTTGTGAAAATAATTGTTGATTTTGAACGTTTGATTCGTGAATAACTGTTGATTAATTGGAAAACGAATATAAAGTGATAACTGCTGCATCTCACAGGGCAAACCTGGTAAGGTCCAGTTTAGGCGAATCCCGGAGATAGCCATTGTACTGATAGTAATGACTGTTACATCTCACGGGGCAAACCTAGCATGGTCCAGTTTAGGCGAATCCCGAAGATAGACATTGTACTGATATTGATAACTGTTGCATCTCGCGGGACAAACCTGGCAAGTCCAGTTTAGGTGAATCCCGAAGATAGATATTGCACTGATGATATTGATGACTGCTGCATCTCACGGGGCAAACCTGGCATAGTCCAGTTTAGGCGAATCCCGGAGATAGCCATTTCACTGTATCCATGACTGTTACATCTCGCGGGGCAAACCTGGTATAGTCCAGTTTAGGCGAATCCCGGAGATAGATATTGCACTGATATTCCTGACGGTTACATCTCGCGGGGCAAACCTGGCTTAGTCCAGTTTAGGCGAATCTCGGAGGTGAACGTTACACTGATGTTACAGATATAGAAATGTATGATGAATGTATGGTCAGATGGAGAATGAAAGTGAACAAAATGTTTGTATGAATAAAATGTTACAGAATGAATATAATGATTATAAAAGAATTGAAAACTAAATATTGTATGCTTTACTAATTTAATTTAGATGATTTTATTAAACTGTTTTTATATGATTTCTTTCAGTGAGAAAGTTGAAAATTGAAATATTTTTATACGATCATATTGGAATATTTTTTATTATGAAATGATTATTGATTTTGATACTTGAGTTTAGTGTACACCCACTAGGCATTATTGCTTAGCGCGTTGATTTTATCATGCGCAGGTATCAGAGACACAGGGGGAAACAAAGAATAGAGAGGAAGTAGCAGCAGATTGAAGGTCCAGGGTCACAATTCTTTTGAGTAGTTACAATTGAATTTTAATTGTATATTGTATTTTGTGAAGCATGCATATACAGAAATCTGTAATTTGACATGTATAGATATGTTTTGTAATAAGTATTTTATGATTTATATTCTTTTCAAATGTTTGTAAATATTAATTCTATATGTTTTATTTGAAACTGTTTAGAAGTCGCACTAAACGGCAGAGTGCGCATTGATTTGAAAATTTGGATATAGAAGTGTTGGAATTATATTGTCTTATATTTGTTTTATTGAAAATAGGTTTTGGGAAATCAGAAAAATAGAGGAAACTCTGCCGAAATTTTTGAAAATAAAGTTTGATGGGCTCACTATAAACACATTTTGAAATTTATAAAGTGAATTAAGTAAAGTTTCGAATTAAGTGAATTATATGTCCTTGGATCGATCCAGTCGGGTCGGGTCAAGGGGTGTTACAGACTAGCAATAAGCTGGTTGGGGGGGGTGTGATGAACACTTAAATTTGTATAATAATAAAGGTTAAAACCATTATTTTATACTATTAGTGTCAACAAATTACCTA
The DNA here is from genome assembly GCA_003430845.1 of Xanthoceras sorbifolium. Taxonomy (NCBI): domain Eukaryota; kingdom Viridiplantae; phylum Streptophyta; class Magnoliopsida; order Sapindales; family Sapindaceae; genus Xanthoceras; species Xanthoceras sorbifolium. The sequence continues at coordinate 22,578,185 of CM010617.1, read as the reverse complement.
ACTTGTTTATAACTGCACTTAATTGTTACACTTTTCATTTTGATGCAGGTTCAGTGTAATGGTTATAACTTTGCACTCAAATATCCAATCACTACGTTCTTGATAGTTCTGGAAAGTTAACTCATAGCCCTATAAGTTTTGTTTGTAAACTCTTGTCAGATTTGGACTCCTTTGAAGTCAAAAATTGGATTACCTTGGGCTAGTTTGCATGGCCGTGCAAATTAAGCAGTCTTCACTCTTTGGGCCACAACTTTCTCCAGCAAATTCCAAATATTATAAGTCTTATCATTCCAGAAAGATAAGAAACTTGTCTACAACTTTGATGTTTATCACAAGATCCAATTTTCAAAGGAGCAGTGCCTAATTCGGTGGACAATTCGGTGCATGTGTGGAAGACACCAAAGTTGACAACTTTACCTTACCAAATTCAATCAACTTGCATTAATTTATTCCTACCATTTTTGACTTGTTTGGCTCTCAATGTGCCTATAAATAGAGGCCTTGTAAAAGCTTGAGGGCAGCTTGGGTTCCTTGCCAAGTTCACCTTACATTATTGTATTGTTGAACTTTTATGATAATCTAATTTCTCTCTTGCTCATTTTATTTCTTCTACTTGTTTTCTTTCTTCTATCATGAGTAGCTAAATTCTCTTTTTGCTAAGGTGAAGGGTGAAGCTCTTGGTATATGAATAAAGATTTATTTAACTCTTAATATGGTCTTAAAATTTATATTCATTTGTGTAAATTTATCTACATGCTTTATATTACTTTTCTTATTGAATTGAATTGAATTTTCATCTCTTACTCTTATGTGAAGTGGGGATCTTGACTTATTATAGACAATTCTTGGCACAATGAATACTTGAATCCGTCTAGAACCGCATGGTTATACCTGCACCTCTGACTAAGGATTCTTGATTCATTGTAGACATACAACACCATAAATACTTGAATCCGTCTAGAACCGCATGGTTATACCTGCATCTGGCAAAGGAATCTTGATTTATGGTAGTTGATTGGCACAATAAGTACTTAAACCCATTTAACATAAGAAGTGTAGAGTATCCATTGTAATATAACTAAAAGAAAAGAAATATAACTTGATAGATGTGTAAAGACTTAAATGATCTAACTTCCGATTGGAACCTCCTTTGTGTGTGGATTCCAATTGAGTGATAAAAAGAAGTTAAATATAACTTAAATAATATACCAAGAGTGGAACCTCTAACCTTAGCATATTTTAATTTAATTTGTTTCACCATTATATCTATCTTCATTTCATAATATTTTCTTTCCTATTATATTTTCCTTGTAGATTTTTGTTGGTTTTTGCAGAATCTAAATCTTCTTCCTTGTGGATCAACCCTGGTCTCACCGGGTTAATTTATTACTGCGACACTCCTGCACTTATGAGTAGAAATCCATTTTCTGGACGTGTCATTCCACAAGACCAGCTACGCATGATATAACCATCTCTAATATCACTATTGCGATAGACGTAACACCGTATAGTGTTCGGCATATATCATGTACCACACGACAATCACACGATTCAGGTATTATTTGTTCTTTTCGTCTTTTCCCATCTAGATTCACTATCTAACTTAGGCATCGGAGGTTATTTGGTTGGCACCACCCCGATGTCCCAAGTGCACGGCACTCTTCTTGTTGTTTTGCAGATTTTCGTCCACTCAATCAACCATCGTAGACCACCAGATCATCAAGCATAGATTCCAGCATCTACAGCGGCCTGAGTCAACACATCAAGGAGGACAGAGGGATGGATCTCTACCATACTTTGCTCCGATACACTCTAATGGTAAGTGTCAGCTTATAGGTTCCTTTCTTCCATCTATCGAGATTTCTTCTGCTTACTCCCCTATCTTTTTCCCTTTTTTTTTTTAGTCTACTAGCGTTGTATACAAGGATATGCTTGAGATTAAGAGGAATGAGGCAGAGAGAAGGGAGTTGCGTGATGAGCTGATGAAGGTAAAGAATGAGCTCGCTATCGGGGTAGGACGTGAAAAGCAGCTGGCAGCAGAGGTCCATGAATCCTAGGTCCTAAGGAAAGCCTTAGAGCTGCAGGCCGATCTTAAGCGGGCTAAAGGCCAGTTGGATTACTCTTGGGAGCTCGTTGTGAAGCAAAAGGATGAATTGGCCAAAAGGGGTAAAAAGATTGCCCAGGGGGACAAGAGTTTTGAGGAGGAGAAAGTGGCGCTGTAAAATAACGCCCAAAGTGACCTTCTTTACAGCTGGCTCCAGTATCCAGATCTCGACCTTAACTTCCTCGGTCCAGCTGTTGGTGAGCTGATTGAGAGTTTTTAGGAAATACGAGGTGCTGGTGCCGTTGGGATTCTTGAGGGAGGAGATGGGGCACAGGACGAAAATGCAGCCCTTGAGTTGGTAGATTCTGCAGTCATAACTAACGATCAAGTCGCTCTAGGAGGTGGGGGTCCTCCAACTGGCTAGGCTTGCAATGGCTTTCAACGTCTCATCTTCCTCCTTTTCCAACGCTTGCTACCTTATCACATCTGCGTATGCTCTCACAATCGAATCAAGTGTCTTCTCTTTCTCCTTGTTCTCAGTGTATTGTGCTTCCGCCTTCTGCAATCATCATCCTGGTCAATGATCCTCTACGGCTTCTGGAGCCCTAAGTCGTTGTTTATGTTGGCCCCGCTACATGGTAAAGTATCGTAGACATTCTGGGCTTTAAGGCTTTAATGTATTTTTTAGTTTATTTAGAACTTCATTGTAATTTCAGCTAGTTTACGGCTTTTATTAATGAAATTCCTTTTTGATAAGTATTGTGTGTGCGTCACATATATTTATATGTATCCTTTCATCTACCTAGTCTTAATAAACAACCATTTCATTTAAACAGCTATACAAAGCTCAAATACTTGTGTAAATAAAATGAAAAAACTTGATAAACGCGACCTCATTGGAGGAAAGTATGCTTCTACTCAATGATACTTCCTTGTCGAGTGCTTTTGGTGACCTCGTTTGTTTGAAGATTGATGAGCTCGCTATTCTATTGGTTCTGCCAGCCCTGGTTAGCTACTCGGGGAGGCTAGTTATGGCAAGTATCGACCTTGCTAGTTTGAGAGCTCGTAAGCTTTTTAGGTTGGCAAGTCTTGTCAATTTTGCACAGCTCCTCGGGGAGGCTGCTACTGTAACACCCCCTGACCCGACCCGACTGGATCGACCCAGGAAACGCTACCTATTTCAAAACTTTTCTTAACTCACTTTATAATTGGAAAACCATTTAAAACCAAATAATTTATAATTTAGAATCCCTTTTAGAGTGAGCCCATTTAAAACTGTTTTTAAAAAAAATATTTCAACAGAGTTTCCTCTATTTTTCTGACCTTCCAAAATCCTGTTTTATCAAAAACTCAAATAATATAATATTTAACACTTCCAAATTTCTTTCTCAATCAAATGCGCACTCTACCATATAGTGTGACTTTCCAAACATTTTCAAATAAGACAATTCATAATTAATATTTACAAACCTATGAAAAAGAAAACATAAACCATAAAACATTTTTTTACAAAACAAATATATGACACTTTTACAAATTTCTGTATATGCATGCGTAACGGAATATAATATACAAAACTATATAACTATTAAAAGTTTGGTGACTCTGATCCTCAGTCTGCAGCTATCACCTCTTCAGTCTTTTCCTCTCTTTGTATCTGTGTTACCTACGCGTGATGAAATTAACGCGCTAAGCAATAATGCTTAGTGGGTGTACACTAAAATAATTTCGATGTAATATAAAACAATAGAACTAATTTTCAAAATAATGTAAAACAACAATATATATATATATATATATATATATATATATATATATATATATATATCCAATACTGAAACTATGTTCATTAACTTATGTTCAAATGTTTCTGGGTTTCAATCTCAACAACATTTCTTTATTTCCACAACATTTTCTGACTTTCAGTTCTTAATTGGGCCTCTGATACACATAGCAGGGTGGACTGGATTAAGGGTTTACAGTCGGGTTTCCCATTTCAAAATAAAATGGTATCCGTAGAATCACAGTCTATTTTCCATTTCAAAATGAAATGGTATCCGTAGAATCATTATAATCATCAGGTATTTCGTTGCAGTACTGCTAAATGCACCCAATTGACATGTCAATCTCCTATATCCATATTTTCCTATACATATATCAGGGCCGTAATTCAGGTATTCCAGAGTTTATTCTTTTCAAAATTTCAATCAAAGTCAACAATTATAATACTAAACAATATTCGTAAATTAATAGTCATAAATCAGGTTTGAAAACATATCATTTCATAGAAAATCCCATAATATGAAAATATTTCACAATCAATTCAATCAATATACGAAATACGATTATACAACATAGAATCACTAACAGAGATAGAATTTTAAAACAAAACGTGTGTACACCAACCTGAATACCAGTTTTATGAACTTTTTTTTCCTGGATTTTCTTTTTCCTTTCTCCTTTTCTCTTTTTTCCTCCTCTTTTCCTTCTCTTTCTTCTTCTTCCTTTCCTCGTCTTCTTCTCTTCTTCTTCTTCTCTTCTTCCTTTCTCTTTGTTCTTTTTCCTTCTTTCTCTCTCTTTTTCTTTTTCTTTTTCTCTTCTCCAGTCTCTCTCTCTCTCTTTTTCTATTTTTCTCTTCCTTCTTTGTGAAGCTTCCCACCGCCTCGTATTTTTTTTATAAAATTTTGGTCATCGCGACCTGTGGTTGCGCCACCTAGTTGCGTTGCTCACTGAAATATTTTCACCGCTTTCATCGCGATCAGCCATCGCGGTGTCTGGTCGAGATGTTGGTCGCGTTGCTCACTGCCCCAAAATCAACATTTTCACCATGAGCTGCTCAGCTCGATCTGTGGTCTCGGTGACTGGTCGCAGTGCTTACTGCCTAAAATCATCATTTTCACCATGAGCTGCTCATCGCGGTGACTAGTCGCGGTGACTGGTCGCGGTACTCACTGCTAACATTTTTCTTTTCTTTCATGCATTCTTTCTGGATCGCTCCACCTGGTCCACCTGGAATTGCATACTCAAAATTAATTACATTTTCTACCCCTCAAATCATAAATATCATATTCACATACTCAAAATTAATTCAACCTTACTTTTCATATTTGATTGAAATTAGGAATGTTACAGCTACCATAAACATTGACTTCGCTTTTTAAGAGCTTGTGAACTTCTCAGGTTGGCAAGTTTTTATCAATCTCGTACTTAGGTATGTCGTGAAGGATTCCACCTTGAGTGTTTATATTGACCCTGCTAGTTAATCAAGCTCGTCAACCCTTAGGTTTGCAGGTTTTTTGTCAATTTCTACAGCTCTAGGTTTGTTCCCTCGAGTATTTCTATTGACCCCGCTAGTTAGATGGCTCGTAGATTGTCAAGTTAGCAAGTTCCTCCAATTTTTATACTCAGTTTTTTTTCAAGCTTGTAGGTTTGAAAGTATGAGACTTTCTCGTTAACTAGCTCGTTTAGTCAACCTCGCTGGTTTGGAGGTGAGAAACCTTCTTGTTTGCGAGTTGTTGCCAATACTTGGAAAATTTTAAGAAATTTCTTCGTTTTCCAGTTCCATCATGTAGTGCATTTGCGCGTTGGTTTTTTCATTTGCAGTTGTATGCGCATGCTGACCCCTATAGCCCCCCCAAGGCTGAGAGTAATAACATTTGACACGATAGCTTGTGGAAAAAGGGATAGCTTTATTAATTTGGGAAACTAAGACAACCGTTACAGGGAATATCCTTCAATTATTCTACGTTGCTTGGTTGTGGAACTCGAGCTTTATTGACGTATCTACGGTGATAAGCTCCGTTGCCCAGGTGTTTATTTGCCACGTAAGGGCCTCTTCTAGTTCTTTAATGGGTTCAACTAGTGAATTGATTGGTCATGTCGAGGGAGGCTTCAGCCAAAGCTTTGATTCTTTGCTCGCTGGCCTTGGCCTTTGCTGCCTTTTCTCGCGTCCCAAATCTAACTGTCTTCTCGTAACACGATCTGGCTACCTTCTGCTCAACATGGACATACCTTACGCTTGTTGGTGTAACATCCCTAATTTCAAATAATTAATTTTGAGTATATGGATATAAAAATGTATGATTTGAGAGGTGTAAAACGTAATTAAATGTATATTTATTTTTATGGTTTTCAGGTGGACCAGATGAAACGGTTCAGAAATGATGCATAAAGAGAAGGGTGAAAATTGGACAGTGAGTATCGCGACCACTCACCGCGACCAGAGATCGCAATGAGTTGTTCGCGGTGAAAAAGGGTGATTTTTGGCAGTGAGCACCGCGACCACAGATCGCGCTGACTAGCTCGTGGTGAAAATATCAAATTCAGGCAGTGAGCAACGCGACCACCAGCGCAACCATAGTACCGCGATGGGTGCTCGCAATGAAAGCGGTGGAACTTCTCTAGTGAGTACCGCGACCACAAGTCGCGATGACTGAATTTGTATTAAAAAAAAGCTTCTCGAGGAAGCCAAGCAGAAAAGAAGAAGCAGAAAACGGGAAAGGGCAGAAAAGAAAGAAAAAAAAGAAAGAAAGGAGAGAAAAGAAAAGAGAGAGAGAGAGAGAGAAAGGAAGAGAGAGAAGAAGAAAAGAAGAAGAAGAAGAGAAGAGAAAGAAGAAAAGAAGAGAAGAAGAAAAGGAAAGAAAAGGGAAAGAGAAAAGGGGGAAACCCAGAAGGAAAAAGGTATACAAACGGTATCCAAGTTGGTGTACACTCGTCTTTGAAATTTTTATGGTTTTCTGATGTGTTTTTGATTTGAATGCGAATTTATTTAAATATTCTGATGGATAAATATTTATATAGTGTTCGATTTGAATCTACTGATTTATTTCGATTCTCAAGAAATTGTATAAGAATATTGTTTGAATGACTAGAATTGTTTCGGACATTTTATTGTTGAATTCGAAAGAAAAAGGAATGTTTTAATATAAATGTTATGAATTTCTTTATACGATTTGATTTGAATTTAATTCCGATTTTGAAAAGTATCATGATTTGCGATAGTGAATGATTTCGAATACGTTATGATTATTGTTTTATGAATATCAGTATTATTGAATTGATGAATGTTAGTTGAAAAGAAAATGGAGTCTCTGACATTGTGAAACGGCCCTAGGATACGTAGACATAGAAATGGATATCGGAGGTTGGTATACCAATTGGGTTCATTTAGCAGTACTGCACCGACATTGATATTGATATTGATGATTTATTATGTACCTCCTCATGGATTCGTCCAAGGGTAAGGAGACACGTACCTCCTCACGGATTCGTCCTGGGGTAGGGAGACACGTACCATCCTAAGGATTCGTCCTGGAATAGGGAGCTATATACCTCTCTAGAGTCCGAACCCTCGGTCCTAGAGTACGGAGATACGTACCACTCTTAGGATTCGTCCTAGGGTGGGAGTTATGTTCGACAGACAGCGACTGTGGTCGAACGACCCATATTCCAGTCCTGGTTTATGTTGAGTATTCCAGAGGGCCAGAATTGAGATTGCTTTAAAAAGAAATGTTTACAAAAGAATTCATGATTTGGTTTTGTATTGATTATTAATTGTATTGAGTTGAGTTGTTTCTATTGAATTAATTTCATCAGTTTTATTTCTGTAAATCATGTTTATATATGATAACATTGTGATATTTTATTATGAAAAGTTATTTATGATTTTTATAAATGAGTTTAGTGTACACCCACTAAGCTATATGCTTAGCGCGTCGGTTTTTATCGCACATAGGTCACAGGGATACCGAGGCAGAGAAAGAGTAGAGAGGAGATACCTGCAGATTGAAGAGTTCAGAGTCACCACATTTATAGGGTAGTTATATAGTTTTGTATGTTCTATTCAGTAAGCATGCATATACAGAAATCTGTAAATTTGATGAGTATATATGTTTTGTAAATAATTTTTTGATTTCTGTTTTTCATTTTTAAAGGTTTGTAAATATTGAATTATGAATTATTTTATTTTAAAACTATTGGAAAGTCGCACTAAACGACAGAGTGCGCATTTGATTGCAAGATATTTAAAGTGTTATGGATTGTATTTGATTTGAGTTTTATTTGAAACAGGTTTTAGGAAATCAGAAAAACAAAGGAAAATCTGCCGAAATTTTTGAAATATGATTTTAATGGGCTCACTAGAAAAATATTTTTAAATTATAAATTATATGGTTTTCAGTTTATAAACAGAATTAAGTAAAGTTTTGAAAACCCGGTAACGCTCCCTGGGTCGATCCATACGGGTCGGGTCAAGGGGTGTTACAATTGGGGTTAGGAATTTCAGGGTTAAATGCTTTGTAGAGGTGATCACCTCCAGATCGTTGAGAGCCAGTCTTCCCAGGACAGCATTGTAGGCTGTTAGACAGTCTATGATCAGGAAGTCCGCCATGGTGGTCGCTTGGCAACCTTGTTCTCCTAAGGTAAGGGGCAAAGTGATCAGTCCCAAAGGGATGATCGAATCTCCTGTGAAGCAATAAAGCGGCTCGTTTAAGGGTTGTAGGTGGCTTTGCTTCAACCCTATTACCTCGAAAGCTGCTTTGTACAGGACATTCACCGAACTATTATTATCGATTATGGTCCTATAGATGGCCACCCCTCCAATCTTGCCATGATGACAATCGCATCGTTGTCTGGCCAGCGCACACCTCGCATATCAGTATCTGTAAAGGTTATATCCTCCGCCATCATCCTACATTGCTTCGTCGGCTGCTCATCTGCCCTCATCATCCTTATAGTGGAATAGCCGGCCTCTTTTACGTGTCATGTTAGCGACCTATTTGAAGTTCCTACGAGATGAGGCCCTTCGTGGATGGTATGGATTGCCCTTACAGCGGGCTCATTTGGGATGGGTTCTGGATGGATGGGCTCAATTAGCTGCTGCTGCGGCTGATTCCTTGGTCGCACCACATAGTCTCCGATGCGACCCCGCCTGATCAAGCCCTCGACTGCATCTTTGAGCTCGAACCAATCAGTTGTGTTATGGCCCGCCTCGTTGTATACATACAGAACTTGTTAAGATTTCAAGTTCACGCAGGCGTCCTCATGGGAGTCGGTCTACCAAATTCTTCCCTGTTTCTTTCCGTGCTAAAGATTTTATCTTGGGAATTGAACAGCAGTACATAAGTCTGGTAGCAACCTCCGTTTCTTCTCATATTCTCGTCATTCCTAGCCTTTTTGGCCACTTGGTTTGTCGGAGCTTCATCTCACTGTGAGCCCCCGTTTTGGTTAATATTGTCGTTAACGTCATTTTTCCCGTTGATCTTTCGCTTGCTCTTATCCTATAGGCTCCTGCCTCTGTCTTTTTTGTTGGAGCTTTTGGGCCCAAAAGCTTCTTCCATACGGATATGGGTGTGAGACTGCTTGTAGAAATCTGTGAGGGTCTCAACCGGCTTGCTGTATATGCTTCAGTAGAGCTCGTCATCTTTTCGCAAGCCTATGGTGATTGTGGTCAGCACGCTTTCGTTAATTGGGCTGTCTACACAGCTGACTTCTCTATGAAAGCGGGCTATGTAATCTTTCAAAGGTTCTTTAACGTCTGAAAAATAGTTGCCATATGGCATGAAGTGACGAGCTGCTTCTTCAGGGTTTGGTACTGGTTCATGAAGAGCTTCTGGCATTGATTCCAGCTCTTTATACTGCTGGTTGGGAGTCCCCTCAGCCATTTCCTTGGAATTTCTCCTAAGGTAGCCGGAAAACATCGGCACTTGACCCAACTGTTGGTTGTGATAAGGCTTATTTACACATTGTAGACGTTCATGTGGTCAAAAGGGTCTCTGGTCACCTGATAAAAGGGAATGCTAGGCATTTTGAAATGATCCGACAACCATTCGTTCTCTCTCTCCCAGCAGAAAAGGCTCCGCTCTATGTACCTTTCTTTAGGTTTCGCTCCTCCACGTAGTAAAGCTTGATATCCTGGATCTGGAGGGGCTACCCTTGATGCATTGGAAGCGGCACTATCTTCCCCGTGGGAAGGATTTTATGGATTGGACGACCTCTGTGGATTCCTATCGGGCGATCTCCTCCCGTTCAGCTACGGTTCAGCGAGCTGAATCTTGGGAATTTCAACGACCACCACCGCGTATTAGGCGTTTCTGTTGCTGCCCCTTCCAGGTCGCTGATCGTGGGTTCCTAGATGCACTTCTGGTCGTTGGGACTTGCTATGCGCTGGGGTACCTCGACGATCCCTGTTGAATTTTACATACCTCTCACCACTGGCGTTTACGTGAATTACTGGCCTAGCGTGGGGAGGTCCTTCACGTCGCTCATCGGGTTCTACTCTAGCTCGCCTTGCTAAGTTAGCTGAGTGAATTGAAATTTCGTCCCCTTGAGCATCGTTTCAAGGGGGATTCTGCCTGTTGACTCGATTGGTAAGGTGGATCAGATCGTCTCTCTCAAGATGTCGAGGCGAGGTACTCTCCACAATCTGTTCGTGTGGGGGATGGTTTTGTAATAAGATACAGTAGCCGTGAGACATCTCCACCACCATTCTTTCTAGTTCGGCCTGTCTCTCCATCCATTTATTGAGGTCTGGTAGTCTGGACGGGCTAGCCCAGTCATCCCCTTGAGGCTCCACCTGTGAGGGAAGTGGTCCCACTAGCAGATTTGCAGCCGGTGGTGGAGCCGTAGGGACGGCGGGGGCCACGTTTAGAACGACTAGTGGGATTGGAGGCTGGTGAGACGTCTCTGAATATCCTCTTGTTGGAGGTACACCGTTACTTCTTGCAGTTCTGGAGCGGGTTCCCACGCCCCTTGCCATCGCTTCAGAAATGTTTCCTGGAAAAAAATAAGATAAAAGTATTGTCTCTTACCGAAAGCGGAGGTTTGATTCCTCAAACAGAGGCCCTCCTTCTAGCGCCAAAATGTTGACGTGTGAATTTGGTCAACGTAAATAACAATAAATCGAATGGCGAAAATAATAAAGTAAGATTGACACAAGAGACTTTTAAAGTGGTTTGGCTGAGAGGAATGTCTACATCCACTGTTTTTTATCTTTAAGTCGAGCTCGCTGAGTAAGTGTGCGGAGCTCGCTATATGTGTTTGCTTTTTGAGAAAATTCGTAACCTTTGTAATAGTGATAATCCACCTCTTTTATAATGTGAAGAGGTGGAATCAACCTGTTTTACATGGAATATAATTACAAAAAATTAGGGATTAAACTATATCCCTAAGAATCATCTTCTAATTGAAACATGATTGTTGAAATCAAAGAGATTGAGTTTGATTGGGACTCTGCGAGTTGACCATGTTGAATCCCGTTATTCTTGGGATTCCATCTATAACTAAAGTTTCGAGCTAGATGTCATGCGAGCTAGTGTTATGTTGTTTATGAGAGGTGGCGCATAACTCTTTCAGGTAGCTTAGGCATGGCAGCGCATATAGAGCCTTTCCTTCACATCTGTTGGAATGGACTTGCTTGTCGTATTGGGCTCTATTGGTCTATTCAGCCTGTTGGGTTTCGTTGACTTTTTCAAGCCTGCTTGGCCTAATTGGTTTATCAAGGTTCGCTGGGCTTTCTTGATGTTTCTGTACCTATTTGGACCTAATAAAATTGGGCACATTACAAGTCTAAAATGAATGTTTGAAATTTTACGGCGCAAGCAAATGCCTTTTAGTGACATCTGCCTAACCAGTACAACAATGTCAATGAAGTATGATTTTTGCATTATCTAAGACAGATTTCCAGTTGGACAGCAAATTTAGTCTACAAAGTTACCAGAGATTCACTTAGTGTGAATGTGAATTCAGCAGAATCAAAAACACACCATTCTACCCAACTTTTTCAAACACGTTTATCAAAAACCAAACTCGACGGGCAATTCTTTTCTATGATTAGATGAAAAAGCACAACAAAGTCAATAAAATATTCTGTTTACATTTTAGCTTTCCAACCTATATTTAGCATAGCTCTCCAAAACTGAAAATAAAACATGAAAGCAAAGCTACTTTTCCTCTAGGAGTCCGTTGTTCAATGTCCCAGATCTCCCCACTTTCTACACAATTTCATGTCATGCTCGGCGGCACGCCCTCACCTACTCAATATCTTTTCTCCATTTTCACTTACTTTCCTGCTTTAGTATGGAAAAAAATAAAAATAAAAAACCATTGATGTTGCTGGCTAGTAATACATCTGTTACCCATCAACTTCAGACAATGCAGTAGCAACCCAAAAATTTATCAATCCCACTCCTTCTACTACGTTAACATAAAAAAAAACATAACCCATGTGATCAAAATACTATAATTGATATGGCTTGTTCTTGTTCAATCTTTTAGCTGTGAACTTCGTCACTTTGTCTTTCCTTTAAAGTTAAATTAAATAGACAAATACCTAAACAAAGCTGCATATCTTATTGTGTCTAACTACTTATATAATTAGATTCCAACGCCAATGAGATTTGATATTACGACAATCCATGACAAATATATCCATCAACATCGTGTATTAACTGAATTTGTATAGTAATAGTAGTAGTAGTAGTGAGAAATTTGGCTGTTGATGGAATGTATGGCCGGCCTTCACTGCTGTGTCACAAAATTGGTTGGCTTGACCACCGACACGTTCAAGTGTTGCAACTTGCAAGTCTCAAATACGCGCAATTCGCCTTTATTTATCATCAAACGGTGGTTTGTGCTAGAAGGGTATTTTTCAAGTTCTATTCTCGAAGTTAGAGTTTTTTTTTTTTCCTTCCTAATTTTTGTTTTTTGGTGTTTGGCAATGTGTTTTATAAAACTAAAACTTGGCACAATCGATGAGCAAAGGCACATAAAAAGTCTGCCTGCATTACCAATCTAGTTTGAACATTGACTTACAACAAGAGAGTGAAAATGTACGTGATATGAAAAACAATATAGGGTCGATATCAGCAGAAAGATTCAAGGATTTAGGTGTATAATAAGAAGTCTGCTACATCAATTAATATGTTGTGATTAATTTAATATGGCAACAAAGTTAAAGATTTTGAAAGCTCTTTCTTAAATTCAAATTCAATTCTGACAAGCAAGGTTTCCAAATAAATACACACATTGTTTTCATTGTTTTGCTGCATAAACCGAAACTCATCTCTCAATTAAAGGTGACAGATTGTTTAGCGTAAGATGTTTGAAATTGAAAACATGAACATGACCTTCAAGTATCAATATCAAATCCGTACAAGTTGCCATACATTAATAATTATTCCATTTTCATAGCTTTTCAATATGACAATTCCTTCCTTCAATTGTGCTGTCAAAATTACAGATCCAAACATGGTCGTCATTGAATAATTTGAATCCCATTATAACCGCTACAAGTAAATATTTACAATCTTTTACTTATTTAGTAAGGGATTATTTGTTTTTACCACTTTAATTCTTGATAAGTCTAAATTGAACTTGTTTCTATTGTTTTTAGGGGTAAATTGCACAAACACCTCTGATTTTAAGCCTAATTGTATGCATATAGATCTTTTGTTAAAATTAATATAAACATCCCCTACTATTAATGATCAACGGTTAGAGAATAACGGTCAAGGGGTTAAATGGTTTTTTAAATTTTAAAACAATTGAAATAAAATAATATTAATAAAAAAAAATCATCTCCATCTTTATTTTCATCACTTAAAATAAGCAAATTTGATTGAAAAGAAAATTATTTTTTATTAAATAACTAAATAATAAATAATAAAATATACAAGGGGTATTTTAGACCTTTTATATGAAAAAAAGAGTCAACCGTCAATTTTAACTGTTGATCACTAACGGCAGAGGGTATTTGTGTCAATTTCAATAAAGTTTCATAAACGTACAATTATACCTAAATTCGAAGAATATTTGTACAACTACCTCATTTATTAAGTAATCAAACATCTGAAAAATGCTAAAAAAATAACTTAAAATAAAAAGTTAAAAATTATAACATATTACTTAACATTTAATCAATAAATCACAGTTAAAATATTTTCTTCGATAATTATATTTCTTATATTAATATATTTTTAATTTTATTTAAAATAAATAAATATATTATTCAAATTTTAAATTTTAATATATATTCAGTCTTTAAAAAAATTTATATATATTTAATATTTAAATAAAAAAATAAAAGATACCTAGCACATTACGTAACATAAATACAATATATCCAAACTCATATAATTTTTATGCTATATGATACGTTTTTAAGTGGAAGGCATAAACAGATAACGTAATTTGCTGAAATTTACTGCCCTATCCAAGATTTTCTCTGAAACAAGTTTTTGAACACTAGAATTTCTCCCAAACAAGTTATGTTGTGAGGAGGGCAAACGGGTAACGTGATTGGCAAATATAACATCCCACCATGCAACATAATTGGAAAATGGCCAACATTTGACATGTCCTATTATTCCAAGGCAAAGGTATCATCACAATGAGCATCGTGATGAGGAGGCATCTCCCTGTTGCCTAGCCTATAGGTATTTTTTTTAGGAGAGCATCAAACAATTAAATACCATAATTTCATAATCAATCTATGCCATCATCATCTCCTCAAAACATTACCACCACCACTTCTCTATCATCACTTTCTAAGATTCTGCAATTATTATTAGCCTTTATTTTTGCCACACTGTTTATATATTTTATTTTTATTTCGATCACTTTTTAAATTTTACCACAATTCTTTTAATAAAAGAGAGGCAACTCTCATTTCTTACAAATAAAAAAGTTGAAATTTAAAAAAAAAAAAAAATCCCCACGTAATGTCACGTTTAAAATCTCAATCTCAACAGTTGACGTCATCTGAAGCGTGTATATAATTGCTCATCCAATCCAGAAGCAATATATTTTAACTGGTCTTTGTGAGTTTTTCTCTCTCTCGCTCTCTTGTGAACTTGGCTGGGTGTTTTGTTTGGGTTGCATATATATTGAACTAGTCCCGTGGTTCCAACAGTTGATGGGTTTTGGAAGGTGAAGTTAGAAGCATAAACAAACACAGCTCTCTTCTTTAGGCAGAGGAGGTTGAATTCTGCTTCTTAGCTATGAAACGTTTCAGTTCTTCAGATTCTTTGGATGCTTATATCTCCATCTGTCGATCTAAAGGTAAAAAACTCAATTCAACCATGCAAATGATATTGCACATGCACCCTCTTTGCTAGATTCGTCTTCTGCTTTCTCGTGTGAAAATATATTATTTTTGTTAAGATCGAGCTTTGTTTTTTGAATTTTTTTTTTTTTCCTTTGTTCACATCTTAGAGGAGAAGAATCAGAGGAGCAATCAAGTGTACAGCAGAGAATTTCAGGCCATGATAGATAACTTAGAAGAAGAAGACTACAGAGAGGAAGCAAGCCAAGCCATAGAAAAGAAACGGAGATTGTCTTTGGATCAAGTTAAGGCCTTGGAGAAGAATTTTGAGGTCGAAAACAAGCTAGAGCCAGAGAGAAAAGCCAAATTGGCCGAAGAATTAGGCCTGCAACCGCGACAAATCGCTGTTTGGTTCCAAAACCGCCGTGCCCGTTTGAAGACTAAGGAATTGGAGAGAGACTATGGTCTTCTCAAAGCTAACTATGATGCTTTGAAGCTTGATTACAACAACCTTGAACATGAACATAAATCACTAACAGTACAGGTAAAATAATAAATAAATAAACTAATCTTATATCAGTTGTAATTGCACAAAAGTTTATTTTGTGTGTTTGTTTTTGCAGTTGAGAGAATTGAAATCCAAGCTTTGCCCAGAAAATGAAGAGATGAGTGAAGCAGTTGAAGAAGAGCCCCCTGTTTCAGAACAGAGTAAAAACCATGATTTATGTGATAATGTGAATGCTCAATTCACTGCCTCTTCTTCATCTTCACTATCATCATTGAATTGGATTCAGTTATCTGACCCAAAAACAGCAGCGAGCAATACTGTCTATCATCCACAACACCCTCATATTGTGAAAGTTGAAGACCAAAGTTTGTTTAGTTCAGACGTTTCCTGCAATTTCTTCTCTGTCGATCAAGCTCCTACTCTTCAGTGGTACTTTACTGGGCAGTGAAGATAAGATAGTTATTAACATTTTGTAATCTCTGTTTTCCACAATAGCGAGAACAGTGCAGTTAATAAGTGAAATCTAGTGTAAAAATCATTATCACTTAAATAACCAATACAGAGTAAGGTATAAGTTCACATCTCTTGTTTATGCGAATGAAAATGAAGTTCTTCAAACCTTTCTGCCACTAATAGGTCGTTACATGTAATCAAGAACAACTCTTTTAACATTAAACAGATCTTTTAAATGTTAAATATCAGAATTTTTTTTTTCCATTCAACAAAAGTTCAAAATTACTACAATAGAATGTGCTTTAACTGAAAAGTGCTCTTTGCAAAAGCAAAATGAATGTGTTGTGTCTTCTTGCCTATGCTCTTTTATCACAATTTAGATTCTGAGAATTGGCCTAAGAACTTGTTTTCTAAAAACTGCATAAATCAGCACATCAAAAGCAGGCAGTGTTTGATTGTGGGAAATGGCTAAACACAGCAACTGTTTTTAGTTCAAAACTAAGATTTTGATGAATTTTAACTGTTCAAAATTGGTAAAAAAAAACAAAAACTGAGAAAGAGCTAAAGGTGTTTGTTTGGCATTGAAACCTCTATTTTCTACTGGGTTCCTGATGGGGGCCTATCAACCCATGTGGTTGGTAAAAAGCAGATCCTGACACTTAGCTATGTAGTAGTGTTCAATTGGCAAAAGACTTATTAAAGACACCAAGAGAGAGCTTTTCTTTCTTGTGGTACCACACTACACCTTCTCTTCTCATACCAATCTTTCTAGATCTATTAACGATATCACTTTACTCCTCTCACTAGACGCCAATTCACACACAACATGTATGTAATGTATATAGCAAGGTCAGAAACCTAGTGCTCTTTTCTACAATTACTTATAAATGTATCGAACCTGAAATAACTGGACTCAATCCCATCTAACCAGTCTAATTAACATCTTCGTATGACATATTACACACTCGAGATATAAATTTGGACTCAGAATATAAGAAATGGTTAGTGAAGAATATGTATGCTGCACATAGATTTGGCAATGCAACGCAGTAGATTAATAGCATAAATGATTAAGGGAGATGATAAGATAATGACATTGGTTGAAGCTGGTTGGCAAGATTAGCAAAGGTTATGGAACAAGTGGAGGTAAAGAGAAGGCGAGTCATTTTCCACTTTTTCTTTTTTTTAATAGCTTTTGGGTGGGAAAGAGACAGACAAAAAAGCTGCTGCAGAGAGAGTGAGCTCCTTTTCCAAAGTCTTGCTAGTGTCAGAAGCGAGAGACCCACAATGTCATCCATCTTTGACTCTTTTAACGCCTATGGAATCTAGCTAGAGTTTTGATGTTATTTGCCAATCCCCAAAAGGCAAATAAAACCCACCAAATCCCTCACCTCGCTTCATTCAAACCAAATCCAATTTCCGTGACTCAAATTGACAAATTCTTTCGTCTCCTTTCAAATTTTCAGGACAATTTTATTTTGTATGCTATTGCTACCAAATCACCCTGTGCTGATTATTAAACATTGTTGGATTGTATTCAATCACATAACTGTAATCCAATACTCAATCCATCAACAATGATGTTGTGTCAATAAATTAGTTAAATTAATATTTTAAATAAAAAAAATAAGAACTAAATATCGATAGTTATAGTAAAATATTCACTGATATTTTTATATTTTAGAACAATTGATATCGAAAAAGATAAATATTTAATACCTTATAAAATATCTAAACGTGTGCGAAATATTTCGAGATTTCTAAAATTTTGTGATTTCACAAATTCATGAATATTTTATAAATTATTGAAATAAGTTTTTAATTTTAAAGGAACCGTTTTGCGTATTCTAAATTTGAACAACCTGTTTATTATTATTATAATATGAAGTAGAAACTTAGAGATATGATAGCTGAAAAAGATATAAATGAAACTGATTTTATGAATCTACTTCAAGTAGCTTCTGAAGTAGGTATCAATAATGAAAATCCTTTTATGGACTGAGTTAGACCTGCATACTTAGATGATGATGAGGGAAATCTAAATCCACCTATTTATTTCTCATGCTCGAGACATGGGAATAAATATTGAACAAGTGATTAGAGAAAAAATTGGTGTAGATTGTGGAGTTACAGTTAGTAGCTTTCACAATGACTAAAGTACCTCTGATGAAAATAGTGGAGAGAAAGATGATAGAGATGATGGGGATTTGGGATGAGGTTGAGATGTTGGTATAGCAGGTCGGAATGCTAGTGCAGCAAATTGAGATGTTAGTACAAGAGGTTGGGATACTAGTGCGGCAGTTTACGATACTGGTGTAGGTAGAGAACAAATGGGAAAATATTTTGATCAAAGTAGTGGTAGATAACAAGGAGAAATGAGTCAAAATGATGAAGATTATTTGATTATGACTCTTTCCTCAATAAACACAGACATTAGTTGTTTAGGTGATTCGTAGGCAGGATTAGGTTCCTAGGACCTTAGGTGGCTACAATATATTTGATTATCCTTTGACACAAATGTCATATGCAATACCTATTCACACATATTAGTAATATCCACCAAGTTAGTTAAATTCAAACTACAAAATTTATGGATCCGGTAGAAAAGATCAAGCAACATACATGTGGCATATTAATAACTAACTTGAAAACTAATCACCAAAAAATTTTGGTATTAAATTATAAACATGCTTTATGATAGAATCATGAAACCATATTTTTGTATGATAATTTTATTTATTAAATATTTATTTAATTATATATTTTATATAATATTATAAAAGTGAAATAAATATTATTCTATTAAATACTTAATTTTAAAAATCATGTACATACTTTATCTATATTTTATTTATAATAAGTTCCTAACTATGCTAATTTATTATCAATATATAATTCATTTGATGTATAGTTATTTGTTTAAAATTGTCATACAATTCTACAAAAGATTTCTAATTTTAGGTACAAATATATATATATATATATATATATATATATATATATATATATATATTCAACTTCTAACATAATCTCTACCAACATCGATATTATTCCGAAAATATACATAAATTTATAAGCCCAATATCAATACTGATACCGATGATTTCTTCCTTGAATATAAAATATCTTTGTTAGAGAATTCTATGGGAATTGTAATTTGGTCACTAAGTTTTCAATAAATATTACTTTTTTTATTTAACATATATTTACTAACTTTTCAAAAATACATAAAAAAATTATCCTTATATTACTCAAAATTAACTAGAACTGGGATATTTATATCTTTATATATTATTTTATAAAGTAGTATGTGTACCAATAAAAAAAAATAAAAATCTATTGAAAAATAAAAAATAAAAGATCATTGGTGGAGGTGACCTCCATCTTTTTTAATTTTTTAATTTTAAAAATTAAAAATTGAAAATTTATTTTTAAAATATTGTAGTAGTATTCAATATTAATATTTTTTATATTTTTAAGGTTCTTAAACATATTTTAAGTTTTATTTATTTATTAGTCTTATTATATAGTGTAACTTTTTATAAATTAAAATTAATAATATATGAGTAATTTTATAATATAAAATATTTATATGAGTATTTAAGTATTTTCAACCAGGATCTTATTATAAATAAGTAAATAGTAACCGGTCAAATAGTCTTTCTTAATCAACTATTTCAAATAAGGGGCAAAACTTTCCTTTTAATTAATATGTTAAATTTCGTTAATTTTTTTAATTAGAAGGACTATTTTCATGTATTTCTAAAAAAATGAGGACCAAATAAGTTGATACACATATGCTTAATAAAAAAGTGACTGAAAACTTAAGGCATAAATTATAAATTTTCCAAGAAATTTTAATAGAATTTATAAACTTCAAGAGTTAATTACTTTTTACACAAGTTTTATATTTATTCTTTTTTTTTTAGAAATTATTCGAAATTTAGAATAGGAGACATAACTCAAACTCACAACCTCAAGGTATAAGTACGAGCAACATATCACTATATTAAACTCATCTTGTCAAGTTTTATAATTATTCTTAAAAAAATAAGAAAATAAAAAAATAGAGCCAACACTAGATTTCAAACAAGATGCAGCTGTATTTTTATAAATAAATAATAATAAAAAAGGATATAATAATAATTTTCTAATAATTTTTTTTTTAATAAGGGAAAGATACAAACTAAGAACGGATGTCTGCCAACAGAGATTGGTCAAGCCAATCAGGCGCATCCTCAAGCCAAATAGAAACATTATCAATAGTAAAACTATGTCTAGCTAACAAATGCGCAACCCAGTTAGCGCCACTAGGAACATAAGAAAAAACAACATCAACATGAGAACACAACGACCAAATGTCCGCAACAATCAAACCAAATTCAGATCGAGGAGGATGATTAAGAGAAAGACAATTACTCACGTTCAATGCATCCGATTCAACTAACAAGCGAGTGAATCTAGATTCAATAGCTAAATGCAAACCGTTAAGAATAGCAGCAGCTTCAGCAACCTTAATCGAAACTGAACCAGATAACTTACGAGAAAGGCCTGCCATAAAGAGACCATGACAATCACGAACAACAGCACCTAAGCCAACAAACAAGCATCATTGTTTAGAGAGGCATCAACATTAAGTTTATACCAACCCTCCATAGGTGCCTTCCAACCTACTGCCAAACCAGAGCCTGTACTGGGGAAGAAACTTAAATTTGCAGTATCAAAATCAGCAAGAAAGCTGATGGACCAATTCATAATGTCTACAGTAGGCAATGCAATATTTTCATGGATCAAACGATTACGGCGAAACCACAATCTCCATAAAGCCACATCAAGCAAACGCAAATCAGCATCCTGTAAAATGCAACAACAATGGACAAAAAAATCCAAAAAAGAAGAAGAAGGAGCTGGGCAGTAGGGTCTGGTGCCCAGAAAAATACACTGACTGCAAACAAAAGTAAGAGATTTACACAGTCATAATGCGTGCAGCACTGTCTCCTTTTCTTTGCCATAACCAGGACAGCAATCAAGAACATTCAAGTGTCTGCCACGAAGCACACTAAGGGACGGCAGCCAATTGTTACATGCTTTCTAAAGAAAGATTTTGATCTTACTAGGAAGCTTCAATTGCCAAATATGTTTCCACCAATTAATTCCAGCCATACCAGAACAAGTAGCTGCGGACGAAAGAGATTTTTGTTCCATAGCAACCCAATATCCACTTTTCACATTGTAGTTACCCATTTTATCAAAGTGCCATATTAGAGAGTCTGGATGCAAAGTAGATGAACAAGGTAGATTGAGAATTAATTTAGCATCATCAGGAAGGAAGGAACTCCAAATAAGATTAGAATTCCAACCCCCACTTGAAGATTTCATATCAGCTACTTTGGCCATAGGATCCAACAAAATAGGAGAATAAATCTGAAACCTGGAAGGCCGCGGCAGCCATTTATTCGAATACACAAAGGTTGCAGTACCATCTTCAATTCGCCATCTGGATTCCATCTCAATAAGCTTCCTACCCCACATCAAACTCCTCCACACAAAGGAAGCCGAAGATCCAATCGAGGCATGTAGATAATCACCACGAGGAAAGTAGACCGACTTAAGAACCCTAGCAACCAAAGAAGAAGGATTTGTAATTAATCGCCAACACTGTTTTGCAAGCATTGCTTGATTAAAGCACTCTAAATCACGAAAACCCAAACCTCCCTGAAATTTGTTCTTACACAAAACCTTTCAAGTACACCAATGAATTTTTCTCTTAGAAGAACTACTACCCCACCAAAATTGGGCAAATAAATGATGTAAGTCTCTGATTAGTGAAACAGGAAGCCTAAATAGATTCATTGAGAACGCATGAATGGATTGAGCCACAGCTTTGATTAGTATTTCACGCCCACCCACAGACAATAGTTTATTATGCCACCCCTGTAATTTTCCCCAGACTCTGTCTTTAATAGACCGGAACAAAGCCCTCTTATTACGCCCAACAAAACTAGGCAAGCCTAGATACCGCTCACGGTAAATAACCAAAGGAACTCTCAAAATAGTAAACAATAGAATATTGTTTTGATCCGAAGTGCCTTTACTAAAGCACACCGCTGACTTTGCAAAATTAATAACCTGTCCAGAAGCAAGCTCATACACCTGTAAGATAAGTTTCAAAGTCACACATTCAAACATATTAGACTTGAAAAACATAAGGCAGTCGTCTGTAAAGAATAAATGAGAAATGCTCGGCCCATGTCGCCCACCCCGCAAACCATGAAGAGAACCATCAATCTCAGCTTTCCTGATCAATGCAGATAACCCCTTCGCACAAATCAAAAACAAATACAGTGACAAAGGGTCACCCTGACGCAAACCTCTACCAGGCTTGAAGAAACCTATAGTCTCCCCATTAAGCAAAAATGGATACGAAACAGAAGAAATACAGACCAAAATCTTCGCAATCCATGATTATGAAAAACCCAAGCCACGCATCATTTTACTAATGAAGTCCCACTCAACACGGTCATATGCTTTAGACATGTCAAGCTTCAGTGCCAAATAACCCTCAGCACCTTTCTTACGACACTTCAAAGCATGGATACATTCAAAACCCAAAATTACATTATCTGTGATTAGCCGACCTGGAACAAAAGCGCTTTGAAAAACTAAAATTACCTTATCAAGGACAAGTCTTAATCTATTCACCAGCGTCTTAGCAATAATCTTATAAAGAACATTGCATAGGCTTATCGGACGAAAATCAAACACACGTTTTGGGGATTGAATCTTAGGAATCAACGAAATTAAAGTCGCATTAATGTGACCCAAACTATCACCATTATTAAGAAAATTAAGGCAAGCCATGGATACCCCATCCCCAACAGTGTCCCAATAATTATGAAAAAATCGGGCAGACATTCCATCTCTCCCAGGAGCCATCAACTGGGACATTTGAAAAACTGCCTTCCTAATATCCTCAACAGTGAATTTAGAATCCAAAATGGAGTTCATTTGAGCCGAAACCATAGGTGTCACACAATCAAGAATCCTGTCAACAGCCAAGGAACTTGGACCAAAAGATACAAATAAAGAACTGTAAAAGTCATGAATCAAACCTACCATTTTACTGCGATTTGTTCGCCATACATTATCACTATTTAGTTTTTTTCAATTACATATAAAACACTATTTAGTTTAAATATACTTTCTCTTTATAAAACCATAAGATGATAAGATTCAATGTAGATTAAAACAAATTATGGAATTGTTTAAGAAATAGATTTGTTTAATTACTTACGACGATTAAAAATAGCCTAACTTGATTCACTTTTACCTGTAATATTCTAAGTAATATATATAACTTATTCTAAAACGCAGACCTTTTGGCTTAAAAGGATTTGTCTCCTATGCAAGTGATTATCTATAACCACCATGTGTCAAGTAAAGCTGCCACAATTGGCGGCCAGTTGCAGGCACCATTAGTCAAGAGACAAAGACCACATGTTTTCTCTTGCTTGCTTCATTTGTCATCATCACCTAATTATTTATGTATTTTTCCTTATCCTAACTTATCAATTCAAAATAATAATTATCAATTCAAAACAATAATTATTATTTATTTTTTTACATATTCTGTATATAATTTCAATACACTTTATTTCAAATATAAAAAATCTTTAAAATGCATTTGAATATATATTATCTTCAAATACGTTTTTAGAAATAAATAACTTTAAAATGCATTTTAATAACTTTTAAAAAAAAATACGTTTTTAGAAATAAATAGTCATTCTCTTTGTTTTAGATAAGATTATATCCAAATTATACTGCAAAAATTAAAATAATATCATAACTTTTTAAAAAGGAATAATTGCACAAACACCCCCAAATTTAAGTCTAATTATATGTATATGGGCCTTTTATACAAACATCTTTTATTGTTGGTCAACAGTTGAAATTAACGGTTAACTCTATTTTTCATATAAAAGGTCCAAAACACCCCTCATATATATTTAATTATTTTATTTTTAATAAAAATTAATTAAAAAATCAATTTTCTCTTCAATCAAAATTATTTATTTTAAGTAATAAAATTGAGTATTTGATGGGTGGTGAAGATTTTATTATTTTATTTAAGTGATGAAGGTGAAGTTAGGTATTTAATGGGTGATGAAATAAAGGTATTTTGATTGATTTAAGTGATGAAGATGAAGTTGGGTATTTGATGAGTGATGAAAGTTTTTTTTTTTTTTTTTGATATTAGTGATGAAAATAAAGTTGGGTACCTGATGAGTGATGAGATGAAATTTTTTGTTTTTGTTTGATTTTAAATGATGAAGATGAAGTTAGTTATTTGATGGGTGATGAATATTTTTGTTTTATTTATTTAAGTGATGGAGATGAAATTGGTATTTGTTGGGTGATGAGATTGAAGGTTCTTTTTTTATTTGATTTAAGTAATGAAGATGAAGTTGGATATTTGGTAGGTAATGAAGATGGAGTTTATTTGTTTTTGATTTAATGAATTTGGGTTCATAAAGATGAAGATGAAGATAATGAAGATGATGAAGACGAAGATAAAAAAAAATAATGAAAATAAAGATGGAGATAATTTATTTGTTTATTTATTATTTTAATTAATTTAAATTTAAAAGATTATTTTATCCCTTAACCGTTGACCACTAACGGTAGGGAATTGCTTGTAGGGGTGGACACGGTTCGATTAGGTACGGTTTTAGGTGAAATTTAAAATTTATACGGTTTTGAAAAATTGAAACTGACTCGAACCCAATTGAAGGTGTAAACCGAATCGAACTAAACTGAATTAATACGTTCGATTCGATTCGGTTCAATACAGTTTTGGGCCTTTTTCATATATTTAAATTTCATTAGGTTTTAAATGCTAATTTGGACAAAACAAATTTTTTTCAATCAACAACTTGAGAGTCAAATATAAAAAATACAGAAAGGTTGTATGGTCTTTCTTTCTCAACCAACAGCTTTAAACTTGCATAATGATGTATTTAAAATGTCTAATGGATATCTCTTTAACCTTGCAGAATGATATATTCTGAAGACTAATAATATCAATCTTCCACCTGCTTGTGCAAGTTACATTTTCAACTCTTCTTAACGATGTTGTTCTTCCAATAAAATATCATTGTTTTAAAATTTGTCCTTTGATGGTACAAGATTATTTCTTCACAAACTATTACAAGGTTTTCTTTTCAGCAACAACTATCATTTCAGCATATTTATTGTTGGCTTACAAATGGTTAGCTTTACAATTATATTGAAAACAAGCTAGCTTGCATCAGACTAATCAATTAGAGCACTCCAATATCAAACTGATTTCACAGCGAAAATCATGGAAATAATTCTTGAAGAAACCAAGCTCGAGATTCCCACATGATTATTACTGCCTCAATATATATATATATATATATATTACTATACTACTATCAATATAAAACATATTTTCAGAGTTAGTGATAAATTAGGTTAGCTTTTGTTTTTGTTTTTATATCGCGGTTCAAAAGATTTAAACCGGTTTTGGACTGCTAAATCTGAACCAAACCGTTTTCAATACTGTTTTTTAAAATTCAAAACTGAACCGAACCGAATTTAAATCTAAACCAACTTAAACTACAAATTACGATTCGAATACGGTTCGAAACGGTTTGGATACGGTTTTTGTGCCCACCCCTAGATGTTTGTGTCAATTTTGACAAAAAATCCATATATATATAATTAGTCTTAAACTCAAGGTATTTGTGCAATTCCCCATTAAAAAAAGGATTTTAGTTCATGAGCCAAGTAATTAATTTAATGCCCTCACATATTAATAAATGACCTTTTCTTTTATTTTTTTCTTTTTTTTGAGGAGGACCTCTAATTTATTGTATTAGTTTAAATTAGCTTACAAGATGTGACATGACTAAAAAAGTAGAGAGGTTGTTCCTGTCCAAGTAACATATATTCTTTGTAAGGTCGCGTTAGTTAATTAATCAACATCAATAATTAGATAAGATATGTAATGCTACTATTTGTATAATTATATGAGCAATTAATAGTAGTTAGTCTTAAAGATGAGCTCGACACCTCTAGACTAGATTAGCTCCTCCCTCTTTGTGCTATTAACCACCAAACTAGTCAGCAACCCGCGGTAGCATTTTTTTGTTATGAAGGCAGCATAATATGCATCAGAGTTAGGGTCAGATTGGTATTAATTTTGATAAGTTAAAATTTAATTTTAGAAGATAAAGATATTTGGTAAATTTTTCTAAAATAATTTATTTAAGAATCTACACTGATTTACCCGTAATTTTAAGAAACAGGTGAGATATTACTTTTGAAAAATAATTATTTTGAGTATTTAATGAATCTTTTAAAATATCAAAATGCACTTGTTAGTTTAACTTAATGACATATTTATCCTTTTATTTTTATTTTTTTCTAATCTGGTGTCCTTAACCATAACCTCTTTTCATTGATGGTACAAACTATTGCTAAAATTTAAAAATATTTTCTATTACTTTCTCAAGAAACTTTCACAGATAAGTCGAATAATATTTTTAGTTTTTTAATTTAAACCCTTATTTTCATATTTTGTTAAATTAATAATATTTTATTTTATTTTTACTAACATCACCTGCAATAATTTTAGTGTGCATTTGTAAAATGTCAATTCTCGTAATTACAGTTCGCATGTTAGATCAAATCAATATCAATGCATAAAGAGTTAATTAATTAATATTATTTTTCTAATATTTGGTGGGATATCTTCTTTTTATTTTAAGAAATGTTTTAATTACCTTGACTTTGATTGTTTGGAGTTATATTTTATTGTGTTAGCATAAATGTATTCAATGATCTCTCCTTTTTCTATCATATTATATTGATGTAATTTAAATTACTTTTATATAGGTATAATGATATATATATATATATATATATATATATATATATGTTTTCATTTTATATTAAAATACCTAGATATTTAATTTTTTGTAATTAATACACCGCATTATGGGTCTTAACTTAGGTTGCGTGTGTAATTAATGTTGTCAGATGCATTAAATGCATGTAAACTATCTCCGAATATGGTCGTCCCTAACACTACATTCCTTTTGCTAATCACTATCTTGACATTGTAGAGTGGAATCGGCGTCAAGAGGTTTCTAAATGTCGCAAGGTTTGAGTGGCGTCGAGGGAATTCTCAGCGCCAAAGATGTGGATGGGTGTCTAGCGCTTGCTCGGCATCAAAGGTCAAAATAACAATGTTTTATCCTCTTAATAACTTTTGTTTTTTGACAGACGGTAACGTGGTTTTATCCATAAAAATCTATCCTCAACAAGTATAGGTAGCCCACAACCAAAAATGTCAGCTGTTCAATTTTAATTATCGTCTTTAGATGTTCAATTTCCGCAGAAATTGATATGGGCAAAATTGTTAGATCTTCAGTACATGTAGAACTAAGAAAAACTTGATTCTATTTTAGGATTGCCAGTAATCCTGTATACAAAAACACATACTAAAGTATTACAATAAATCGAACAATAATAAAGATCAGTACAAAAGAAAAATGAAAATAAATTCAAAGCTGAGGCTTGTGTGCCACACGATTTCCTTAAAATATATTTGTCCCCTACCAGGTACGTTCGTCTCGCAAGATACAACTTATGTTGATTGTCGGTTGGACAATTCCGACAATCCGAATTCAGTCAGAATCTTTATCACACTAAAGACTTAGATGAAAAACACAATAGACGGAAGAAAAAAAAATTCAGAGAATTTTAGTCTTATTATTGTTGTGTTTTTCCAAAAAATCAGATGCCAATTATATAGCATTCATAGGATTTAATTCGGCAGTTATAAGTGGAATTATGGTACTTAATTAGGCAGTTATAAAATCAAATGATTTTATTGCCATAACACTAATATTCAAATGTCACTATTAAAAATTAAAGGGTCCAACCGGTGTGATCTTCGTGTCAACAGGCGCGCACCCACACAAGTATTTGGCCTGAGTTCTGCGCATGAGAGAGCCTCTATGCAACACTCACTTATATATCATTTTGTTCTCCACGGGAGAAGAATACGAATCCACCTTGACCCATCATCTTTGTAATATTGGTCATACTTAAATTTAAGCTTCAAAAAACCAATTCAAAATGTCATTTTCTAACAGTTTGATCAACAATGTTGATTCGAATAGATCCTCTATAAATCATATTCAAGCTTCGTCATTTTCAAACTTAATCAAATAAACTACTTTTCTGGGAATCTTAAGTATTACTAGCACTTGGAGCTTTTGATCGTGGGGGTTTTATTCTTGGACAAAGAAGAGTTTAAAGAAATATGTTAAAAAATTTGTTGAAGGATCAAATGAGGTTGATACTTGATAAAAGTGTGGGTAATGAATTCTTACAATGGAAGAAAACTTATCAGCTCTTAGTTTACTAGTTACTTTCTACTTTAAGTTCATTGTTTATAAGATAGGTAACTCATTGTGTGCCATCTTTTGAACCTTGGAGAACGTTTGAAAAGTTGTTCTCGTAACAATCTTTGGCTAAGATTATGCATATCAATTGCAAACTACCAAAACAGGATCCATATCAATATTAGATTATGTGATGAAGATGAAATCATTTGGTGAATGTTTCATGATATGAGTTAACCAATTTATGATCAAGTTTTGCTTATGAATATTCTTGAAGGTCTTAGCAGCAAAAAAGATGCAGTGGTAGTTACTCTAATAACCATGCAAGTTTCAATCTTACTTTAGGATGCATATTTTTTACTCATGAGTTTTCAAGCTTAATTAGAGCAACAAGCTATATCAGGGTCGGCCCAGGCTTTTCGGTAAAGTGGGATCTAAGTGGAGAGATAGAACTGAAAAATAGGGTTATGATATTTGAAGAATAGTAAGAGCCTCATAATTCATTATAAAAAAAATTTAAAAAAAATTGGACCCAACAGCATCAGAAGAAAAAAAAAAAAGTTTTGAGCCCAAATACTATTTGATCAACATAAAAAATTAAAAAAATTTGATTCAAACAGTTTAAAAATCAACATAATAAAATAAAACTATTTTGAACCTCTTGAGCCTGAGACCCTGGACAGTCGCCCCTTGTGCCCTAGCGCAAGGCTAGCCCTATACATCAGCTTCTCTTGTCATCTCCAATGTTTTTGTAAACCTCTCTCACATTGACAACAAAGGCTTTCAAAAAGTATATCCATAATAGCTCATAGGAGAATGATGTTTCAAGAGAAATAGACAGAAGACGTGGAGATGTTACCTTGAAAAGTACTTTTAAAAATACAGTTTACCAAACATTCAACAGTTTTTTAATAAAATTATAGCTACAATTATTTTTAAAAAAGTTAAAATTCTACGATTGCCTTAACCAGTTATTAATAAAAGTTATTAGAACTTGCGTAAAGAAGTTGCCAAGAACAAGAATTTAAATAGGGAGAGTATTTTAGAAATGTTAACGAGTGCATTTAGTATCATTCGGCACAAAGCAACCAACCATATAAGGGAGAGCATTTTGAAGACGTTAGCGAGTGTATTTAGTAACATTCGGCAGAAAGCCACCAACCGTATATATCGATTTGGGCCTCAAAGGCCCAATATTGTTGGGCCTTCATGGGACAATGTCAAGATTTATTTTCTCGATGTGAGAAGAAGAAAACCCCTAAACCCTCTGCCGCGCGCCATTTTTTGCGTTTGGCTGCCGTACGAAAACATCGAACCGGTAAATCTATGTCGAACTCTCTCCTCATCTGTTATTCAATACTGTATGTAATAATTGTTCAAATTATGTCAGTTTTTTGTTGTTAGACTTTGATTTTTGTACAGATTATACAACACTTACAGTGTGCTGCTTAGTGAATTAATTTCTGATCAAATTATTGATAACGAGGCTTTCTTTTTGTGTTTTAGGGTTTTATTGAATTGTATAAAAGGAGAAGAAAATGCCTTTGGGACTTATAATAGGGATAGGAAGAGCAATGCGAAGAAAGCGTACGTCTTCACTTGACATTCTCTCGTCGAAACGTGCACCACGAGATTATTACAAGGGAAAGAACTGCAAACCCACTGGTTTCCATACTCGTAAAGGTTCGATTTCATGTCTCTGCTCTTTGATTGTTTCAATTTTATCTGTTCTCGAGCCTAGATGTGTGTATGTTAATGTTATGACTTTGAGAGTTTGAGCAGATCAATTTTCCAAGAAAGTATGTTTTTGTAAATTCAAGTTCTTAATACTGTCTCAATTGATATTGGACTTCATGGTGTTAGTTTTATAGATTTGAATTTCTTGAATTCTAATGTGTATTCTCTTGAATTTACTTGTACAGCATAGCTTAGGATTTAGAAATGATCATGGACACTTTAGTTTATATAAGTAGCCAAGTGCTTCTGTGTACAAACAAAATGGCATATCTCACACTCGTCGCTATAACATGTTTGGTGTATTTTGTGATTCATACAGTAAAAATTCTCCATCTGTACTGTAGAATAAACTGTGTTAGAGCCAATTGTAGAGTTAGAGTTATAATGATATGGTGAAGGCACTTGTTTTGGAACCTACATAAAGTTGTTTTTGTTGGATTGGTGGAGCATGAGACCTCTGGCTGTTAGCTGGTTCACTTGGAAAATTACCACATTGTTCTAACTATCATATTTTGATACTGTTAACATAATCCTCCAACCTGTTTCCACTTATGTCATGCACAAGGCCTTCCCTATTTTCCGCAATCAAATCTTTGCTCGATGATAAAAGGTGAAGAAGGAAGAGTTTTTTATCGAGGCTCTACTTGGAAACAAACACATGGCTCAAAATAACATATTGAAATAGAAAAAGAAAGTTAGCATAACTGACTCATTTGTTAAGGCTGGTTGAGTTGTTAGGTCCTCAGAACCAAGTTATAAGTTTCACAAGGATAAGGTACTTCATTTTTGTTCTTTTAATTGGAACATGATCGAGTAAAAACACCGAATTATTGCATAAATGGTTACAGACTTACAGTTATGCATGCTTATAGTCTTATATAGCTTTGTTTGTATTATAACTAAACAATTAATTGCAGGTGGGTACGTGGTGGTGCAAGAGAAACTTCCAAACTATGTTGTCCCTGATTTGACTGACTTCAAGGTTTTCATTCTATCCGTTTACCTTAAATTATTTTTTTCACATTGCCTCAAAATTTGCATGCAGTTAGGTGCCAATTTCTGGTGTTAACATACTTTAATAAGTTCATAGGACATAATTCTGTTTGGGGAATTGATTGTTCCAGTTTATTTTACAAGGAAACAGAGGAGAGAAGAAACTGAAGAGTTTTCTTCTTCCTGGGCTACAAGAATTTCTCAGACCTGTATTGATTTTCGCTGTTATTTTAGAGGTTGTAGATTTTTCTTCCATCACCAACTTTGTATTCCCATGATTTTAGTTTTTGTGTGGGTCAATGCCTAGCAAAAGATAGCTTAAACTCCCTTCAGTAGTTTATATTATAAATTCCCTCAAGTAGTAATCTTTAGTCTGTAGGCAAGGATTTAGCAAAGTGCCTAGAAGCATAGCCCTAAAGATAATTTAAGTCAGCTCTCATGAGGCTCATGCCTTACACGTTGCTTCACATTGGAGTTTCTGACTTCTAATTAGATAATTGAATCTCTAGTTTTTTCCCCTTCCCTAAAATTCCTTAAAAGTTTGCTCCAATGATTTGTTCTATTTTAATAAGTTTGTCAACCCATATAGACTCTTGAACTCTAGAAATGCACTATAATTTCTAGAGTTCAAGTCTCTTGAACTTTTAGCAATTACCAAACAAAATCAAATGCAGTCTTCCAGATACTGCATTTTGCAAATTGGTGGAGAGCTCCAATCTAAATACAGGGAGCAAGTTCACTTGTCCCAAGACCTGAATTAGGTCGCTGAGAGAGGATTGTAATATGACCAGTAAGACCTATTTTTGGATGAAATATGATCCGGCTTTACAACGACAAGCAGTGTTGTGGAACACTGACCAATCTGAAAAATATTGCATTTATCCATCATCATTTTTGGCATTTCTTTTTAATTGTTGTACCTTATCTTGTGAATATTGAGACTATAACTTTAGATATTGAGACTATAACTTTAGATATTGAGTACTGATGAACAATTTTATTATTCATGATTCCAATATTTGGTGTCCACTGGAAAGGCTGGAAAAAAGGAATCACACAGCACACATGCTACAACACAATAATAGCTACTTCCATTCTGTTTCCTATACAAGATTAGGAGCTAGCAAGTTAGCGGTTGACTTTTATGGATGGGCTGTTTGCATGTAGAGCTGATTCAGATTTCCCTTTCATGCTTGCAGCTCAAACCATATGTATCTCAGTGTCCAAGAGAAGTCAAAACAACTGAGGCTGCTGAATCAGCGAAATAATTGAATAAAGAGAGGAAGGTGTCTGATGTTTTGGCTTGTTGTCAAACTGACAGTCATGTGGACTCTAATTACGTTGCACATGATCTTGTGACTCAAATCAGAGGCTAGACTTATTAGTTTCTCATGCTTTCTGCATATTTTGGAAATTTGAACTATTATCAGTTGCTTGTCCAGGAATGTATCATAATTGGAAATAATCTAGGTAAAAATGTTTCAAAAGTTGCTGAGATCCACAGCCTAGTGTTAATTATTAAACAAAAAAAAAAAATGGATCAGAGACTTGCAATGAACTATCTGGTTATGGTAAGACATATTGACATTTCACAATTGGAAAGTCTATAAGGCAGATTGGTTTTGGCATTCTAGTCGGTTGAGGTGCTTAATCAATTTCTTATTGGATATTGAGAGCTGTCCCTGACTAGTACGGAAGGAAGCATCTGTTTGGCTTCCGGTGAAGGAAATTTTGATAAGATATATATGAGAGGAGCGAGGCAAAGTCTCAATTACAGATGGAGGCATGGGCCTTTTATTACAAATGACACGGATTCCGCGTTTTAATAAAATCCATGTTTCAGATTTGTAGACTGCTTTTGGTTGCTTCAACCAATTGTGGATTTGACGTAAGTAGTTAAAATACCATATCTATTTATACCCAACTCTTCTTTATTGCTGAGATCCTTGTTCATGTTACAATTTACGCTTTAATATGGAATTGATGGGCTAACAATTTCTTTTAAATTGTTCAACATCCAATCCTTCTCATTCAAATTTAGATACTTAATTTACATTAACCGAATTAAGAAATTGAATTTAAATTTTATAAATCATAATTACATATACATCGAAATTGATTATTTAGTACTGCAGCAAAAAAAGAGCTTTTATCAAAAAAGAAAAAATAAGAGGCATAAAAAATCTTTTCAGGCTAATGGCGTGGCAATATCGTATTGGCTGCACCGAAAGAGATCAGCGCATGCACCTTTACGCTTTCAAGACAAATTCCTCGATTCCTGTGATCGACATCTGTTTTTTTTAAAAATTATCAATTTAGTCCTTAATTTTTTAAAAATTATTTTTAAATCAATTTCGTTTATTAGTATACTTTAATTCTAACTATTTAAAAATATATTACTTTGGTCCATCTGACTAATTTTTAATAGCCAAACCTAACAGAATTGGTAAAAATACTAATTTACTCTTAACTTTATTTAAATGAATTAAAATTATAATCTTAACCTTAAATTTTATAAAAAATTATTAATATTTAGAAGGATAATATAGTCATTTCAGATTAAAACCAGACAAAAAAAAAAATACGAAGAACCCAGATGGGTTCTCCCCCCCAAATTGGGTTCTTCGACCTAAATTCTCTTTTTTTTTTTTTTTGGATGTTGGTGGAGATCTACCAAGAAAAAAAAATAATTTTTAATTTTTAATTTATTTTATAAAAATTTCAATATAATTTACACCGTTCAATAATCTCGATGAATGGTCGGGATCCAACTAAAATTTTTTTAATTTTTTTAATTTAATTTTTCTTTAAATTTTTTTTTGAAGAAATATTTTAAATTTTTAATTGGGGGTAGATATGTCATTTTTTCAAAAAAAATTACTGTTAACCATTAATAGGTTTAAAGACGAAAATACCCTTGAAACTATTAAGTTTGACTAATAGTTGACTTACGAAATGACCAAATTAATACATTTTAAAAAGTTAGGGTCTAAGAATACCAATAAACGAAATTGATTTAAAAAATTGATAATTTTTTAAAAATTAAGGACCAAAAGTGATAAACTCCCTCTCTTTTTTATACGTATTTAACATGCTCTATGCTAATACGTAACCGTTTCGGATTATTTGATATCGTCAACTTAAATATTGTATGTCGTCAAATTAAATATTGTATGTGAATGCATTGGTTTTCCACGCCGCCCCATGAAAAGCTTTGCCAACATGTACTCCCGGTCTACACTTCACCATTTACTTCCGTCACAGCCCACCCACCAACTCAATCTTCAAGTGGTGACCCGCCGATACAAATGCCTTTCTGACATCTCAACCGTCCACTTGTCCACCCAACCACTTTTCAAAACAAAAAAAATTTAACTCAAGGAACCGTCAAAAGAATTTTTTTAAAGAAAACCCAAAGAAACTACCTATGAACTATCCCGGAAATTTATAATTTGCAACCACACACACGTCTCTATATATACATAAACGCTTGACCGACTCCAACCCCAAAAACGAAAGACAAAAAATGGCGCCCAACCTCATGAAAAGATCGACAAAGCCGGACATTCGATGCAAAAAGCACCCGAAGCATCGCCAGTCACCGGGCGTTTGCTCTCTTTGTTTAAGAGAGAAGCTCTCTCAACTGTCAACATCTAACTCACGTACTACCAATATTAGTGCAAGAACTGGGTCGTCTTGTTCTTCTTCTCCATCGTCTTACTACTCTTCTTCTTCGGTCTCTTCTTGTTCTTCTCCAATGCATGGTTATCGTTTTACAACGTCTGATCAGGGAAAGATATCTTTGTCTTTGTTGCTGTTTGGTGCGAAGAACAATGTGTTGACTAAGAGTAGATCGTTGGCTTTTGTTCCCACAAATAGAGGTAAAGAGGGTGATGATGATAAGAAGCTCAAGAAAGTTGGGTTCTTCTCCAAGTTATTGCTTCGTCCAAGAACTAATAAGAAGATTGAAGAGGGCTTGGTGCATTCTAGGACCATGAGAGAGATTAGAGTTGCAACCTAACTAATGTAACTGGTTTCATTGTTGATTTCTTTTTGTTTTTATCATTCTTTTCTTTTCCCTTGATAAGTTACAACATATATAGCTTTTAACAAATTAAACGAAAGCGAAAGATTAATGTAGAGCAAAATCAGAAAGTAGACTTTTGTGTTTTTGTGTATAAATACATACATGTACGTACGGATCCATCTCCTGTGGGAATATCATGAACAAAAAGTTGTGCAGCGATTTCCTGTTTCTTTATCTGCTGTACTGATTATGATAAGATTCTGTACTTGAGAAAAATATTAATACGACATCATTCTTTGAATTATTTAATGTTTTGTTTATTTTGCAATTCTGACAAAGAGTGGTTTAATATTGTGTGTGCATAATAATAAGACAAAAATACCACATGTAACAGCGAAGAAACATTCTGGCAACAGAGTCCTGAGGTGCTAGCGAATGCACCACATGTTGTGGCTCATGGATCTCATCTGACCCCTGAGCTCCAGGAACAGGATCCAAGAAATTTCTTCACATTACATTTTCAACTTTCCAACTTGTAAATTGATCAATCCAGTCTATAGACTTTGATTGCGTCTCAAACTGACTGAAGACTGACTAATCAAAATTGGAAAGCTTGTAGGGACACACCAGGTTTCTACGTTCTTACTTCTTAGCAACTTCCTGGGGGGCTTAAAAGCTAAAATCGTCACGCTGGCACAACAAAATAGAAAATTGAAAAAAAAAAAAAAAAAACCCCTTTTCACAGCTGGCAAATTTTTCAACATCAAATTCCTGTCAATTTACATTTTTATAATCACAATTCATGTTAAAAGAGAAACGTAATTAAGTTTCCCATTATTGGTTCACATGGCACCTTAGTCGTTTGACAGGTAGGACTGGCTTGTACAATATTAAATCCTGTGATTATACTGGACTGGACTTGGACTAAGTCCTTACCTATATTTAGTATGCATCAGACTAAGAGCTGGACTATTAAAATAGTTCAGACCCGTGTTTGGTGCTGTTTCGGGCTATTTTTTTTTTTTTCAGATGAAAAAACTATTTTTTTAATAGTGAAGTCAGTTTTTTCACCTAAAAGTATTTGTTCAAATGGTGGTGGAGCTTTTGGCTACCGAATTAATGGTCAAGGTATCATAGTTTTTAAACAAATTTTCTGATATAATCAACATTCAACAAGCCAAACTATTTATCTTTTGTTCCAACAATAAATCACATAAAATTAAAACATAACACACCATATATACAACCAAAAACAAATAAGAACAAAATATATAAGATTAGAAACAAAGTAATGAGAAAAAAAAAACTTAGTTCTAATATATGTTTTACAAGAGACATCCAAAAAAAAAAAAAAAACGCATAAAGCCAAAAAAGTTGATCTGTATACTTTCTTATGCTAGTGAAAAAAATAAAGAAAAAAACAATCCATTTTTAAAAGCAGTACAAGAAATAAGAAGGAGAAAAAAAAAGTAACTAAATATAGAGATTGAAAACGAAAAAAAGAATAAAAATACCTTTTTGGGAGGCTATGGTCCAAGAGGAGGTTTAATAGGAATGGGACTATATTAGACCTAACTTTTTCACGGGTCAAGATAGTAAAGATTTGGGCAATTTTTTTTATGGGCCCGGGACAATTACTCCCACTTTTTTTAGTCCAGAGAAGCAACAAACATGGGACTAAAATTTAGTCCAGTTCAGTCCAATCTCATATACCAAACGAGCCCATTATGTTTGATGGATATACTCCGGGATTACACCAGCTACTGTATATTTGATTTTACGTGCTACACTCAAATATAAACTCCTTTTCTTTAGCACATAGCTGAAATGTAGCTTCGCCCCAAAACATTAATATAAGCATGATATTAGGGTCATATTATTACATAGTATTTTTATAGGTTTTAAAAAAATAATAAATTTTTTTACATAAAATCAATTTTTTTTAAAAAGAGTTAATTACATCTACCTCCCCTAAAGTTTTGTCAACTACAAGTGGAGTCAATTTTATCGTTTATTGATAAACATCTCCCCTTCCTTAATAAAATTTAATCAAATATAACAGTTGACAAGGAGGGGTCTTTATAAAAAAATTCAAAAGTTGACTAACGGGAGGAAAGGTCTTTTTTAATAAACCCAAAAGTTGACTAATGGGAGAGGGGGTCTTTGTCAATAAACTTAAAATTTGACCCTGTCTGTAATTGAACGAACTTCAGGAGAGGTAGACATTATTTACTCTAAAAAAAAATTATAATGTATCTAGTAAACATTCATTAACTATATAGTTACACTAAAATATCCAATAATCTCTCTTTGGAGGGAAATTAAAAAAATAAGCATTTTAGTTTTGTATAAATTCTTTATAGCCATTATCTTAAAAAAAAATAGTTTATAACAAATTAAAACATGATCAAACCGAAATACTCTTCATAAACGTTTTTCATGCAAACTAAATCAATATTACAGAAAACTGAATTTCTACGGAACACTAAACTTATATCACGAAACACTAAACCTATTCACGGAACTTTGAACTTATTTTGTCCTCTACTAATAGGATAAAAATAAGTGTGGGCAAAAAATAGTCTACCATGATTATTTCACCAAACATGTGATTGGATAATTTTTTGTCCAACCCTGGACAACAATCTGGCCTAGAGTGTTTTAATCTATCCATGGTCACTAGGTGAAAATATAAAAGTAATTTTTCCTAAAAATAATCTTTCTTTCAAGAATGAATACTTTTGAATTATGTAAACTGGAGTGGCTAGTTTCCGCAATTGCCACTTTTTCATTACTTTTCTTTCTTTTTCTTTTTCTTTTTTTTTTTTTTATCTTTTTACACTATTTTCTAAATACACTTCCAAAACTATAATTTTATCTTGGGCAATTATCAATTTGGTTTCTAACTTTTAGGGAATTATTAATTTTTTAATGCAGTTTCGTTTATTAGTATCCTTGGGCACTTAATTTTCATAAATGTATCAATTTGGTCCCTTTAACCAATTTTTTAATAGTGAAACTAACTGAAAATGTTAAAAAGATAGTTTTACCCTTAACTCTATTTAAATGAGTTAAAATTATAATTTTACCCTTAAATATTTAAAAATATTATTAACAATTAGAAGGGTAATTTGGTTTTTAAATTTTTATTTTTAAAAAATTAATATAAATAATCATATTAACCTTCTAATTAGTAATAATTAGAAGGGTAATTTAGAAATCTGTCACCACCATCACTTCACAAGTTGACTCTGTCTGTAATTGAACAAACTTCAGGTGAGGTAGGCGTTATTTACTCTAAAAAAAATTATAATGTCTCTAGTAAATATTCATTAACTATATAGTTACACTAAAATATCCAATAATCTCTCTTTCGAGGAAAATTCAAAAATAAGCATTTTAGTTACGTATAAATTCTTTATAGCCATTATCTTAAAAAAAATCGGTTAAAACAAATTAAAACATGATCAAACCGAAATACCCTTCATAAAAGTTTTTCATGCAAACTAAACCAATATTACAGAAAACTGAACCAATACTACGGAACACTAAACTTATATCACGAAACACTAAACCTATTCACGGAACACTGAACTTATATCATGAAACATTGAACTTATATACTGAACCTATTTCACGGAACACTGAATTTATATCACGGAACACTGAACATATATCACGGAATACTGAATCCATATCACGAAAAAACTGAACCTATATTATGGAAAACTAAACTTATATTGCGGAAAATCAACAATCGAGACTTTCATCGAGAAAATCAACAATTCACATTCATAAATCACAAAATAATGCAAATGTAATCAAAACCCATCAAATGCATCATTACTTAGAGAAACCTAATCTTCAAATTACAATATCAAAAGTGTTGTTAGGTGAACAATGGAGCAAATGTTGCTTAGATCTTGTTTGTCACCACTTTGTAAGATGATAATCTTGTATTTTACAAGAATTTGATGATGGAAGTGACTTGTTTTAGTTAAATTTAAAGATAAAAAAATAAGTATGAGAAAAGCTTAATGGATGAGAGAAAAGTGTCGGGAAGAAGAAGAAGATAGAATTGTTAGGGTTTTGTTTTTATAAGAAAGAAATAAGGTTTTTTTTTTACAGAGTAAATTTTTAATCTTTAAGGGTGCGTTTGATGCGCGGGATTAAACTACACTATTTTGAGGGCCCGTTTGTTAAGCTGGATTAGACTAATCCCAGTGCAATCAGCTGTTTGGAGTGATACTAAATTGGACAAAATCCAATCCAGCATCACTCATTTAAGTGGCAATGGCAGGACAAATTAGTCCCACCATCTTTCTTTTTTATTTTTAATAACCTTTTTTTTTAGACACAACCTTTTTTTTTAACAAACTTCTTTTTTATATTATTGTTATAATTATTTATATATAAAATATCAAAATTATTTTAATAAATTTTATTCTAAT
This sequence comes from Xanthoceras sorbifolium, assembly GCA_003430845.1. Lineage (NCBI taxonomy): Eukaryota > Viridiplantae > Streptophyta > Magnoliopsida > Sapindales > Sapindaceae > Xanthoceras > Xanthoceras sorbifolium. The sequence goes on along the minus strand of CM010617.1, from coordinate 22,538,493 downwards.
TAAAAATAATATATTTTAATATTAATTTAAAAATTAATTATAATTAATTAATTAATTTTAAATATTTTATTTTATTTAAATAATTTTTAACTAAATTTATTTAAATTTATAATTTTATTTTTATTAAAATTGAATTTAAATAATTTTATTTTATTAATTTAAATTATATATTGTTATTTTATTTAAAGATATATCAATTTTACATTATCTTAGATATTAAACATAATTATTTTACGTTCAATCTAATACAACAACGAACAATAAACAATATTTGTATCCCTTTTAATTTTTTTAATATTAATTAATTAATATAATATATTTTATTTATAATTAATTTAAAAATCTTTAATATAAATATATTTAAATTTTATTTAGATTTCTTTTAAATAATTTTAATTTAATTATATACTATTTAAAAATAATTTTATTTTACATGAAATTAATTTAACCAAATTTGATTTTATCCAATCCCATTCTACACCAAATAAGGGACATTGTTATTTTTAATCTTATCCATATTACACCAAACACATCACAGTACTAATTAGTTCAGTCCAATCCAATCTTATCATATCTCATAAAAATAGTCCAATTCAATCCCGCGCACCAAACGCACCCTTATGGGATAGGATATGATTGGATTGGATTGGATTAAATTAGTACTGTAATGTGTTTGATACAGTATGGATTAGACTAAAAATAGTACTGTCTCATGTTTAGTGTAGTATGAGACTGGATAAAATCATATTGAATTAAATTAATTTTCACATATAATAAAATTATTTTAAATTAAATATAGTGAAAAAAATATTTTTAATAAAATAAATTATTTAAATTATTTTTTAAGAACATATAAAACTATTTAAAATTAATTTTTATTAGTATTAAAAGATATATAATATTTTAATAAATTATATTATATATAAAAATAATTTAATTAAATTTAAAAATAAAAAAAAAAAGATGGGACCATCTCTCGAGGATTAGTCACACCTCAGCAGGACAGCTAAAGTTTTAAGTGGGACTGTTGGGATTGGGGATTGGCTATGTGCAATCTCAACTTGTTCCCAAATATAGGATTAGACTAATTTTAGTTCAATCATGTTCTTATCTCGATTGTCAAACGCGTCCTAATAGTGTTTTTGTCTATCCCTGGTCATTAGGTGAAAATATAAAAGTAACTTTTGCTAAAAATAATCTTCTTCTTTTTTTCCGAGAATGAATATTTTTGAATTATGTAAACCGGACTGGCTAGTTTCCGCAATTGCCACTTTTTCATTTACTTTTCTTTCTTCTTCTTTTTTTGTCTTTTTACACTATTTTCTAAATACACTTCCAAAACTATAATTTCATCTTTCACACTCCTTCCCGGTGACATTTAAAAAAAAAAAAAAAATTATAAAAGTTCTACACTCCATTATATTGAAATTACATTTTATTAATTTTGGTAAAATCTCAAACATTCAATACGTTCCAATTCAACTATAAGGACCGAAATATACCTATCTTCTTTATTTTTTCTTATTTACCTTCTGTAAACCATGTGGTTTATCAAAAGATTTGTTCTTTGATTTAAGTATATATTGTGAAAATAAATAGTAATAATTTCAAACATAAGGGATATAAGAATTACAAAGGGATATAAGAATTACAAGGTTTAGGGTTCATGAAATGTAAAACAATTAGGGATGGCAAAAATTTCCGATCCGTCCCAAAGCTCCGATCCGTTTGGAGCGGGTTTGGAGCACTTAAAATCGGGTTGGGTTGGGTTCAGGCCAAACTTCTTTTTACCCAGTTTGTAATTGGGATGGATTTGGGTCAAACCATTACGTCCCGAACCGTCATGTTTGATTCGATATTTATATAATTATTTTTTAAAATATTAAAAATATAAATAAATAAAAAAAATCCTAATCTCTTATCTTTTTTACTAATTCTTTATACTTCAATTTTACATGTTAATTAATCAATTAAGTAATTTAAATTTTCTTTGTTTCTACATGTTTGAATTTTTAAATTTAATTGTCTATGTTTTTTATTTTTTTATTTTTTATATTGCTAATGTGGTAAGAAGTCAATGAATTTTATATCATTTAAGTTATTTTGGTACTTGTACTTTATACAGAACTAGGTGTTGTAAGGTTTATTGAACTTAAATATTTTGTAACTTGTGTTCTATTAAATTTAAATATATGTGTACTAATTTTTGGTTATGCATTATGTTTAATTTTAATTGCATGAAATTTTTTCTTTTAATTGGTGAGTTAAACATTTTTTTTCTAAAAAAATACAAAATGCAACAGATCAATTCATGTCGGGTATGGATCACTCTGCCCCATGGGTTTGAAGCGGAATCCGTTTGGGGCATAGGTCGGGTATAGAGCACCCTTTCCAAAATGGGTTTCGGATATAGAACATGTCGATCCAATTCGCTGTCATCCCTAAAAACAACGATAGAGAAAGTATATTGTTGTATATTCTAAAGATTTGTATGCAAGTATCTTAAGAAGTTATTTTATCTTTTCAATAATTTTAGTTAAAAAAATTTAATTGTTTTTTTAATGAGAAATTTTAAATGAAGTGTAAAATAGAAATCTGGTCAATTGTCAATAGCATAATTCATTTCGCTTGACCAAAAATGGCAGTGAAGTACATTTTATATTTAGACAGAACAACATTGATGTCAATTGATCGACAGCAACACAAAGTTGTTTTGCCATTAAATTTGATTTCTATATAAATATTGTTGACGTGCGAATTCGGTCAACGCAGTTAACAGTAATTATAAACGAAAATAAATAATAATAAATTAAGAAGAATAATTTTTAAAGTGGTTCGGCCTAATGACAATGTCTACATCTATTGTTCTTATATATTCCTGTTGAGCTCGCACTAAGTATTTTTCTCTCAATTTTCGTAACTTTTGTACCAGTGATGATCTCTCCCTTTTATAGTGTGAAAGGATTGAGTCATCCTGGTTTACATGGAATCAAATTCGTTTAATTGAAAATTAAGAATTTAATATAAATTCAAACTCTGCTAATTGATAAAATCAGATCTCTATATTCATGGAATTCTTCTTTATCTGGAAGACGTGCTTCAAGTTGGGCATACTAAGAGCTGGAGCCAAATTGGTAATGCGAGGTGATGTGATAAGACTTTCTAGGTCACTGGAATGTTGAGGCTCGTATTGCGCTCCAGGTGCCCTTCTTCACTTCATGTTGTAGGGATGGGTCTGTTCGTTGCATTGGGCTTTATCAGCTTCCCAGCTTGTTAGGTCTTGTTGACTTCTCTAGGCTCATTGGGCTTTATTAGTCCAAATGAAATTAGGCACATAACAGATATCAATCATATAAAAATTCAATAAGCATGACCCTAAAGCTAATCTTAAACATTATTATTGAAATCTTCTTTATCAAATAAAAAATAATGAATTAAATCAAGGTTTTGATTTTATTGTATTTAAATATAGCGTCAAAAATCAAAATAGATTGGATAAAGAGACTGAATTTTGAAAAAAAAAATAGTGATTCTATACCAACAAGATTTTTCTGTGTCGAAAGGAGCATGTGAATATCACATTCCCTTGAATATTAATTATCCGATGTTAACAACACCATCGAACCTAACCTAATAACCAAATTGCATGCTTCGGTTCAAACCAAACTCCTCTAACTACTAACTGTTATTATTTCATGTATTATTGTGTCTTCATTTTCATAACATTATAAATTGAAATGAGTTTGATTATATCATCAGAAGGATGGTAGAGGAGATGTTGGACATGGTCTGTAGTGATAGGTTCAGTTCCATCAGGTTTTGCTATCTTATACGATATTTTTGGTCTGCGAACCACTACACTACACTGTATATATCGTACCTAAATTTGGACCAACTCAATTATTATAATAGAAAAAGATAAGGAATATTAATTATACTTTTGTTTCTTTTCAACACGTGATAATCTTCTTTCTTCAACGTATATAATTAAACAGACACCTAACAATAGAATAGAATAGAGCTTTTTGTTTTCAAATGCACTTCACTTGTCTTAATTGTAAGTATTCAAAAAGAGCGTACTCAAAAATGAGAAAATTGAGCCCAATCAGCCCAAACAATGAAAGTTGTTTATTTGGTAATACAAATGTTTGATGGAGACGGCCCAACTATAATGTTATGTTATGTTTTCAATCAAGTCAAATATTTGAGCCTTTCCTGTGCAGCTTACAGCTTAGGTAGAGGGCGAATCAAAGTCATAATTTACCAAACTCACAACTGAAAACTCAATATTGATTCTGAGAATAAGAAAATCAAAAGAAACAATGGGAGCCCATGGTGTCAATTGAAACATAACAAGGTTGCTCAACATCCAATTCATATCAATGTGATGCCATTGTCCTTTCCTTGTCTCCTTGGTATTAATAATCAAAACGGCTTCTTAAATGCAAAATAATGATGTGTCAATACTGATACAACAATTAAAATGGCTATACCTCACATTCATTATTTACTTAAAACACCATTATTTCATTTCATTTATCAGTTCGGTCTAACCAACACCCATGAGAAAATAGTTCAAGTACGTTTTGGGGTATATGCTATATACATATCATATAATATAATATAATTGAATTTGATATTTCTCCAAAAAAAAAAAAAAGGGTGGCCGCTTATGGTTGGCTTGAGAATAAATCCGACAGTCATATTGGCAATATAATACAAGTAGATATGGAAGTTTCACTGAAAACGAAATTAACCCACCACTGATCGCACTTTGCACGCCCCCACATCCTATTCCTATATATGTTACATCTGGGTATTGACTTTTTCTGTTTTTCCTTCAGATTTTGTTTATTTTTTGTTTTGTGCTTAAAGTTAGGTGAGAATTATGGCTATGAGCTCTAAGAATGTAGAGCAAGTACCCAATAATCATTCTAATTGAGAAAGCAATTATGCAGTTGAATTGCAGATAACAAGTTGGTTGTGATAATCAATTTTATGTTTAATTTTTCTCTCCACTTAACTCTTCCACTACTTCCAACAAGTACTTTTCCATCACAGAATTTCATGGTGCCAAACTCTATGATTATTCCACTTTTGCTATGATGGAGATTTCTTAGTTTCATATAAACAAAATGAACTTTAATGTTATGTATAGAGTTTCATTATAATATGTTTCATTGAACTCTATGATTGTAATTTAAATTCTGTGTAAGAATTAACTTATTTTGCTGTCTATAATTACAATTAATAAGAATAGTTTAGAGTACAAAATATTTATGTTAAAATACTTATATGGAAATTACAATATCTTGTATTGTATTTTTTTTTTTGGTATTTGATTATCTGAATTTATGAGATAATGATGACGAATAAGTTGGATGGTATAAATCCAACAGTTGATTGGCCTTATACTAATCGTGCCCACTACGGGAAAGTAGTAGTAGTAGAAGTAGACTGTTTCCAATATTCTTCTTCGTAATTGATCGTGCGACTTGTTTTGACCTCTTAAGTCATCTTCAAATGACCACAATTCCACTGGAGCATTTTCGAAAGCAATGCTCCAATTAATTAATTGATTAAATACCTGAAATTTTTCCTATACCATTTGAACCACTCATAGTATCGCGATGTGATGTGACCCATCCACTGTTCATATTTTCATCAATTATTAAATATCTAAAATTTTAAATTTATATACTATGGATGTGCTTGTAATTGCCATAACTTATAAAATGAGGAAAAAAAAAATAGTATTTGATAAATTTTTTAAAATCAGTTTATTTTAGTGTTATTATTAAAATTTCATATATAGTTTGGTGTATTTATTAATATCTTCCTCTAATTTTATTTATAGTAAAAAACAATTCCCTAATAATTTTATTTTATAATCAAAATTTTTATACTGTCATTTTTAATTACTGAAATATTATTGTCTGTTAATTTTTTTGTTAAAAATATTATTAAAATCCTCTCCTAATTTGGTGTATTAGTCAAAATCTCCCTTTAATTTCATTTATGATCAAAATCTCCTCCATTATTTTATTTTATAGTCAATTTTCCCCTACCGTCACTTTTAATTACTAAAATACGTTTAACCATTAACTTTATATTAAAAAATTTAAGTAGCACCAAGAGTATAAAGGTATATATATGTGTGTGTGTGTGTGTGTGTGTGTGTAGTTAGGGATGGACACATTAACCAAACCGACCCTAACTAAACCGAATCGAACCGAACTGACTAAAGGGGGTTATTTTTTGTTATGAGTTATGGGTCATGGGGATTTGGTTATTCCCTTTGATAACTGAATAAAAATCGGTTACAGATAGGTTATGGGTGACCAAAACCGTAACCGACCCATAACTTAATTATATAAAACAAAATAAAAAAAAACCCTAGCCTCCCCATTTCCCCATTTCATTCCAGAAAATATATTCTCTCAAGTCTTTCTTTTGGTATATTTTTTTCATAATCTCTGTGAATTCTTTTTGAGAAATTTTTCTCTTCCATCTTTAAATTATATTATATTATACAATCTATTTTCTGTTGTAAATTGGTAGCTTACCGTCACTTTTCTTTCAAAAAGAATATGTGGTAGCTAGCAGTATATATGTTAAATGGTGGCTTTTATTTGCCTCATGCATTTGACATGTGGCAATTTGGATGTCAAAATGTGATTAGATTTAATTCTTATATATAGAACCCTCACCTTCTATGTAATTGTAAGCTGAAATCAATCACAGGATTTAATAAAATATTCTCTCATATTTTCTCTTTATTTTTATGGTATTTACTTATTGTTGAAGTATTTACTTTATACTCATAATATATGATTTACTTCATATTTTATAACACATTATCAGCACGATCTCATATAAATAAAAAGATCTTCAAAAAAGTGATTTACTTTTCAATATTTCATTGCAACCTGAAGATTGTAAAAATAAATAGAAGAGTTGGAAACACTAAATGTTAAGAATTTTAATCCAATAAGAACTCAAAGTTCTGGATATATTAACAATTTCAATCCAGTAAGAATATGAAGTTTTGAATCTAATAAAATTCATTTAATTTACTGTATATGCATGTTTTATTTACTCTAATTAATCTCAGGTTGGCTATATCGACCATATTTATTGTTTATACAATTTATTTATTGTTATGCATCTCAAGTTGACTATACTGACATTATTTTACTATTTAAGTATTTTATTTATTATCATACATTTTATTTCAATACTATTTTTTTTAATTAAATTTGCGCATATATCTAATATATATATATATATATATATATAATTTTGAATTTTATCATATATAGACCCAATATTTTAAAAATATACAAACAATTGGATAAAAAAATTGATTTTTGGCCCAAAAGGCCTACTTAAGCCCATACACACAACTTAGGCCCAAATCGAGATAATCAAACTGAACTTTTATGGTTTGGTTATTTTCGGTTATTCACATAAAACCCACCAGGTTTGGTTGACCTAATTAATAATCGAAAAAAATTTGGTTTGGTTCGATTATGGATAAAACCGAACCAAACCGAATTTTGCCCACTTCTATATATAATGACCAAAAATAGCCAAAGCCCACATAAGCCCAATCTATCACAAATCCATAAGCAATTGTGGGCCCAACACTTTGACCATTCAACGAAAACTTTTAAAGGTAACCCGCATGAGGATATGTTGTTCGACCAATGGATAAGGTCGTTCGACTACCTCACCTACTAACAAGTGGACTGCCCATCTCCTAATGGTCAACACCTTAGCTTGACGATACGCATGTCTCGACCATGTCGTTCGACTACGTACTTTCATCCCAGCTTGACTCACCTTCAGTCTTAACCCTGCCATCAAGTTGCCCGTGTCGTTCGACCATATGGATAGATGATTGGTCGCTCGACCATATTACAAAGCTCCCTAACCATGGAGGGTCGTCGTTTGACCACTGGTACCCTCTACATCATAGACCAACCTCTTGGTCATAACTACTAAGTCAAACTTTATCTAGCTTAGAATTCAAAGCCCAGTAGACTAGGTCAGAGAGGCAATCATATCTTCCTTGATCCGTGCCGCAAAATAGGGGATAAGGGATCCACCAACCAATGGGTAGGACACCCCCTATATAAACCAGTGAGAGTTCACGAAATTCTTTGGACTTACACATTCAAGCACTCAAAGCTCTCAATCGCCTTTCGCCGTTCCAGCCACACTATCTTCGAGGACTACCGCCCATGAACGATCTCCGGCAATTGGCCATCGTCATTCACGACTGATTCCGACCATCTCCATTCGACCTCCGCCATTCACTATTCACGATTAGGAAGTATAATTCCTTACTTATTCATTATCTCTTTCCTATTTACGATAATCACATTAACTTGATCGTCGGAGTCTCTTTGGCCGGTGTCCAAGTGTAGTTCGGTCGACCCATTGACTCTTGTTTTGCAGGTTATAGTGCCCCGATCCTCGTCCCACCAACTTTCGTGGTCTACAATATATATATAATTAAAATATTTTAATTTATAATATTAATGAATTTATACCATTCATCATATTATAGACGGTAGAGATCAAATATAAAATATTAAAAAAGTTTTAAAAAAAAAATTGGATCTCCACCTTCAATAAATGGACGGTAGATATCATAAACACAAATTTAAAAACAAAACAAATTACATAAAAAAAATTAAAAAAAAATGATGTCAACGGGTCTCTGGTTTACCGTAAATAATTTCTCAGCATGCTCTTTTGACCGCCATGCCTTATTGTACATTAGTTGTACACCATGTTACTCTCTCATCTCAGAAATAATGTCAACGGGTCGAATGATTCGACCATTCGTATTAATTTTAAGTACAAATATCTCTTAAATTACAACAGTACTAATTGACTGAAAGCATGACTCATAAGCATCCAATGAATCATGAATGGACCGTATTGAATTTCCGGACATGCCACACTGAGCAATTCTCTTTATGGATGGCTCATAGGACAAACTTACAGTTAATGTCCCTGTACCCTACCTCAAAACGCCTCTTCGTCGACCGTCTTATCTTATGATTGAACTTCTGATTCATAGCATATTTACCCAGCACAACCTTAAACTATTCCTTAGTTTGAAAAATCTTCTCAATATACAAAGGCTTTTGTAAGGAATTAGAAGTTCCACTTCGGATAGGTTCAATAGAATACTGATCTGCCCTCGAAACGACCCATCTGGTAGAAACTGCATTAACTACTAGGTAATAATGAGGATGTGTTGAAGCATACTTCCAATGTGTATGTGCATCTCCTCCATATGGAGCAAAACCACCCCCGGCCGGTTGACTATCTGTTTGTTCTATTCCTTGACAATCCTCATCTGAAAAATGCTCTGGAGTATGACACGGGGTTGAAGGCAAAGGAATCCCATCATCATCGGACGAATGTAAATGAGTAATATCATATGTCTGTTCATAATCATCTGTAAATGACGGTGGGATCCCGTGGTCATCCTCCCATAAAGGGACATCTAAAGTAGATGTGAAATTATTATAATCAAGTATTGATTCAGAAACTCTCATACTAGTGTTAGTACCTGCAAAATTGGTTGCAAAAGGAAGAGGACATAGTGCATCTGGAATTTCAGTAGATCCCCGTGGTATCGGTGCATGTATTTGCGGAGAATATCTAACATTATTGTCCATCTTTTCAACAACAGCGACATATATCTCATGAACAGATAGGTCACAAACCAACAAAATAATAAACATCCTCATCACGTCGGATGAGATATTTTCTTCTTTCATTCATATTATTGGAGATGACCAAACTGACAACTAAGTCATGCCTACTTCTATCAAACCCAATCAACTCATATGTCAAATCTAACAATTGCGTATATATCAAATTATCTATAACCACTTGAACAAACGGCTCCCCACCAACATACTTCAACCCATCCAATTGCCTGTTGTAGTTAATTATCAGCCTGTGTATAGCTATTTTTCTGAAAATAAAAAAAATAGAAAACTCATCAGAGTTCATAAGATTTCACGCAAAATGTTAGCGTGTTTCACATCAAATTTCAGAGTATTTCACGTCAAATTTCAGTGTATTTCATGTCAAATTAGCATAATTCATGCTAAAAGTTAGCGTGATTCACATCAACTTATAGCGTGAAACACACTTGATTTTAGTGTGATTCACGTCAACTTTCAGTGTGTTTCACACTAAAATGTAGCGTGTTTCATATCAAATTTTAGCGTGTTTCATACTAAAATTTAGGTGAAACATTCTGTAAAATCAGAAAAATTTCGAGATTCAATCTAACTATATATATTCAAATAATAGATCAATGCAATAAATACCAATAACATATGATGTATTACAAAGTAAATGAAAGTTTTTTTAAACAAAAAAACATACCTCTAAATTAGTTACTGATTTTGGAACCAATACACAACCATGGAAATGGAGAAGAGAATAATGAAGTGCCATGTTTACTTATTAGATTTTTTTGAATTTTAGATTTTGGATAGAAGGTTTTTTTTAAAATTTTTTTTTATGATTTTTGGGTATTTATATAATTATATAAGCAATTAATTTGGGATGATTTTGAAATTTTTAGGAGTTACTTTTGTAATTTGATGGTTAAGGACTGAAATATAATTTTTAAGGTGATCACTAATAATTATTTTAAATGATGGTGGTTAAAAACAATTTTTAATAATTTTAAGGAATTATTTTTGATAATTTTCACTTAATATTTTGATAGACACAGTAAATATTTAACAGAAATAAAATTATTTTAATAATGAAAATATATTTAAAAGGCCAAATAAGCCGACCACCATAAAGCGAATCATAAGTGGTTTCGATGCGACCAAGCGCTACAATAGGAGGATATCTTTGCGAGAAATCAGCATGGTTAGCCACGTGGCCGGTTAAAGGACGACCCCACTTGACGTTATTATGTTTACAGTATCAAGCTTGGATCGTCCGCCACGTATGGTACTGTAATTAAAGTGGAAAATCCGAAACCACTTGGTTTCTAGATTTGATTTAGACCATCAACATCAATTTTGGAAGTCGACCGGAAAGTGAGAACCACGTGGCTTGGTGATACGTGATGCCTTACCTAGTGAACACGTCAAAAGTCCTTTAGAAAAACAAATTCCTATAGAATTTGACAAAAACAAAATGTTCAATTAAATTAGACAAATCACAAAAGACTATGGCCAATGGGGTTGAGAAATTGGTTACATTTGTGTCAACTTTAAAAATCAAACATCTGTTGGGAAAATTTTATCTAATATATTATATGTCACGTACTTCTGTTATTATTATGAATATTTAAAAATTTATTTATATATTCTAATAATAGGAAAAAAAAACAAAATATTTTTGTATTATATATATATATAACTACAACATGTTGATAGAGACTCTGCTTGTCAATATTTTATTCTTATTTCAGCTTTTAAAATTTGGTAGGGCAACAAGCCAGCAATATAGTAGTTTACCATTCTTCAAGGAGATTATAGTCAGTATACTATACTATATATGTTTAATAGCTCAAGTATAGGTATATGATAGTTATAAGAAAGTACACAAAATATTTAATTAGAGTGGATTTTAATAAAATAAAATATCAATTGCCTATTTTGAGGACTATTTTAATTTTTATTAAGTTATTCAATCATAATCTATCATAAATAATGAATGTTATATGATTTAATTTCATAATTATATATTTGTAGTTATAGATATGAAACAAAAACTTGCTTTGATAACAACATTTTTAAGAAAAAGGGTTAACCCTCTTGTTTGTCCTAATTTTGGATTAAGGAATCAAAGCAAGAAACCATTTTGATTTTTGACCACACAATTATTAATATTTAAACCCACAATAATTTATTTTTATCATCCTACTAAGAAAACAAATTACAAAGATAACTTAATAATTTTTGTCATGGCAGGACTTGGAGGTCAGGTGGACTGGTATCATTTTACAAATGGGACAAAAATCATCAGGGATTGTGATTGTTTTTCTTCATTTTCAAGACCCCACCAACCTGGTCATAAAAAAGATCAATGAATAAGAATGGGAGTTTTATTTTATTTGATTTTGGTTGAATTTTGGATCAGTTTCCACCTCAGCAATTTTTGTCTAGACGCAGTAATCGTGAGCTGATGGTGGGATGGACCAGTCCGTCACTCATGAGCGGGTATAATGAAACAAGCAAAAAAGTAAAGAGTAGAAAGGAAGGTATCACGACTCACGAGAAGCAAAGAATGCTCGTTAGGAGAAGATCCATCCATTTTGTCCTTTTCAATGCATAACAATTTAACCCCTACCCACTTATTTGTATTTGTATATTTATACACAGACTGTCTATCGGTACTAATTCGTGATAACTATTATAAATTTTGAATTGTTTACAGCAGATTTTAAATAGTTTACTGTGAATGTTAAGCAGTCAAAATTTATTTGCGACAACCATTATCCACGGCAAAACTTGTATTCTCATAGCAAATTATAATATACTTAATTTATGACAATGTTATTTTTTTATAAAGAATTAAAATACGTATAGTATAACTTGATTCTCATTATTAATATGGATGCGGAATATATAATATTCATTTAAACTATGAATGAATCTACTAACTCATCCAAGTATTACTGAATGTATATTTAGAATAACATTTAAGGGTGAAACTGTCCATTTCTAAGATTTTGGGTATTTAGGGACAAAATTCCTCCTTTCTTGGCTTAACTTATGGAAGTGACATATCTAATTTTCTTCTTACCTAATCAACCTATACATATATAGAGATAAAAAAGTTTAACTATAATAAACATCAAATACATCACTTGTATTTTCTTACGAATCTGTGAAAAATCTTTACTAGAAACTTAACAAAATAAAAAAAAAATGATTTTAATAAAATATAATAAGAGGTTCCTCAAAGTTACCTAAAACTTTTAAATAGTTACTGAAATCTAGCAGAGACATATAAAAAGGGTCATTGTCATGACTTATATAGTGGTTACAAAATATCAAAAGAATTGGATTGGAGTGTATTGGAGAGAAATTGAAGATATGAAGCCAACTCAGATCCAGTTTCAAGTGTGTACGCAAACAGGCTTTAGAACATAGAAAGCCTCCAGCACCAGCAGCACATGCAGGCCATCCTTTTAATCAATGCAAACTCATCTTGAGATCCACACTACACATTCCACTTCACTACCTGTACTTAACCTTAGATAACCCAATTTTAAATCTAATCTCTCTCTTAAAATATTTTTTACTTTGAAAGAATAGAGTCAAAGCACCAAGAATTTCTTCAGTATTTCAAAACCCAATCAGAATTCAAGTATTGCCTCTATTTCTGCTTAAAAACCACCCATGCACAAACTCATTTCATAATACTAATAAATAAAATAAATACTGTAAATAAATCCTAATTGATCAAGTCATTTTACCATTAAAAAAAAAAAAGTATAAAAATCAAACCATTTTAATGCATCAACTTTTAAATTTAAAATTGTCCGAATTTATCTTAAGATGGATGATTAAATTTGTTCATAGTAAGAGGTGATAAAGTCAAAGTTAGATAAACACTTGAATTCCTGATAAACTTGCTCCAAAGTAAAGATTTTATTAATTGATAAAACAAAGTTAATAGTAAAGCAGTTGATTAAGCTTAAATAGCAAAATAAATCTATTTGAAAGGAAATCTCACAAAAAGGAAATTTTGATTTATTCACTTGTTCTAAGAGAGCTCTTCTAAATGAATATAATAAAACAAACCTTATTGGAAATCAAAATTTCTACCAAAAGTTAATATGATTTGAAAATATTGTCAAAAAAGAAAAAAGAAAATAAAAAATAAAGGATTAAACGATAGAATTTAGAAAAACGATTACGAATCATGGATAAAATCTCGTTAATGGTTTATGACTCATCGAAACAATTCTAATAATATATTATGGACTTAAATCCGAAATAATTTGTATTTTATAGGTTACACGAGCTTTTAAAAGTGTCCTACACCAAGCGGTTATAAGATAGTGATAATGTTACTTCTTAATAAATTATTGAGTCTTCATAATGTTTAAATCTGATCTCAAAGTAAAAAAAAGTAATATTACTTAATTTTGACCTGTTTGTTATTTTTTTATATAAAAAAATCTAAAAAATACAATTTCGTATATTATCTCAAAACTCAAATTTGAAAACATTATAATCAGGATTAATTGGAGAAAAAAAGAATTACAGAGAGTGAGAGTGAGAATACGAGCCTGGCTGGACCGTCCCACAGATGCTACTGTTGTTCATATATTATAATAAATCTTCTATTTTTACTTTTATTTTAATCATTGATTCTCGAATTTAATTTTGCAATAGTTAGTTTCATTAATCAATTTTCAATTCCCTTTTTGTTAAAATTTTCAGCTTTTTAAAGTGACTAAAAACCGAAACACCGTAAGCAAAGCGGCAACAACAACAACAAGAAGAAAAGAAAAGAAAAGAAAAGAAACGAGAAGAAAATAAGAAAAACAATACCAAAATAGCCGACAGCTTTTACAAGTCTTGAAAGCAGAGAATTTGGAGAGTCATTAAAATTGTGATCTCCTATAACTCTTTTGTCAATGGATTCGTCTCATTGCACGTCCTTCACCGACTTTAATTAGAGAGAGAGAGAGAAAGACTGTTTTGTTTGGAAAATGGTAGAGAAGATGCAGAGGCGGAGGAAGAGAGCGGTGGTGATTCTTCAGAAGCTGCTAACGTGCGCCATATGCGCAATAGCGCTGGTGGCTCTGCTGTCCGTACACCTCCACGTTTTCCCTTCCTCTAAAGGTCTTGACTTCGCTGATCACAAACTCCCCACTGGTGCTCAAGTAATATCTCTTTACTTCTTTGTTAGGTTTTATTTATTCTCTCTATAATGTTATGTGATCTCTTTTTCTTTTCTTTATAAGGAAAAAAAATTATGGTTTTGATGGTGTGATTTGATTTATAAATTTGTGTAGAAACATGAAATCAAGTACCAAATATTGAGTAGAGAGCAAAGCTGGACTCAGGAGCTGGCTCCGCCTCATTTGTCCAAAGCTCCGCTACCTTCTCACAAGGTTTTGATATTAAGACATTCTAGTTTAAGACCAAACAATGAAATCAACAGAATAACTAACCAACCTGTTGCCTGTTAGTAACCAAATTTCTGTTTTCATGCCTTTTCTTATCAAAAAGCAACGGGGGATTTTGTTTGTTCACGATCTTTACTTAGTACAATTTGATTTGGAGAACTATGGTTAGTTTGGAATAATAGGGATATATATTAATTTGATGCGAAGCAGTCATGCATCTTTCATGTTTTCACTCCATTAGACTTGACAGTTGGATGGTGCAAGTCAGATTGGGGATTTAAACCACTTATGGAAGCCTCCGCCAAATCGTGATTATGCGCCCTGTGTAGAGCCTAGTCCAAATTATACATGTAAGCAAGAGGTTTTAATTTGATTTTCTTTTGAACGTGTATAACTAGTTTATTTATTTCTCAATTTACTGTTCTTCTTCAGCTCCTACAGAGTCACGCGGTTTTCTTGTGGTTAATACGAATGGTGGACTCAACCAGATGCGTGCTGGGGTTTGTATCTTTATTTCTTTTCCATGCATAAAACCTACAACTTTTTTGTTTGTCTAATGTTCTAATTTCATGAATTTCAAAATATTTATTTCTTCAATTTATTTAGAAGTAAGAAAAATCAACAATTGGTATGTTCCAATTAATTATTCAGTTTGACCTGTTATATCAAGAAATTTGGAGGCTTTTGGTGATTGAATCCTCCTCAGGGAGCTTTATGCGAATGGCAAACAATATGGCTTTCATTCGACTCAATCGCAATGGAAATATGAGTAGCCTGGTCAAGTAGTTGGCTATTTTCCATTTAACTGAGTTGTTGTTTACGTATATACTCATATGTTATTCATGCTCAGATGATCTCAACTGATGAGAGCCTTTGCTTCCTTATATTTCATAACTGTACTCTTGGAATATGCCCTTCATCTTCTCTCTTGACTTAATTCAAGTCACTTATAAATGTGAGGCTGTATATTTAAATACAACTTTTAGTGAATTAAATGGTGACTGTAAAACAAAATAAAATAATATTTGGATTATGAATTTGAATATCATTGTGCATGTCTGGTTGCTGGGTGCTTGATTGTGCTCTAGGCAACTGATTTTTACTAGCTTAACTTCCTTTGTGTTGATGGAAGTGCTAGAGAAGAAACTCGTATTTAGATGTTAGCAATGGGATTTGTTCCCTGCATATATTCAAACACTCACAAGTACACTCAAGATATATACTCGAACAGTTGCATAACATCTATTGAGTTGATGAATTTTGCTTACCTTGAAATTTAATGTTTGGTAAACAAATTTATAGCTCATAAAGATTATGTTAAAAAATGGCTACTTTTTCTCATTTATTGTATCTATTCTTACTGATTGACATTTCTATTTTTGCTAACTACCTGCCCACTTTCCTTTGAAACTGTGGATAAAACTTTTTTAAAGTTTACAACAGTTTTAGTGTAGTTGATTGGTATTGCTTACAATTTTGGAACACTAGCGATGGGAAACTCAATTTGCCAATATCTTTTCTTTTTGGGTTTCAATCCTTTTAATTTTCTTGGCAAATATCTTGCGGTTATTACATAGCGCTGATCACAATCGTAATTTTGAGTTGCAGATATGTGACATGGTAGCAGTAGCCCGTATTATAAATGCTACTCTTGTAATTCCAGAACTTGATAAGCGGTCATTTTGGCAAGACACTAGGTGCCTCCCTTCTCTTGGAAAAAAACTTCAATTTTTGTCTTTCTGTTAGTTATTCAATATTTATGCTGTGAATTGTTTTCTACTTTTTTTGTCTGCAGCAACTTCTCTGATGTTTTTGATGAAGATCATTTCATTAATTCTTTGGCTGATGATGTTGATGTCATAAAAAAGCTTCCTAAGGAACTCAGTACAGCTACCAGAGCAGTTAAGCATTTCAAAAGCTGGTCTGGTATAGATTACTACCGAGATGAGATAGCTAGCATGTGGGGTGATTATCAGGTGAGTTCTTAAATGCCTCAGTCCGTCTTCTCAATAATTTTTACAGTATTACTTATGCATACGCCTTACTGCTCACATGTTTTTCTGTAGGTTATTCGAGCAGCTAAGTCTGATTCCCGCCTAGCAAACAACAATCTACCTCCAGACATTCAAAAACTACGATGCCGTGCTTGCTATGAAGCCCTCCGTTTTGCACCTCAAATTGAAGCAATGGGAAAAGTAAATATTTAGACTTCAATTTTCATCTAATTTCTGTAGAGGTTCTATGTCTCTCATGACCTATGCCATGTCCAGATTTGAAAATTTTATTTTCATTGATGTTGTAGTTGTTGGTAGATCGGATGAGATCT
The DNA here is from genome assembly GCA_003430845.1 of Xanthoceras sorbifolium. Lineage (NCBI taxonomy): Eukaryota > Viridiplantae > Streptophyta > Magnoliopsida > Sapindales > Sapindaceae > Xanthoceras > Xanthoceras sorbifolium. The sequence continues at coordinate 22,521,016 of CM010617.1, read as the reverse complement.
TTTGGTCCTTATATAGCACTGCATTTACGATATGAAAAGGACATGCTTGCCTTTAGTGGTTGCACACATGATTTGTCTCCTGCTGAAGCTGATGAACTGAGGACGATAAGGTCTGACCTATATGTATTGCATGATACTTTTTGATGATTTTTCCTTTATTTTTCTTGATTGACACTTAATATATATATATATATATATATATATATATATATCAACTTTTTAAACTTTACAGAGAAAACACTCCTTACTGGAAAGTAAAGGACATTGATTCAAATGAACAGAGATCCAAAGGTTATTGTACCCTAACTCCAAAGGAGGTTGGAATATTTCTTACTGCTTTAGGGTACCCATCGAACACCCCTATTTATATTGCTGCTGGGGGGATATATGGTGGTGATTCTCGTATGGCTGATCTGCGATCTCGCTATCCCATATTAATGAGCAAAGTATGTTTTGTATTTTATGTTGCTTGATGTATAGTTTTCCCCCAGTAAAATTGTTATATTGGTGCTTGATTCTGTTTAACCCTTGCGAATGCCATTTATTATGTTGTTTGGGGAAGGTCAACCTGGTTATATTTCACAGCAAGAAAAAACTAATTTGCTAATTTACTCTGTTAGAATGATTAGCATGCATCCAATATATGCCAGATACTTTTACGGTAGTGTGCTGGCAGCTTAGCTGATGACTCACCTAAGGTTTTATAACCTATGATTATTTCAGAAGGACCACTATGCAGTCCACTTCGTTCTTTGGCTACTGAAGAACTGGAATTAACTTGTGGTACTTGCTTATCAAAATCATGTCTCTACTCCTATTAATAACGAATTTTCTTTTCTCTGGTGATCTGTATATTAAAGGAAGAAAAATAACTTTGCCTGGTTAAGTTCAATCTGTGTATACAAAATGTTGGATATGTTTGGCTGATGTGTAGAATGTGGATTCATAATTTGTGGCTTGTTTTGCAGGAAAAATTGGCATCTGTTGAGGAGCTTGAACCATTTGTCAATCACGCGTCTCAAATGGCTGCACTTGACTACATTGTATCGGTTGAAAGTGATGTATTCATTCCATCATACTCTGGAAACATGGCGAGGGCAGTTGAAGGTCATCGCCGTTTTCTGGGACATAGGAAAACAATTTCTCCTGATAGGTAAGCAATTTCATTTTGGCAGTATATCAGAGTCAGATGACACAATTTTTCATTCACCTGCTGCGTTTAACATCCATATTCATATGACAAATTTTCATTTAACTAATGTGTAATCAAGTTGCTTGTGTACTTATCAGGAAAGCACTTGTTCGTCTGTTTGACAAAATTGAGATGGGAACACTAAAAGAAGGCAAAAATTTATCCAGTCGGGTCATTGAAATGCACAAAAGACGGTATGTCATGTGTTATTTCTTATGTGAATCATATGTATTCTTGTATTCTTTGGTTTGTGTATCATGAGTTTTCCATTTCTAATTTCTTTGGATTTTTTTTTAATCCAAGTTTTGTGGTACAATTAAGAACAAAAAATGAAACTGGTTTCCTTAAGAGATAGCTTCACATGACCTGAACTTTTTAAGATTATCTTAGGTGTGCTGAGAGGAGTATGTAGGAGCCTTTTTTTCTTTTTCGCCACTTCTAGGTACTCTTTTAAACCATCTAACTAGAAATTTCTATTACATATTTCATTAGAAATTTTTAATTACAAACCGTCTTACAGTGGATGTTGCATAACGGATCAAGGTGCTTAAAAAAACAATTTCTGGAGTCTGGTTCTCAGATGCTTATAGGCCCCATTTTTGGTTCTTGTCTTAAATTATCATGTGCGGTCTTGATTGTGGCAAAGTTAGCAGAAGATAATATTTTATATCTGTGATGAATTTATTGAAAATTAGGAGGGCCTTTGGATATCCACCTGTGGTCCAAAAGGCCAGTGTTTATTGGCAGTAATGACTGAATCATAGGTGAGATTTGATAATCTCTATTGTGGCCAATGTAATAAAAATTATATATGAATACGTTGAAGAGTCTATCCTACTTTTTTCTCAAAAGTTTACTGTGCCAGGAATGGGATAGCACCCAGTTCATTGATTTTGTTTCTTGTATGGGTTACGCAGGCAAGGATCCCCACGAAAACGAAAGGGTCCCATCTCAGGAACAAAGGGAATGGATAGGTTTCGGTCAGAGGAAGCCTTTTATGTAAATCCTTTGCCAGATTGTTTATGTCGTAGGGAACCATCAAATATTAACTCCTCAGTCACTATTAGGTAGATTAAATGCTGCAGAACGATTCCCTTCAACAAAGATTACCTTAGCAAGTGGGGTGTTGGCACATAATTCTTTGATATTTATCGCAAGTTCTGCAAGCTGGTTGTGCCAATTTAGCACCTGGGGACGCGGAGTGTGTATATCCTGAGTTCAGATTGCTTCTATACATATGATAGGTGAAAAGGACTATGCATGAGGGTGCAGTGCAGGTGATAGAATTTTCAAGTCATCGGATTTCCATTGTATTACAAACGCATATTTATATCATTTTAATGATTTGAGAATCTGACCAAATTTTCAAGAGAGGGATATTTATTGGGGGACGTGATAATGTAAAAACTGATTCAAGAATAACATGTTCTCACACGTATGTATCTCATCCGGTGTCATTGAATGCAATAATAGCAAAAAGAATTTCTCGGTTTCTTGCACTCTTGTTTTTCTTTTCGCTTTTTCTCAGTTCTAAAACAACAAAATCCGGTGTTATTTAAAAATCTAGAGTCGTTTTTAATTGCATGCTTATAATAAGATTGGTACGAAGATGAATTTCTCATTCTAAAAAGTCTTTAGGAATTCTAGTCAAACATTAAAGGTGCCTCCTGGTACAAAAAAATTTTTCGTGGAGGCAGCAGTCTCCTCCCCAAACCTCTCTTTCTCTCTCTAATTTTTCTTCATATTTCTTTATCTTTCTAATTTTTTATAATTTAGCGTATTCGTTTAGGTCTTCCTTCTAATTTTATTTATAATTAAAATTTCTTTTATAATTTCATTTTATAGATTAAATTTTTTTCTATCGTTAGTTTTAATTACTAAAATACTATTAACCGTTAACTTTTCTATTAGTATTATTAAAATTCCCCTTTAATTTGGTGTATTATTCAAAATCTTCCTTTAATTTTATTTATGGTCAAAATCACCTTGTAGTTTCATTTTATAGTCAATTTTTCTTTACCGTCAGTTTTAACTACCAAAATATCTTTAACCATTAACTTTTTTATTAAAAACTTTAGAGCACCAATAATATAAAGGTAAATATAAATATATATATATATATATATATTAAATAAAAATATTTTAATTTATAATATCAATGATTTACCCTTCATCATATGATGAACGGTAGAGATCAAATATAAAATATTAAACAATTAAAAATTTTAAAAAATTTAAAATCTATAGAGATGGACGGTGGAGGTTCATTTTTTATTTAATTTTTTAATAAAATATTTTGTATTTTTGATCTTTATTATCCAATGGAGATGGACGGTGGATATCCATCTTTTTATTTTTTATTTTTAATTTTTTTAAAAAAATTGTGTAATTTTTTTAAAAACTATTTTGTGTTTATGATGGACGGTGGAGATCCAACTTTTTTTTTTTAATTTTTTAATTTTTAATATGTTATATTTGATCTCTAATGTCCATTATATTATGGACGTTAGAGATTTATTAATATTATAAATTAAAATATTTTAATTTAATATATAATATTTATTTTTATACCTTCAGCGTCCTAATTTTTTAATAGAAAGTTAATGGTTAAAATGTATTTTGTTAATTAAAATTGACAGTAGGGGGAAAAATTAATTATAAAATGAAACTACGGGGGGATTTTGACTATAAATGAAACTATGAGAGATTTTGACTAATACACCAAATTGTAGGGCGATTTTAATAATATTTCTAACTGAAAAATTAACGGTCAATGATATTTTAATAATTAAAACTGACGATAGGGGAGATTTTGCTTATAAAATGAAATTATGGAGGTGATTTTAGCCATAAAGAAAACTAGAGAGCAGATCTTAACGAATACACCAAGTTATAGAGAAATTTTAATAATATTCATAATTTTTTTTTATTCTCCTTCTTCTCCACCGATTTCTCTCTCTCTCTCTCTCTATTTTTTCTGTGTTTTTTTTTAATTATTTATTCTTCTATTTTGCTGCCCAACATGTCTCACTCCTAGTTCCAATTACCCAACAATGTATGGTTTTGTGATTGGGAGTACTAGAAATGAGCAATAACTTGTTAAAATGTATAAGAAACATAATGATATAGGAGTTGCATGTAGAATGCTTAGGAGAAAGTGTTGAGAATATAGTGAATTTTAAAATTTATTTTTTATTATGACATGTGGTCATTGACTTGGTATAGGGAGTCTAGTTGGAAGAGTTATTCTCTCTCTTGATTTCTCTCCCATTATCTCCCCACTATGTAGTTAAATTTGGTTTACAATTTTTTTTTAACGTTATATCTTTTTTGACTATAAATACAGACTGTGTGTTACCATTACAGATGACTCAATATACAAAGAACTGTTTTTCATCAATTGTGCGGAGAGTTTTTTTTTCTTTTGTCATCGTTCAGTATACATACAAAAGCAGCAAAGAAGATTCAACTTTTACTTTCCAGAAAAAAAATAAAAAAGTAACTCTACTATTTGTTTTTTATGATCCAAGCTGACAACACTCCATCTTATCAAGCAATTGCACTCTCTGTACTATTTTTATTTTTTATGTTCCAAGTCACTGCTGCTTCGTGGTATCCTATTTTACTTAAGAATTCAAAAAATTGTTTTTTTATTTTTACTGCAACAAACACCGAAAGCAATTTTCTTTGAATAACAAACAGCAGTATTGTCATATTCAAGCACAACAAACTTTCTGTTTTTTTTTTCTTTCGACTTCAAACTAAACAGTAAAGTTTCAATTCTATTTCTTTTGTGCTTTGCGATTCCGAGCAATTATTTGGGGTGTTAGTATACCGGTTTTCTTCAGTACAAAGAATTCCGAGACAGAGGTGATTCTGGGCTGTTTTATCTTGGGGACGACGGGGCTGTATACTGCTTGTACAAAATTTGGGCAGAGCTGCAAAACGTCTTAAAGAAAGCGACCTAGTCCGCGACTCAACCCAAGTTTGGTATTTATATTGTACTATTGTAGCAGCATTTTTTTTTTATTTGTATTTTGCAGCAACAATTTTAAGATGTATTCTTTTGCCATGACTTTTGAGATTATCAAAACTTCAACTGATCTGAACAAACCCTTTCGTTTTGAGGGGATTCATTTTAAAAGACGGAGGCAAAAAATGCTATTTTTCTTAACCACAAAAAGGTTGCTTATGTTCTCACTACTGAAAAACCAATTATGCCTCTTCCTTCTGCTGCACCAAAAGAACATGAATCTTGGGTTGAAAATGATTTCTTATGCAAGAATTACATTCTTAATGGTTTGTTTGATGATCTGTATGACTACTACAATTCTGACAAATCTGCCAAGGAAATTTGGAATGCACTTCAGAAAAAATATGACACAGAGGAGGCTGGAGCAAAGAAATATGCCGTCAGCCGATACATGAAATATCAAATGACTGATGACAAATCTGTAGAAGCCCAATCACATGAGCTACAAAAGATTGCACACGAAATCATCTCTGAAGGTATGTCTATCAATGAACAATTTCAAATTGCTGTTCTGATTGATAAATTGCCCCCTAGCTGGAAAGACTTTAAAAGTGTACTTAGGCACAAAGCTAAAGAATTTTCCTTAGAGAGTTTGATTACTCGTCTTCGGATTGAAGAAGAAGCCTGTAAACATGATCAAAAAGATAAAGTACTTATTATTTCTAATAATAATACTAAAAAGAATTCCACCTCTGTTATTCTGAAACCCAAAGGAAAAAATATGAAGAATCAGAATCGCAACTATCAGAATCGTAACAACCAGAATCGCAAAAATCGGAATAAGAATAATCCACAGAATCAGAATAGACAGCAACCCCCCCTCAAGAAATGATTCAGGACAGTTTACATGCTATAATTGTAACAAGCCAGGCCATTCGACTCGAAATTGTCGAAATAGGCGTCGTCCTGCACCGCAGGTGAACCTTACCGAAGAGCAACTTATTGCTATGATTTCTGAAATCAATATTATTGGTGGATCCGAGGGGTGGTGGGTAGACACTGGCGCTTCTCGCTATGTTTGCTATGATCGTACAATGTTTAAGTAATATTCTGAAACTGTGGATAAGAAAGTGTTGTTGGGTGATTCCTACTCCACTATTGTTGCCGGTAATGGTGAGGTGGAATTGAAGTTTACCTCTGAAAATATTGTCATTCTTAAGGATGTACTGCATACCCAAGAGATGAGAAAGAACTTAGTTTCGGGCTATCTTCTTAATAAGGTTGAGTTTACTCAAACTATTGGGAATGATTTACAATGTTTAAGTAATATTCTGAAACTGTGGATAAGAAAGTGTTGTTGGGTGATTCCTACTCCACTATTGTTGCCGGTAATGGTGAGGTGGAATTGAAGTTTACCTCTGGAAATATTGTCATTCTTAAGGATGTACTGCATACCCAAGAGATGAGAAAGAACTTAGTTTCGGGCTATCTTCTTAATAAGGTTGAGTTTACTCAAACTATTGGGAATGATTTACAATGTTTAAGTAATATTCTGAAACTGTGGATAAGAAAGTGTTGTTGGGTAATTCCTACTCCACTATTGTTGCCGGTAATGGTGAGGTGGAATTGAAGTTTACCTCTGGAAATATTGTCATTCTTAAGGATGTACTGCATACCCAAGAGATGAGAAAGAACTTAGTTTCGGGCTATCTTCTTAATAAGGTTGAGTTTACTCAAACTATTGGGAATGATTTACAATGTTTAAGTAATATTCTGAAACTGTGGATAAGAAAGTGTTGTTGGGTGATTCCTACTCCACTATTGTTGCCGGTAATGGTGAGGTGGAATTGAAGTTTACCTCTGGAAATATTGTCATTCTTAAGGATGTACTGCATACCCAAGAGATGAGAAAGAACTTAGTTTCGGGCTATCTTCTTAATAAGGTTGAGTTTACTCAAACTATTGGGACTGATTTGTATACCATTACTAAAAATAATGTATTTGTTGGGACAGGGTATGCAACTGATGGTATGTTCAAATTGAATGTTGAGATGAATAAAATTGTTCATTCTTCCTATATGTTATGTTCTTTTAATACTTGGCATGCTAGACTTTGTCATGTTAACAAACGCATAATTAAGAATATGAGTAATTTAAAACTGATTCCTAAATTGTCTATGAATGATTTTGATAAATGTGAATTTTGTAGTCAAGTTAAAATTACTAAAACCCCACATAAATCAGTCTTTAGAAAATCTGAACCACTTGATTTGATACATTCTGATATTTATGAACTTGATGATGTTTTGACTAGAAATGGAAAACGGTATTTTATTACTTTTATTGATGACTGCTCTGATTATACATTTATATATCTTATGAAAAATAAAAGTGAAGCTTTTGATATGTTTAAATTGTTTTTTACAGAAATTGAAAATCAATTTAATAGAAAGATAAAGAGATTTCACAGTAATAGAGGCACTGAATATGATTATAGTATTTTTAATGAATTTTACAAAACTCATGGAATCATACATGAAAAAACTGCACCTTATTCTCCTAAAATGAATGGTAAGGCTGAAAGAAAAAATATAACTTTTACTGAGTCCATAGTTGTTATTTTACTTAATTCTGTTGCTGCTTCTCATTGGTGGAGAGAAATTTTATTGACTGTTTGTTATGTATTAAATAGAGTTCCTAAATCAAAAAGTAAAATATCTCCTTTTGAAGTGTTTAAAAATAAGAAACCTAATTTGTCTTATTTTAGGACTTGGGGTTGTTTGGCATATATTCGAATTCCTAATTCTAAAAGGAATAAGCTTGCTAGTAGAGCATATGAATGTGTATTTATCAGTTATGCTGTGAATAGCAAAGCTTACAGATTTTTTGACTTGAATAATAATATTATTATTGAATCGAATGATGGTGATTTTTATGAACATAGATTTCCTTTTATATTGAAGAATAGTGAAGGCTCAACATCTAGTGATATGCCTATGGTTAGAGATAATGAGGAAGTAGATATTGAACCTAGGAGAAGTAAACGAGCCCAAACCACTAAAGATTATGGTCCTGATTTTTATGCATATACCTTAGAAGAGGATCCTAATACTCTCCAGGAAGCCTTATCTTCTTTAGATGCCAATTTATGGCAAGATGCTATTGATGATGAAATGGAATCACTTGAGTTTAATAGAATTTGGCATTTAATTGACTTACCTTCAGGTTGTAAAACAATAGGTTGTAAGTGGATTCTTAAAAAGAAACTAAAACCCGATAGCACGGTTGATAAATATAAGGCTCGTCGTGTAGCCAAAGGTTTTAGATAAAGAGAAAATATAGACTTCTTTGATACTTTTTCACCTGTAACTAGAATTGCATCTATTCGTGTGTTATTTTCTCTTGCTGCTATACATGATCTTGTTGTGCACCAAATGGATGTTAAAACTGCTTTATTAAATGGTGAATTGGAAGAAGAGATTTATATGGATCAACCTGAAGGTCTTGTTTGTAGCACCCCCCGACCCGATCTGGCCGGACCGACCCGGGAAGCGCTACTCGGACTTTCTAAATTCATTTTGTAAACAGAAAACCATATAAATTATAGTTTAAACATCGTTTTCGAGTGAGCCCATTCAATTCTGACTTTCAAAAATTTTTTTTTTTCAAAACTTCAATTCTACTTTTCAAAACCATTATGAGCCCATAAAACAGTTTAGAAATCGTTTTCAAGTGAGCCCATAAAAATAAATAAACTTTTTACAAAAATTCGGCAGAGTGCCGTTTGTTTTTCGGACTTTCCAAAACCCTGCTTTTACACAAAACAATTCCAAAACAATTCCAATACAATTCTCAATAGCACTTCAATATCTCATATTCAAACAGTTGCGCACTCTGCCGTTTAGTGCGACTTATCAATTCAGTTTATAAAATAAAACAAAACAGACTTAAACATTTACAATCATGTTGATAATAAAATACAGAAATCATAAACTAGTTAATTACAAAACATTTTACAAAATATATTTACAAATTCCCTGTATATGCATGCTTTCAGAATATATATACACATAACAAAAATATAGCTACCCAACTGTACAATTTCTGTGACTCGGTCTGCAACTTGATCTTCCTTCAGTCTTTAGCTTCCTCCGGATTCCTGGTACCTACGCGTTAGACACAAAACTAACGCGCTAAGCATAAAGCTTAGTGGGTGTACTAAAAACTCAATTAAATAACTCACAATATAATTGTTCTTTAAAGAAGCAATAAACCACAATATGATTTTCATTTCTAAATCACTTTCAAAACAATTAAATTAATAATGAAACCAATATATGAATTCGATCCATCAAATCATTCAGTTCAGTTTCAATTCAAATCATTACTGGCCCACTAGAATACTAAACATTCTAGGACTGGAATATGGGTCAATGTGACGTCCGGGGTTGCCCCGCAACAACAGTCACTGATATCTACGTGATTGTCCGAGATTGCCCCGCAACAACAATCACTAGTATCATTGGGATTGCCCGAGATTGCCCCGCAACAACAATCCCTAAAATCGGTGTGATTGTCCGAGATTGCCCCGCAACAACAATCACACAATAATAACGGCGCAGTACTGCTCAGTAAAACCCAGTTGGTATACCAACCTCCTATATCCATCTCTATGTCTAAGTATTCTAGGGCCGTTACAATAAGCGATGTTCCAGTCTTCGAAATAAATTACAATCATAAACAATAGTCATTCAAGTCACTAAATCAAGTATTTTTCACAAATCGTAACAATCAAAATATTCGAAAACACGATCCAAATGCTGTCTATCGTAAACGTATTACAAATCAACAATAGCTATGCAAATCATCAATTTTTCTTCATATAACATAAACCATTTTCATACGAAAATCGAAAGCGAAGAATCGAAAACGTAAACGAAAACAAAACGAAACGAAATCGAAAACGAAAACACAAACGAAAACGGAAATGAAAACGATAACTAAATACTTTTCATAACGATTGCGAAAACAAACGTACACCTACCTCGGTACCGTTTTTCGTTCGAGAAATCGCGGTTCCACGATCTCTTTTTCCTTTCCTTTTCTTTTCTCCTTCTTCCTCTTCTTCCTCTTTTTCTTTTCTTTTCTTTCTTCTTTCTCTCCTCTCTTTTCTCTCTTTTTCTTCTCTTTCTCTTGCTGTTCTGTTTTCTCGCTTCAGCGAGAAACTTCTTCTTTTTTTTTATATTTTTTTCGCTACCACGACCGCCGTCGCGACCTGTGGTCGCGCCACCAGGTCGCAATGCTCACTGGAGTGCGCGCACCGCCTTCCTCGCGAGCGCGCCTTGGTCGCGCGAGTGGTCGCGCTGCTCTCTGCCCGATTTTGACAATTTCATCGCGAGCAGTCCATCGCGACCTGTGGTCGCGATGGCTGGTCGTGATGCTTACTGCCAGGTTTTTCCATTTTCATCGCGAGCGAGCTATCGCGACCTGTGGTCGCGGTGACCAGGTCGCGATACTCTCTGGTTCAGTTTTCCAATTTTTCATTTTTCACTATTCAATTACATTTACACCCCCTCAAATAGTAAAAATTTATTTTCACACATGTCACATATATATAAAATTCATTACCCGAAATCCGGGATGTTACATTGTTATTCCTGGTCAAGAAAACAAAGTCTGTAAACTTTATAAATCTCTTTATGGTTTGAAACGGGCACCTAAACAGTGGCATGAAAAATTTGATAATCTTGTTATCTCACATGGTTTCAAAGTGAATGAAAGTGATAAGTGCATTTATTATAAATAAGAAAATAACATGTGCACTATTTTATGTCTTTATGTGGATGACTTGCTTATTTTTGGTTCTAATATTCATGTCGTGAATAATGTGAAATGTATGCTTTGTGCTAATTTTGACATGAAAGATCTCGGAGAAGCAAATGTGATTCTAGGGATTAAAATCACTAGGTCTGAAAAGGAAATTTCTTTAGATCAATCTCACTGCATTGAAAAGATCTTAAAGAAATATAATTACTTTTACTGTAAACCAGCATGTACTCCTTATGATCCTAGTGTTAAGCTGTTCAAGAACACCAGAGATGGTGTTAGACAAACTGAATATGCGAGCATCATTGGTAGTCTACGACATGCTACTGATTGCACTAGGCCAGACATAGCTTATGTTGTGGGATTACTATGCAGGTTTACCAGTAGACCTAGTATTGAACATTGGCATTCTATTGAAAGGGTCATGAGGTACCTTAAGAGGACTATGAACCTTGGATTACATTATCAGAAGTTTCCCGCTGTCCTAGAAGGATACAGCGATGCTGATTGGAATACCCTTTCAGAAGACTCCAAGGCAACCAGTGGCTATATATTTAGCATAGCTGGAGGTGCTGTTTCTTGGAAGTCTAAGAAACAGACTATTTTGGCTCAATCAACAATGGAGTCAGAAATGATTGCACTAGCATCAGCTAGTGAAGAAGCAGGTTGGTTAAGAAGTCTCTTATCTGAAATCCCTTTATGGGAAAGACCGATACCAGCAGTCTTGATCCATTGCGATAGTACCGCGGCTATTGCAAAGATTCAGAACCGTTATTACAACGGAAAAAGGCGACAAATACGTCGCAAACACAGTACTGTTAGAGAATTTCTCTCTACTAGAGCTGTTAGAGTGGATCATGTATGTACTGATGATAACTTGGCTGATCCTTTGACGAAAGGATTAGCGAGAGAGAAGGTTTTCAAAACCTCAAAAGGAATGGGACTAATACCCTTAGAAAGATGGCTTACTCATGATAGTAACCCAACCTAAAGATTGGAGATCCTAAGAACTAGGTTCAATGGGTAATAACAAGTCATGAAGTGATTACTGGTGAACCATGCTATTATATATAATATACTACGTGAAGCATGATATCCTGAAGCGATATAAGGATGAGTTTATTTTTAACTCTTAATGAGTTCTATACTTTATGTGGAGTGGAGTACCCAGCTACAGGAGTACTCTTGATAGACTCACCTAAGTGAATGTGAAAGTATAGCTGCTTTCTATGGAATTTTAGGCAAATTCTCTAGAGCATTCACTATACTGGGATACACGTGTATGGCCGTAAAGCATGGGTTTTTTGACTTCACCTTAGTAGGATTGTGTGTGGGATGTTTGTTAGAGATAGAATTTAAAACTACGAGTTACTCTAGTATAATCTAAATCATCCACACTATGCAAAAGTTCAAGTCGATAGACACTTTTGTTTATGCATAATCTTATACTATAATATATTGCTCGATGAAAATTTTTTGTTTAAAATTCAAGTGGGGGATTGTTGAGAATATAGTGAATTTTAAAATTCATTTTTTATTATGACATGTGGTCATTGACTTGATATAGGGAGTCTAGTTGGAAGAGCTATTCTCTCGCCTAATTTCTCTCTCATTATCTCCCCACTATGCAGTTAAATTTGGTTTACAAATTTTTTTTAACATTATATCTTTTTTGGCTATAAATACAGAATGTGTGTTACCATTACAGATGACTCAATATACAAAGAACTGTTTTTCATCAACTATGTGGAGAGTTTTTTTTTTCTTTTGTCATCGTTTAGTATACATACAAAAGCAGCAAAGAAGATTCAACTTTTGCTTTCCAAAAAAAAATAAAAAAGTAACTTTACTATTTGCTTTTTATTATCCAAGCTGACAACACTTCATCTGATCAAGCAATTGTACTATCTATTCTATTTTTGTAACACCCCCTAACCCAACCCGGCTGGATCGACCTAAGGAGCGTTACTCGGGTTTTCAAAACTTTTCTTAAATCTTTTATAATTTGTAAACCATTGAAAATCAAATAAATTGTATTTTTAAAATGCTTTTCTAGTGAGCCCATTGAAATTTATTTTCAAAAATTTCGGCAGAGTTTCCTCTGTTTTTCTGATTTCCCAAAACCTGTTTTCAACAAACGTCCAAAACAATATAATTTCAACACTTCTAAATCAAACTTTCAAACAAATACGCACTCTGCCGTTTAGTGCGACTTTCCAAACAGTTTTAAAATAAAACAGTTCATAATTCATTATTTACAATACTTTGAAAATGAAAAATAGAAATCATAAAACAATTAATTACAAAACATAAATATATAACACCTTTACATACTCATGTATATGCATGCGTAACTAACTATAATATACAGAAATATATGACTACAAAAAATGTGGTGACTTTGGATCTCTGTCTGCAACTCTCTCTCTTCAATTCTTTCCTTTCTCGGTATCTCTGTCACCTACGCGCGATAAACATCAACGCGCTAAGCAATAATGTTTAGTAGGTGTACACTAAAATAAATTGCAATATAATATAAAACAATAAATCTTAAATTCAGAAATTCAGAAAGATATATTTATATATAAAACAACCATCATATTTCAATTACTGAATCTTTATAAAAGAAAGTATTTCAAAAGTTTATGAGTTTCAATCGTAATAACATTTATTTATTTTCACATTATTTTCTAGCTTTCAGTTCTTAATTGGGCCCTTGATACACATAACAGGGTTTACATGACTGGATTACAGGTTTTACAGTCAGGTTTCCCATCTCATAAGAAATGGCATCCCTATATAAACAGTCGGTTTCCCATTCCATAAAGAAATGGTATCCGTATGTTCTCACAGTCGGTTTCCCATTTCATAATGAAATGGTATCCGTATTTCACAGTCGGTTTCCCATTTCTAAGAAAATGGTATTCGTAATATCATCATTATAGGCATCATGAATCACGGTGCAGTACTGCCATTTATACACCCAATTAACATGTCAATATCCTATATCCATATATCCCTATACATATATCAGGGGCATAAAATCAAAGTTCAGAGTTTACAGATATTTTATTTACTTTTCGAATAACTTTCAGATAATCAAAAATTCTCTCAATCAATCCAAAATTAATATTCATTAATAGTTGTAAAACAAGAAATTCATAACATATCAAATAACAGAATACAGAAATTAAAATCATGAAATTCAATATAAATAACTTTTACTTAATTCAAAATCATTTTCAGTAAATATTCATAAATCAATTTAATTAAACCGTGTAAAAATTGTGTGTACATCAATCTGGATACCGTTTTATATCAGTTTCCTTTCTGGATTTCCCTTTTTTCTTTTTCCTTTCTTCCTTCTCTTTTCTTTCTCCTTCTTTTTTCTTCCTTTTCCCGTCTTCTTCTTTTCTTCTTCTTCTTCTCTTCTTCTTCTTCTTCTCTTCTTCTCCTTCTTCTTCTTTCTCTTTCTCTCTCTTCCTTTCTCTTTCTTTTCTTTCTTTTTCTTTTCTTTCTTTTCTTCTCCCATTTTCTTTCTTTCTTTTCTGGTTTGCTTCTTTGAGAAGCTTCACCGCCTCTTTTTTTTTTTTTTTATAAAATTTCGATCATCGCGACCTGTGGTAGCGCTACCTGGTCGCGTTACTCACTGGAGTGATTTCACCGCTTTCATCGCGAGCAATCATTGCGGTACCTGGTCGCGCTAGTGGTCGCCATGCTCACTGCCCAAATTTGACATTTTCACCGCGAGCGACTCATCGCGATCTCTAGTCGCGGTGCTCACTGCCAAAAATATCACTTTTCACCGTGAGCGACTTATCGCGATCTCTGATCGCTGTGAGTGGTCGCAGTACTCACTGCCCAGTTTTCACCCTATTCTTCATGCGTTATTTCTGGACCGCCCATTTTTCACATTTAATTACGTTTTTCACCCCTCAAATCATAATTATTATATCCACATATTCAAAATTAATTATTCGAAATTAGGGATGTTACTATTTTTATTTTTTATGTTCCAAGGCACTGCTGCTTCGTGGTATACTATTTTACTTAAGAATTCAAAAAATTGTTTTTTTATTTTTACCGCAACAAACACCGAAAGCAATTTTCTTTGAATAACAAACAGCAGTATTGTCATATTCAAGCACAACAAACTTTCTGTTTTTTTTTCTTTCGACTTCAAATTAAACAGTAAAGTTTCAATTCTATTTCTTTTGTGCTTTGCGATTCCGAGCAATTATTTGAGGTGTTAGTATACCGGTTTTCTTCAGTACAAAGAATTCCGAGACAGAGGTGATTCTGGGCTGTTTTATCTTGGGGACGACGGGGCTGTATACTGCTTGTACAAAATTTGGGCAGAGCCACGAAACGTCTTAAAGAAAGCGACCTAGTCCGCGACTCAACCCACGTTTGGTATTTATATTGTACTATTGTAACAATTTTTTTTTTGTTATTTGTATTATGCAGCAATAGAAAGTTCATGGATTTTGATGATTAATTGGTTAATTGGTTGAAATGTATGGAAAATGTAATAAATATGGAGCAGTACATAAGGTGTTTGATAAAATATTTGCGACAAATTTGAGTTTATTAGCTTTGGTGATTAATTAGTTAATTGGTTGACATATTTAGGAAATATAATAATATGGGAGTTGCCTGCAAATTGTTTGATCAAATGCTTGGGATAAATTGAATTTCATGGCTTTTGATAATTAATTAATATTAAATTGAGGGAAATTATTTTATTTTAAATAAAAATGTAAAATTGAAATGGATAATATTGAGTGAAAAATAAAAAATTGAGGGCATTTTGGTTTGAAAAAAATCATGTAAAATTGTAATTCTTTCTATTCGAACTAGGGCAAAAGAGTAATTTTACACCTTTAGCAATAAGCAAGGGTAAAAAAGTCTTTTCATAAGTTTTGTTATGTTTGACTGTAAAAAAATTAGTTAAAGGAACTAAAATGATGTAGTTTATAAACGTTAGGTACCATGCGAGTCAAAAATAAAAAAATCAGTCAAAAAGTAATTCAAATAACATAGGGACCAAAATAATTTTCGCTTAAAAAATAATTGCATTGGAGTTGATTTTTTAGTGGTCAATTCATTTTTTTTTTTTGTTAGATAATTGTATTGGAGATGAGAATATGTATAATTTTTTTTTTTTTTACTAAAGTGAATTCATATTCAATAGAAATGTTGATATTGCCATATGGAGAAGGGGTATTTCAATTGTGTTCTTAATTTTTGTAATTGAAAATTGCAAACCTACCCACCCACACTAACTTTTTCATAGTCTACCCAAAGTAATATTTGAAACAAAAATGCCCCTGACATTTTCCCTAAAATATAACCCAAGACTTGTCTTTAACTTCAACATTTGTGTTCAAAACATAAAATCTTCAATGTAAAACACTTTTGAAGTTGGATCTCATCACATTGTATGCATTTCTTCTCATATTTCACTATAACAATCTTAAAACTTTTCGTCTACTCATCTTTAACCACATTATATGCTTTTTAAACTCTATATTCTTTTGATTCGGAAATTTTAAGTAAAGTTAAGTGTTCATCTTTTATTTCTACCGATAATTCTTTTAATTTGTTAATATTTTATTTTTATGGACTTTGCATTTATGTCTCCTTCAAGGGATATAAACAGATGTTGTGTTTTCATTCAGTTTATCTTATAAACGAATTAAGGGATGAAGGTAGTTCTCTCATCAATTATTTATGATCATATGCATATTAACTATAAAACTGTTATCCACATAAAAAATAAGTGACAACTTTTTTCTTTGACTAATATAGTGATTGAAGATAATCAATTTTGCCTTTTCTTTTGAGCAATATTAAGGCTTCTTTCATTCTTCGAGAGAGAAACAAGATGGCTCATTTCTCGCCAAACGTTCTTATAATTTGGCGGAGGGTAGGGTGTGAGTTTCTTACCCC
The DNA here is from genome assembly GCA_003430845.1 of Xanthoceras sorbifolium. Taxonomy (NCBI): domain Eukaryota; kingdom Viridiplantae; phylum Streptophyta; class Magnoliopsida; order Sapindales; family Sapindaceae; genus Xanthoceras; species Xanthoceras sorbifolium. The sequence goes on along the minus strand of CM010617.1, from coordinate 22,504,073 downwards.
CCTCATTTTATCAAAACGCTTGTAATTGATTGGAGACTCAAGGTCCGTATGGAAGAACTTTTCCAAATAGATTTTTTACAAGTAGTTCTTTTATAAATAGATATTTTAAAGAAAAGATGTCGACTGTTTGGTTATAAATTAAAATAGGTCTTATGATAGAATTATAAAAAAGAATATGATTTTAAGTTAAAAGGGTATTGTACAATTAATAAATATAATAGGATTATTTTAGACATTTTAATATTTTTAAAAAGCTCAAAAAGATTGTTTAGAAAAGCTTAAAATTTCAAAATCTCTACTAGAGTGACAAACAAACGATAAAAAAAAAATATATATGAAAAAAACTTTTGAAATTAAAATTTTTTTTAATCCGTAGAAAAACTCTTTTAAACATATACTATAGTAATAAATTTTGGCTTTTGCCTTTTACAAAAATAAAAAGGAAAAGCTTTTTTTTTTTTTTTTTGGGTACAAAAGAGGGCAAAACCCAGCAGAAATAAAAGACAAAAAAAAAAAAAAAAAAACAGAGACTTAGTTGGGACTAATCTAGCCATAGCTAGGTTTCTGCGATCATCCTAAAAAATCAGAGCCGCTTGGGGGGGAATAGTCTCCAGCGCATGAACACTAAGGGCCAAATCATGACCCATGCCAGCCAAAATATCCACCAGCCTATTAGCTTCTCTAAAAATATGCACAATAGAACACGCCCAATTGGCTTTCATCAAAGAGCAGCAAGTATCCGCTAAATTAAAACAAGGCCCTATATTAACAAGGCTAATAACATCCATGGAGTCAGACTCCACCACAATAGACTTAAACCCAGAAGCCTAAGCAAGTTTTAACCCTTCATATAAGCCCCACAACTCAGCTTCCATAATACTCCCCACACCAATCTTGATAATAAAAACCCCCTTTCCAGTAGATCTCATGGTTTCTTAAAACACCAGCCGTGGTGATAGAGCTATCACATGCCCTCAAGCTACCATCCACATTCAACTTAACACATCCTTCCACAGGAGGAATCCACGAAATGAGCCTAAAATTTCCCCCTGTCCCCATACAATTACACCACTCCTTAACATACATAAAAATTGGGATGTGAGAATTAAAAGGAATGACAAAATTGATATCAAAGACTTTACAACACCGCCACTTTCAAATATATCAGGCAGTCAAAGCAAACACCACATACCAAGGAGCATCACCAACAATGATGGCAGTGTTCTTAAGATTAACATAAATCTAAGAGATGAAACTATCACTAAAAGTTGTAGAAGAAGAAAAACCAGCACAGACCTGGTTCCAAATACCCACTGAACACCTGCAACCCCTCAAGAGATGGTCAATGGACTCCAGACCTGAGCAGCATCTGGGACAAGAGGAGTCGGTGGTTAAACACTTAGTCCTGCGATGATCATTAGTGAGAATCTTTTCGTGTAAAAGGGACCAGAGGAAAGTCATGACTTTGGGGGGATGTTTCAGTTTCCAGATAAAATTCTACTGCCAAGAAGGAGAATCGGAGTCAAGCCCAAGGTTGTAGGCAGTCTTCACCAAAAAATTACCCTTCGGGCACCCTCCCCAAATGATTTTATCAGGGATGTCCCCAATGTAGATTTTAGTATTTTATGGATGATGTTCCAAGGCAGGACAGTCGCTAGTTTTCGTAGATTCCAGCCAGCTTCCACCACATAATCCTTCACTTTCTCAGACAACAAAGTGTCATTTAGAGCCACAGAAGCATGATTAGCAAGGGAACCACAATCTGAAGCCCAGACATCCGTCTAGAAGTGGACAGAATTACCATTCCCTATCATCCAATTAATGCCAGAGGATAGGAGTTTAGCTCCAAATTTAATTCTCTTCCAAGTATTCGAGCAAACAGATTTATCACTATCACCAGGAGTCAACAAGTTAGCATTATTCAAGTACTTACAGGTAAGAAGCTGGCTCCAGACACCTTTCTCACCTTGGAGGATCCTTCACCCAGCCTTAGCCAAGAGGGACTGGTTCATCAAAAGGAAAAATTTTAATTTAGTCCTTACCTTTTGATAAAATATTATTTTTTTATTTACGTTTTTTTTTAGTTCGCGTGGACCCTAACGTTTTCTAAATAGATTAAATAGGTCCTTCAAACCAACTTTTTGATGGTTAACCATCACAAAATTATCTAGAAGATAGTTTTACCCTTGAACAATTTAATTAATAGAATTACAATTTTACCTTCTAATTAAAATATAACAAAAATAAATTAATAAAATAATATTAAATTAAATTATAAAAACTTAATATATAAAACCTCTTAAAAAAATATTCAAATTAAGTTATGTTATTAGTAAAATTTAAAAAATTAAAGAATTAAATAAATAAAATAGAGAATTAAAAAAATAAAGGAAATGCTTTTGTTTTTGTGGTTTTTCAAAACATTTCCTTTAGTTTTTTATAATTTTCCATTTATTTTATTTTATTTTATTTTTTAGCAGCTTTTGATCCTTTTTTTATTCTTTTTTTTTTAAATATTAATTTTTTTAATAAAATAACTTAATTTGAATTTTTTTAAGGTTTTACATTTTTAAGTTTTTATAATTTAGTTAAATATTATTTTATTAATTATTTTATTTATTTATTTTTATTATATTTTAATTAAAAGATAAAATTTTAATTGTATTAATTTAATTCTTAAAGGTTAAAATTATCTTTTAGATCACAAAAAAGTTGGTTATAATGACTGATTTAATCAATTTAAAAAATATTAAGCACCATGCAATCTAAAAATAAAAAAGAAAATAAAAATATTTTACTAAAAGGGAGGGACTAAATTAACATTTCCCCAAATAAAAATGAAAGTTGTGAAAATAGCTTATGTTGTGGGGTGCTAAATGTAGGATATGGATCCAGGCAGGGACTTCCAACCGGGATCCATAACCATGTCCGGCTGTAATTCGGGTCGGTCACTAATACAAAAGTGAGGAAATTAACATAGAGAATCAAAGATAGGATAACAGATATCAAGAACTCCCACGCAAGCTCCACGCGTATAACACCATCATTGGCCCACTCTCTCTCTCCCCACATATACGAAGTAAACAAGCTCGCATTGCTTTGAAACTTTGAAAGAAGAAAAAAATTAAGAGACAATGAGTGTTTCTTTTCTCTCAACAGTATCTTCTCTGCTCCCAACTCTCAGCACTAGTAAAACTAGTGTCACCAGATGCCCTACTAAAGTTGTAAGCTTTCAAATGCCTTACTCTTCTTATCTTTCAAAAATCCAAAATTGTCTTTTGATGTGTAATTTTCACTTTTTTTTTTAATTACTTTTGGAATATGAATAACCAGGGTGTCATAAGTTGTCAAAAAATTGAGACTGATGTTTCTAGCGAGGATGGTCTTCGTCGAAGAGATATTCTCAAATGCTTTGGTGCTACAATTGGCATGGTGAGAGCATATTCTTTTTTTCTTCATTTTCTGTTATCAATTTCAATTTTATTAATCCAAGTATGTTGGAGGAGGTTGAATTAATGTTTTTTTATTGGTTCCTCAATTTGTTGTTAAGACATTGCCTCCTGCAGAGTTTACTTTATCTCTTCTTGAAACAGAGATTGAGCTGGAAAATGTTTGAAAACTATATTAATACAATGAATTAATGTTTCATTTTCAAAGATGACTTTTCCATTTAAAGACCAAATCCTAGTAGTTACCATTTGATACATATTGGTAACAAAATTGTAGTATTAGTTGCCCATTCCTATCCAAAGGAGATCAAATGTTTTAATTGGTAGAGCTTTGGTGGTTGTACTGATTTTGTGAATACCTCAGAACTATAGTTTGATAAGTCGGTAAAGTTGTGGGCAAACCTCGTTTAAACCGTCTTACCTGCCTAACTACATTTCTTGATTAAGAACTATTGCCTCTTTGTCTCAGAAAATAGAGGTCCAGCAGTTCGAACTCAGGCTTGGACAATAATTAAACTAAACTCTATACCTCAAGTTTTTTGTCAGTACTTGACTAAAAAGACTGTTACCAAAATGCAATTGACCAACATTATATCAGGCCAAAAAATGTTAAATCAAGTAGCTTTTAGAAAAAAAAAAAGCTTTCAACAGTCAGAACCTGAGATTTGTTTTTGTGTACTCTTCAATCATAGGAGCAACATGCTCATATAAATTTAGGAATAGATACATAATCTTACACAAGTGTAATTTCTAGAATAAGAATGATTTGGTAATGAGTTTCTGCCAGTTTTTGTCTCTTCTTAGGAAGTGATAGGAAGCTCAGGTTCATTTGTTGAAATGGCAAGTGCTGCTGATTTGATTCAACGCAGACAGCGTTCAGAGTTTCTCTGTAAGTTCTCTGAACATGTATTCCCCATGTTTAAACCAGCTGGAATTTGCTTAATTAAATTTTGTCTCTTTGCTGTAAACAGCAAATATTAAAGAGACCCTCCAAAAAGCCATAAAGGTAAGCATTCATGTGCTGGAAAAAGTTAATCATGGTGTGTGTATATGAGGCTTCATATATAGATGAACATTAAGCTCATAATGCTGTCCGTGTGCAATGTGTTCACTCTTTCTGTCTGTGCCCATTTCAGGGAAAACCAGATATTATCCCATCCTTACTAACTTTGGCACTGAATGACGCCATGACTTATGATAAGGTCAGACAAAAGCCTTTACCTATTTAAATTTCATGTGGATATCATAGCATCCCTTGCTTTGTTAAGGAAAAGGAAAGAAATAAACTGATGTCCTGCTGGTTAAGTTTGTAGGCTACAAAAACTGGGGGCCCAAATGGATCCATACGATTCAGGTACTTGCTATATGTAGCGTCGTCTCAAATATTTTATGAAAATTTACACTTGTTCAACTTACTATATGAAAACGATATGCCAATAATTGGTTTATCAAACTCTTGTTTGATCAAGGTTTCTATAACCATAGAGTACTTATTGAATGGCTAGAAATGGGATATATTGATTATCTTGTTGGTTCATTAAATATCATATGTTATGTTTAAAAAATTTTCAGTGGCTTTACCAATTAAACATTCCCTTGCCTGAAATATCACCAGTTTTGGATTGCTACTTAATTACCTTGATTTTCTTCTTCTGCCATTTTTATTGCCTGAAGCTCAGAGATAAGCAGACCTGAAAATAAGGGGCTTTCTGCTGCTTTAGATTTATTAGAGGAAGCGAAGAAGGAAATAGACTCTTATTCCAAGGGTGGACCAGTATCCTATGCAGATCTCATCCAATCTGCAGGTTGTAAATATTATATATGCTCAAGTTTGATTTATGCACCATGTTATGAGTATCTACCAGGAGTTTCTCTGGGTGTCCTAGAGAGAAGGTTAATGTCCGTGACTCAATCGTCTTTATTGTATGTAGCACAAAGTGCTCTTAAGGCTACATTTCTGGCAGCTGCTATCCGCAAATGTGGAGGAAATGAAGAGAAAGGAGGCTTATTATACACTGCATATGGTTCAACTGGACAGGTTTGTTTCTCAATATGCTGTGTTGTACAGTTCTTTTTGACACATTCTTTATATAGTGCCCTACCAATTGGCTGACATGGGTAACTTGTTACTCAAATCAGTTGCCTTGTATGAATATTCCCATCTTAATGTTATTTTAGTCTATCAAACAATCACTTTATGCAACTATGTTTCCTTTGACTGGGATATATTGTAGTGCTAAACACTTTTCCTGAACTAGTGACATTGCTGAGATAGTTTTTCTCGATTTGTGAATTATTTCCTTTTACTTTCTTCATTACGACATTCTCCTTTGGCCTTTAAAACACAAAAAGTCTATGCAATTAAGTGTATGGTAGCCAGCCAGTTATGCATAACTCTGGTATTGCTAGAAGGGAACTTATAATTTATGATGGACACCTAGTTAGACTGAAGAATAAGATGTTTATTCTTTCTTGTATCTTCTCAGAAGGGTAGCATTGTGTTTATCTATTTTAGGTCACAGGCTTGAGTGACTTATCATGCGATCTTAAGTATCAACTGGTAAATGAATATGCAGTTCCACTTTATTACTTTTCTTTAAAAATATTCATCTGGACATGTTATGCCGAATCATTGTACATGATCACAGCTTTCTCTGAAATTTATGCTAATTGTCAAAAGTGCAACTTGTGAATGATGCTGTGCTGCTTGAAGCAGTTTATTTCAGATTTCAACTAGTGCATTAACCCAGCGTATAAAGAGAACCCTTAAGAGTGTTTCAATTGAGTGAAAACAAATTCTATGTATTCTCCTTTATGTTGTTTAATGGAATAGTTGTACATGCAATATGGTAAACATTAGCACTGTCAACTAATGACATTGCTGAGCACCGTATAATGGTTCTGGACTAACTAGTGGAAGTGATACGAAAGCAACCCAAAATGTCTTTCTCATTTCATTTCATCTCTGAACTATATTATTTGATATGAAACCCGTTTTGTCGTTGAGCAAAATGCTAAGTTGATCTAATTATAAGCATCTCCAAATACAAAGTAAAATAGTCTTGGAAATCTAAATCTGCCTTTCAAAAAACTCTCTTCAATCATTGGTGCTGCCATTTTTGAGGCTCTTAAGCATTCATTTATTGGTGTTTGTTTACTCCTAAATAGCAGTTTAAAGGTCCAGTTGCAGTATACGTGTTTCACTGTGATTTCTCAAATGAATTGCATTTAGAATCTGAAGCCTCTAGACCCTTATGAGTTTTATCAGAATTGAGATATTAAACTTTGAAAGGTGATAAGGTTTCAACTCAGGGAGCTCACTCAAGGAACTCACACGTGTCTAGAAAATTGTAAAACCATGACAACATTGTCTTTGGCCTAAACAAGTTTTCTGTGCGTGTTTTTGCTGATCAAGATCTTTATTGCACCTTCCCTTGTTAGTAGAGGAAGTTATTGGATTAAACATAATGGATGAAATTCTTGTTTCTGCCAACAGTGGGGCTTGTTTGATAGGCAATTTGGAAGAACAGATGCCCTGGAGCCAGATCCAGAGGGGAGGATACCCCAGTGGGAGAAAGCATCTGTACAGGAAATGAAAGACAAGTTCTCAGCTATTGGCTTTGGTCCTCGCCAGGTAAATTAACTAATATACTTATATGTTGCAAATTGCTCTTTTCTAGTCTTGCATCAGCTCGAAATTGAGTCTTTGCAACCAAAATTTTCTAAACTTTAGCTAGCACCCCAGAAAGGAATACTTCTTTAATTTAAATGTGTAAAATTCGCATAAAGAGAATGCATTGGTTAGAATTATGATGTATGGGAGCTCTGTTATAATCTGCTTTGGCAATATTATTTTTTACTTTGCAGTGCTGTCCGATTTTAAATGCAACAATAGTTTGTAGGAGGATTTGCTTATGTCCAATTCATTGAGTCCAGAACATTAATACAAGGATACACCGCGTAATTTAATAAGTTGTGCTTCAAATTCATTACTTTCCAGTGTAGTCCATCAAATAGTCATTTCATAAGATAAGCATGTGATTTTGGATCTTTATATAATTTATTTGCGTTGCTTTTTACTATTTACAACAGTTAAGAGAATGCAACTTAAAAGTGCTGGAAATAAATTGGTAATGAACCGGTAGAGCATTACCTTAACCACACCATGACTATGCAGAGGGACATTCCACATCTATTTCTTATAATAGTGTCATGATTAACGTCCATTAATCTGGCTCTTTCCATATCCGTTTTTTCGGTTGCCCAGCTAGCTGTTATGTCTGCATTCTTGGGTCCTGATCAGACAGCAACAGAGGCCTTGTTGGCAACCGATCCAGATGTTTCTCCATGGATTCAGAAATACCAACGTAGCAGGGAAACAGTGTCCGAGACAGATTATGAGGTTAGTTCTATAATTTGTCTACCCCACTGGATGGAGGAATGGATATTGAGACAACTACTTGGTTCATGACCTATATGTTCTGTATTGCTTTATTGAAATTTAATTAATAGCCTCAGCTTTGCAATTAATACTTTTGCAGGTTGATCTGATAACTACGCTTACAAAATTAAGTTCATTAGGCCAGCAAATCAACTATGAGGCTTACTCATATCCTGTTAAAAAAATTGAATTGAGCAAGCTCAAGTTATAGACAGGAAGTAAATGATGTTACTGAAACGGTACCACGAACTTCGGCTACTATATCATTTGTTTTTTCAAGCTGAGTATATCTCTACAAACTTTTGATTTCTGTTGAGTTGATCCAGCAGGTTTTAAATATCAATTGTAATTCTGAGATGGTGTGTATAAACTCTACAACTTACCAGAGAAGAAGTACTATAATTTGTTGTTCTGTCAAGTTGTTTAGTCTGTCAGTGATACTGATAGGGGATCAGAAAAGGTTATTTAGTCATCCTTGTGATAATTATTTGTTAACCTCATGTGTCACAAAACTGCTTACGCCCTCTTTTCAATTAGGAAGCTGTTTAAGAAAATTAACAGATTAATAAATTGAGGTTGGTCCAGTGATGTGTTTTCCCTTTTCAAATATCAAATTGTAATAGTTCCAACACCAAAACAGGATGCCAAGGTCTGATGAATTTTGTTGGCTTTTCGGAGGTAACCCGTTTAAGTGAACACGTGATATAATTACATTATTAATAGGGTTGAAAAGTTGTTCAAAATAGTTTTCTAATACATGTAGGACCAACCTTTATTACTGTTTAGGGGACTAAAGGAACGTTTCCAATCACAAGTGCATTTCGATATTTGTACATATTAAGATTTCAACGACTGGCAATATTGCGCCAGGTGTTCTGAAGCTCTTCTCTTTTGTTGTGAAAAAAGTTGGGTGTACATGCATGATGCATCCATCTCCCCATCGTGATCACTTTGGGGATGAATGCCTCAATTAATCATAGCAAATGGGAATCTAATTGGAAGGGTGACAAATCACGGTGTAATGCAGTTTGACATTAGCATTGATTCGACACCAATTATTCCAATAATGACATAAAAATTCAAATTTATAATAATAAATTAACCGACATCTGTTAAGAAAAGAGGATTTGCATCAACATGGATGGTCAATTCAAAATTCAAGACCACAAAAAACATTCACTACTTTATCACTTGTTGCCACTTAGTTATAGTCTCAGTCCATTAAGAGTAGCCGTATGATTTTGAATATCACCAAAATTTGCTCTAATAATACAATTATCTTATCTGGATTTAGGAGCTATAAGCTCAAGCCCACCCATGAAGGGCCTCAATGGCTGAGGAATAATAACCGAGCCATCTTCTTGCTGATAATTCTCCAGTAAACATATAATCATGCGCGGAATTGCACAGGCTGTTGCATTCAATGTGTGAATGAACTGTGTTGGAGCAAGGTTGCCTTTACCCTTTTTAGGATTTGATGATGACTGTTCTGAAGGGCGATATCGGATTCCTAGCCGACGGCTTTGATAGTCTGTACAATTTGATGCACTCGATATCTGCTAACATAAAACACAATTTTCATAATTTCGCGACTATCCAAAAAAATAAAGTTTGTAGGATCCCTCTACAAGTAACAACTACATATTCCAAAAATATAATATTTCAAAGAAAAACTAATGGCTCATAGAAGTGACATAATCCATCTCATAGAAAGAGGAGAGAATAAATGATATCTCATTGCAATACCTCACCATACCGTCCTAAACCTGGCATCCATGCCTCTACATCGAACTTACGATAAGCAGGTGCACCTAAATCTCCTGTAGCCATATCCAAAGTTCTGCCAAGAAAGTAAATATTACAAAAACAACATAAAATAAAAGAAAGCAAAACCACGTTAACAACTAAAACACAGTTGATGCGAGTTCCTACTTATAATGCAATCCTAGTGATGAGAAGAGATCTTCTTCAATTTGAATGAGCTCCTCATGGTATGAATCACTTTCCTCTGGTCGGCAAAAGATGAACATCTCCACTTTGCTGAACTGGTGTACTCGATAAAGACCCCTGTCCAGGAATTCCATAAGATTAATGCAAATCAGCATAAATTTATATCTAAATTTGAGCAAGCAATTAACAAACTAAAGAAAACTACTTGTGCCCAAGTTTAAAATTACCAATACAGAGTTCTTTACACTGCAAGTGGAGACATGGTGTGCATTAAGTGGTACGTACACAATCTTAGTAATTAGCAAAGTACGATGATAAAAGGATTTGGACCATTTATCATGAAATTGATGGGCAATGAAAACTTATAACCGTATTGTATGGGAGGAATTCAATTCATTGACGGCCAGTATAGTAGACAACATTATGAATTTATGATTTATGTAATGTTAGTTAAAACTATACCATTTCTTCAATGATTAAAGATTTGTAGATCCCCTTTTGTTATCCAGTTATATAAAATAGGGATATTATCATTTTCCCCCCTGCTTTTGAAAGTAATGTCATTTTACACTCCACTTTCAAAATATTAGTCAAAACACCCCCTACCTTTACAATTTTGTTGAAAAAATGACGTGGTTGTTTCCCTCTAAGGGGGTATTTTGAGTAATACTTTGAAACTGTGGAGTAAAATAACATTACTTTCAAAAGCAAGGTGGAAAATGATAGTATCCCTATAAAATATGACTCAAGAGGAGGTGAAACTGAAAGGTACTTAAACAGTGATGAAATGGAACATGTCAACAGCAATTTACCTTGTTGCTGTGCCTGCAGCACCTGCCTCAGTTCTGAAGCAATGGGAAAATGCTGCATACTTCAAAGGCAACAATGACTCGGCAAGTATAGAATCCATATGAATTCCCCCAACAGGAATCTCTGCAGTGCCAATGAGGCATTGATCACTACCATCGATGGAATAAACCTGTTAAGTGATTGGGAAAACTATCAACAAATCACAGATTTAGAAAACTTAAATCTCCCATCTTCAGAGTACATACTTTTTCTACAGCTGGACCTAACATATGGGCTGTACACTTGTACCAACCTCATAAAATGATCAGTTCACGCTCAAATGATTCAAAATGTCCAAGTCTCAGAGCAAAATTGTATTGTTACAAACAAATATTTAGTGAGGTAGCATTTCTATTTTATTAGAACGAACAGACAAACCTGGGTATTTTCTCCACGAGGTTGAAAGCCACATTTTTCAACAACAGATGATCTTACAATTTCAGGGGTTGTAAGAGGTGTAAATCCCCTTTTCATCACTTCGGAGAGTGTCCAATTGATGAGGGCCATCTCTAGCATAACAGCTTCATTCTTCAGGTAATAGAATTTTGACCCACTGACCTGTATGAACAAGCAAAATATTAAAAGAATATATAGAAAGCCAGTAGCCTTTTTCTTTCTTGAAAGGGCGACAATGAACTGCTAAACCCTAGTAGTAGAAATTCAATCTAAAGTTCAGTCTCGCAAAAAGTAAGAAAATCTTCTAATTTAAGGAGTTATAGAGGTTATATGCACATTTACCAGAGCAGCACTTTAATGACAAAATAGGATAGACCATGTTGACAAGTCCACATCTAAATTTTAAGCAATGAACAACACCAGCTCACCCAGAGGCAACTAAAGTCAGTTATCTTGATATACAATAGCAACCAATGCAAGTAAAATTCATACAAGAAGATGGCTGCATTAAAACGGCTAATTAGTTTAAATAGTCATAGGACTCCTATATGATGAACCTACAAAATATTTGAAAATCCAGATTGGAAGTTGAACCATTAACCTTAAACTTGAAACCTCTTAATTATCCAATTTGATTCATGAGGACTAAATAGAAATGCTGTAATACCTTATATTAAACAGAAAGAGTACCTCTGCAGCTGCATCAAAATCAAAGATGTCTAGTTCTTTCCCTAGCTGAAGGTGATCCTTGACAGGGAAGCTAAACTCATGTTGGCTACCAACCTACAGGAACACAAAGAACTTAAAATTATATAAAACATGCTCAAATAAACCCTCCCTCAAACAAGTGAGCATGCATACATATGCTCACTCACATATGGAGACAAGGAACACTAAATCACAAGAAACAAAATCTGAGTTATAATCAGAAGTGAGATACCATTTTTCTTATTTTTGAACAGTCTTCCCCTCCTATTGGAACATCTGGATGAGTCATATTTGGTACACATTGAGCTTCAAGCTGAAGCTCATCTGTGAGTTTAAGTAAGTCTTCTTCCAAAGTCACAAGTGCTTCCTTCAAATTCTTTCCTGAATGGAAAATATAAGGAAGCTGAAGAGGATAATAGAATACACAAGAATAATAAAACCATAGTCCTATATTATGACCATACCTTCTTCTATGAGCTTCTGACGTTCAGACGGTTCTACTTTTCCTTTCATCTTGTTCGCAACCACATTCCTTTCCCCTCGAAGCCGCTCAACTTCCTGCTATCTGTGAGTGACAATTAGATAAATCTGAGAAGGAAATCAGTTTATACTTTTTCTAATCTCTTATATTATTATTAATTTACTTACTTTATTTTTTATTATGTAAGCAGCAACATAAACAAAAATCCTAATAGTTGTGGCTCAAAGCAAAATCAGTCTCGAATTTGGGGTCCGCAGTGCAACAAAGACTTATCATCAGGCGGAAATCCATGATACAATTTTGCATCACCAAAATATAAAAAGAAAAAATCCTAAAAATTTGTACTTGTTATATGTTCGGTTTATAAACTCACACTTCATTCAGTAAAAAGTTCAAAAACTTCAGAGTTGATCTTATAAGCACTTTGACTTTGAAGCTGAGAAAATTAAAGTGTTACATTTGTCATTGCACATTACTTGTATAACTAACCTAGGATTCAAAAATAATAATAAAAAAATATCTCCAAGAAATGCACAAGCGATAAGTGATAGAACAGAAACCTAACCTTTTGGACATTTAACATTTTCTCATAAAGTTGAAGAACAAGCTCCAAATTAGCATTGGAGTTCCTATTTCTAATATTGGCAGAAACCGCTTCCTTGTTGTCTCTAATCCACTTGAAATCGATCGCAGCCTTCCAATGCGGCTTCACAACTAAAATCCACCTCCAAACAAACGAAATAAAATAAATAATTCTATTTGAATGATTTGAACAATAGAAATAAAAACAATAAACCCAACCTTTGTTGTCCCTGGCCTCGGTGGTTTGCACAGCAGGTGCAGAGAGAGCTCTAGCGAGAAGCGGAAATGGAGATTTTTGAGCGTAATTGTGACGGGAAATAAAACGAAAGGTTAAGGTATTGGAAAGCGGTCTAGAAAAGAAGCGTGAAGAAGAAAACGAAGCAGGAAGAGCTGCAAGCCTCACCGTTTGTATTGTAGTTCCCATGTTTCAGTTTCTCGATGAGTCTTGACCGTCTTCAGCCCCTATGTTTCTGCTCTATTTTATCTTTCTTTCACAATAAGACGCTGTTGCTGTTTTTATTAGAGTTAACTCCCTTCAACTTTCAACTATTGTTCGATATATACATTAATATTCTTTTATTTAAAATCCTCCCCCAAAATCTAACACCGTTAATATTCCGTTAAATTAACTTTGGTTTGACCAGGAAAAAAAACCATTAACCTTTAGATAAAAAGTTTGTTCTATTTGAAAAAATAAAATAAAAAAAAGGGAAAATTGCAATAACTTTCTGTATATATAACTGAAATTGCACAAAAATATAAAATTATATGATAATAACACAAATCCCCCTTTAACTCGTTGACCAACTATTAAAAACCATTTAAATTGGATGGAAATGGTATATTGTCCATTTTACCCTTTGTGCACTGTTTAAATTTTTTTTTTCCAAATCTTGATCTTGTTGTTCTTCTTCTTCTTCAAATAAAAAAAAAAAAAAAAAAACTAAACCTAATTTTTTTTCCCAATTCTTTATTTTTCATCAACCCAACTACAACTCAAATTTTTTTTTTTTTTTAAGATCATCATCAACATCATCTTCAAAAAAAAAAAAATAAATAAATAAATCAAAATTTTTTTAATTCTTTATTTCTCATCAATCAACCACAATCAACTCAAATTTTTTTTCCAAATTCTATTTCTTCTTCTTCTTCTTCCTTTTTTTTTTAATTTTTTTTTCGAATTCTTCTTCTTCTTCTTCATTTTTTTTCTAGATTTCTTCTTCTTCTTTTCTCTTTCTTTTTTTTTTAGATTTTTTTTTGTTTTTCTTCTTATTTCTTCTTCTTCTTCTTCTTCTTTTCTCTTTCTTCTATTTTTTTTCCAGATTTTTTTTTTATTTTTCTTCTTCTTTCTTCTTCTTCTTCGTCTTTTTTTTTCAATATTTTTTATTTTTTTTAATTATTGAATATAAGGTATAAAGACGATTTTACCCCTCCCCCTTAATAACCACCGTTACTTAAACGGTTTTCAATAGTTGGTCAACAGGTCAAAGGGGAGTTTGTATTATTATCATATAATTTCAGATTTTTGTGCAATTTCACTTATATACACGGGGAGTTATTGCAATTCCCCCTAAAAAAAACTATAATAAATATATATAATAAATCCTTATAAATATATAATAATAAAATATTAATCTCTTTTTTAGAGAAAATATTAATATTTTTTTAAATATATATTAAAAAATAAAAATTTATAAAAGTATATTAATAATTAAAAAATTAAAAAAAAAAAGAAGAAAGAAGAAAGCTTACATACGTTGGAGTGAGTCTCATGTTGTAATTTGATTGTAATTAATATTAATCTTATAATTGTAAAAATTAGAGTATTTGTAGGGATTGTAATTATTTGCCTAATTATATTAGTTGACTATTGAATTGTAACACAATACATCTCTCTGAAAAGAAAAATATATTAATCAGCTCTAATTTACCCTAACTGCCTTTATTCGAGTCATCACCATCTATCGCCACTTTCACAATCACCATCTCCATTTTGCATCATAACCAAATTAGTTAGCATAAAAAAAAAAAACCACCACCATCAACATAAATCCCACCCACATCAACACATAACCAAGTGTTATTTGCACCTAAAAATCTCAGACCCTAAGCAAAGTATTAAAAAAAAAAGCTGGCCGAGGAATTGGATCTCTTCCACCAGGATGATGGTGGAGGAGATCCGCATCTCAATCTACATCTCCAGTGGGTTGTCATCTCACCGAAGATCACCTCCATTGTCAATAAAGGTGGCAAAGGGATAAGGGAGTGAGATGAGAGACATAAGGGTATAGTATAAAGGATAAGAGAGAGAGAAGGGAAAAGGAGAGATGGGAGAAGGGGTTTTTTTTTCAATTTTTATTTTAGATGTAGAAAGGGTTTTTAAATAAAAGTTTTTTGTCATTGCATCCAATAATAGTTAGGGCAATTATCAATTTAGTCCATAACTTTATGAAAATATATCAATTTGGTCATTCTGTAAGTTAACCATTAATCAAACTTAACAGTTACAGGCGTAATTTTATCTTTGAACCTATTAATGTGTCAACAGTAAATTTTGGTGAAATGACATATTTACCCCTAGTTAAAAATTTAAAATAAATTACATTAAAAAAATTAATTGGATATCCACCGTTCATCAAGATTGTTGGACGATGGAGATTATATTGAAATTTTAAAAAAAAATTGAAAATTGAAAATTGAAAATCAAAATTTATTTTTAATTTCTTTTTGCTGTACCAAAAAAAAAAAAAACAATTGACGAATCCAGATCTGGTTCTTCGTTGTATCTTCAATGTGAAGAACCTATTGGGGTCCTTCAATGAAGAACCCAGATCTGGGCTCTTCAACGCGAAGAACCCATTTTCTGGGTTCTTTGTCGAGAACCCAGAAAATGGGTTCTTCACGTTGAAGAGCCCAGATCTGGGTTCTTCATCAATTTTTTTTTTTTGTTTTGGTTCTTAGGTCTCCGTTGTCGGAGACCTAGCAACCTCCATAGCTGGAGGTCGCTTCATCTCCAGCCATTATTCTAGTTTCTGGAATTTTTTTTTGTGTGGAAATCCAATCTGGATCTTCACCAAGTACAGTTTCAATTTTTTTTTTGTTGGGGCCAAAATCATTCTAGTCCCTAACTTTTTTCAAAATATTACTTTTTGATCGATGTTTGTATTTTTAGCTCACGTGATCCCTAACTTTTTAAAAATCCATCAATTTAGTCCATCCGTTAGTTAACAGTTAGTCAAATTTAATGATGTTAGGGGTATTTCAGTTTTTAAACACAAAAAATAAAAATTAAAGTTAAAAAATAAATAAAAAATTATTAAATAAAAATAAAATAATAAAAATAGAAAATAGAAAAATAGAAATTTTTTTAAAAAATAATTAAAAATTACTTTTAATAATTTCTTTATTTTTTAAAATAATAATTAAAAGTTTATAATTTTTTTAAAAAATAATAATATCTCCTCTCTTAACATTTTTAAAAAAATAATTTTTTTTATTATTTTAATAATTTTTTTTATTTTTAACTTTTAATTTATAATAATTTATTTTTATATATAAAATTTATTTTAATATTAATTTGAAGAGTTATTCTAAATTATCATAAATTAGTAATTATTGTAATTTTCCTTTTATATTTTAAAGATTTTTAATTTTAGTGTTAATTAATTTATTTATGTATTTTTTATATTTAAAGATTTTTCTTATAAATTTTGTTTTTTTTTATAGTTTTAATGTTCTCTAGACACATGTTAGATTCTTATTGGATGTATAAGTTAAGGTTAATTTGTTAAATTTTAAAAAATAGAGATAATTTTTATATAATCATTTAAAGTTAAGGGTAAAATGGTCAATGTACATATTCTGTCATGTTTGACTGTCAAAAATTTGGTCAAAGGACTAAATTGATGGATTTTAAAAAAGTTAGGGATCATGCGAGCTAAAAATGTAAACATCGGTCAAAAAGTAATATTTTAAAAAAAGTTAGCGACCAAAATAATTTTTGCCCTTTTTGTTGAACAGCAAAAAAAAAAAAATTAAAAATATTTGATTTTCACATTTCATTTTTTTTAGAAAAATTTCAATATAATCTCCACCATCTATCAATCTTGATGGACAATGGAGATCCATTTAAAAAATATTTTAAATTTTATTTTTAAATATTAATATGAAATAACCATATTATCCTTCTAAATATTAATAATCTTTTTAAAAATTTAAGGTTAAAATTATAATTTTGACTCATTTAAATAGAGTCAAGGACAAAATAATCTTTTTGCTAATTCTATGAAGTTTGACCGTTAGAAAATTAGTCAAAAGGACTAGAATGATACATTTCTAAAAAGTTAAGGTTAAATGATACTAATAAACGAAACTACATTAAAAAATTCATAATTCTTTAAAAGTTAGGGACCGAATTGATAATTGCCATAAATTTTCATTTAATTTTTTACATTTAATTTTTTTTTATTCTTTTTAGAAATTACACAAGCCCCCACATGTTTGGAGTTAAAGGCACCTGGTTGGACAATTTTGCTTATTTTGCACTAAAGCCCCTGTACCTAAGAGACTTCTATGTTTTTAATCTAGGGCAAATTGCACTAATACTCTAAGTTTAGATATAATTGCAATCACTGGCAACTTTTATTTTTATTGCATAAATATTCCTTGAAAAACGTTAACTAACATTTAATTTAACTTTTTGGACAAAAAAGGTCATTCTACCCTTAATAAAAAATTAAACAATTAAAAAAAACCTCAAAGTGAGATCCTATCTAGGATCTCCACCTTCAAATTTAAAAAAAAAAATCAAGGTGAAGATCCCATTTGGGACCTCCACCTTGAGAAACGATGACCAGACTTGGTCTCCATTGATGGAGATCAGGTTTGGTCTCCATCGGAGATGAGATCGATGGAGATCTCATCTCTGTCGACAGTCAATGGAGACGAGATTTCCATCGAACATATGCAAATCATCACAAAAAAAAAAAAGAACAAAAAAAAAGCATTCACCACCACTGGATTTTTGATCACAAGAAGCATCCACCTCCATCACCACAACATCCACCATCACCACCACAACATCCAGAAACAGTAAGAAATTAATTCGATCTACTAGAAACAAAAAAAAAAAAAAAAAGATGAGGAGATAGAGCGATGGAGGCCGGAAGCCCGGCCTCCATGGAGTTCCGGGCTCCATCTCATGAACTGCTGGAGCACCAACGTGCTCCGGCAATATCCATGGGTGCTAGAGCCAAGGCTCCATCTCTCTTTTAATGGAACAGATCTAATCTAGTCCATTTTGATTTTGATTTTATGTTTTTTAAAAAATTAATTATTTTTTAATTATTTTAATGGTTTAATAGGAAAAAAATAATTTTGCCCTTACTACAGTAACTTAACGTTAAAGTTAAGGTTAGTCAACTGTCTAGTTAACATTTTTCAGGGGATATTTGTATAACAAAAATAAAAGATGCCAACGAGTATAATTATATCTAAATTCAGGGGTTTTTTTTGCAATTTGCGCTAAAATCTAACAAGAAATAGTTAAATTTGCCCCCTTTTATTTTTATTTTTATTTTTTTAATTTCCCCTACCTGTTTAAGAAGCAGCGCCTCTTTTTACTAAATTAACGACGAACATTGGCTCCTTTGTTGGCGTCCTACAACCATATTCTTCTTCCACATTGTACTACAATGTATTTGTGATTTGACGGATGATAGGTTTCTTACATTTGTAGTGAATTTGGAGTTGGGTGTGAATAAAGTAGAGGTTATGGATTTTTGGCATGACTGAAAACTTCCTCCACTAAAATTTAGTGAAGGTAAATGCGTCAATCAGGTTGGATAGAACTAATCTAGCCTGAAATTTTTTGACTTGGTCATTGTTCAGATCAAACTAGATTATGGCCCGAACACTATTTAGATAGGATAGAACCGGGTTCAATGGAGTGACAATCTTAAAAAAGTCATAATCATTATAGCAAATTGGGTCCGATTTTGATGAAAACAGATTTAAGGCCAAATTTTATATATATATATATGAAAAATTATTATTTACATAACAATATTCTCTTATCACGCATTTATCATCACTCACAATTTTCATCATGAAGTTTGTAGAATTATTTATGTAAAATTGAAAAAATTAAATAGCGTTTGGTGTAATACGACCAATTAAATGAAAGATAGATGACAATTTTTAAGCTTCTATGCGTTTGTTGCATACCTTTATAAACCAGCCAATTGAAGATGACAATTTGTAATTTATGCTAATGATGATTGATCATTATTTGAGCCACATGTTTGGATTTCATTGTATGTTGAGTGTTAATGGTGTATTTGGTGCGCAAGATTGGATTGAAATATTTTTGTGGTATTAAATTAAATTGAACTAGACTAAATTAATACTAACATGTATTTGATGCAATACGGATTAGACTAAAAATAATATTGTCCCTTATTTGATGCAGTAAGAGATTGGATAAAAAAATATATTTTATATAGTATGAGATTGAATAGTTTAATATTAAATTAAATCAATTTTAAAACAAAATAAAATTATTTCAAATCAATAATAAAAAAAATTTTATTTATATTTAAATTTGGTTATTTTTTTATAAAAAAAATTATGCTATTTTAAAAAAAATGAATACAACTTTATAATTAATTTTTAAAAAAATAATATTTATGTTCTTATTAATATTAAAAAAAATATATCTTTTTCAATAATATTTTAATAAAAATATATTAAATTAAATCATATTAAATAAAAAAAATAAAGAAGCTTGGGATGAGGCAAGACAAACCAAAAATAAAAAAGTTAGATGGGATTAGGAAGGCAAAAATCCCCGATCCGCCCCGATCCGGTGGGGCTCCAATCCGTTTGGGGCGGATTTGGAGTACTTAAAATAGGGCTCGGGTCTGATTTGGGTCAAACTTTTGTGATCTGATTTTTTAACGGGTCGGGTTTGGGTCAAATCACTATGCCCGACCCGTTTCGTTTAATCCGATATTTATTTAATTATTTTTTAAAATATTAAAATATAAAAGAAGAAACAAAAACTAGTCTCTTATCTCTTTACCTAATATTTTATACTTAAAATTTATATGTTAATTACTCAATTTAGTAACTTTTTTAAAATTGATTTTTCTATACTATATATATATATATATATATATATATATATATATTGCTAATGTTGTAAGAAGTTAATGAATTTTATGTCATTTAGATTATTTTGGTGTTTGTACTTTATATTTGAATTTAAGGTTTATTGAACTTAAATATTGTTTGGTTTATTAAACTTAACTATTGTACGGCTTGTTGAACTGAGTATTGTATGATTTATTGGACTTAAATGTCGTAACGTGTATTAGTTATACTTAATAGTTAATTTTAATTTTATGTGATATTTTTAAAAAAATTTATGTGAAAATTGATCTAATTAGTGAGTTAAACATTTTTTTTCCTAAAAAAATATAAATTGAAACGGGTCGGTTAGGGTCGAGTATGGATCACCTCGCTCCAAATAGGTTTGAATTTGGAACGGCAATTGAAAATTCTTACAGGACATGGATCGGGTTTGAAGCATCTTATCCAAAACGGGTTTCAGGTTTGGAGCATGCCGATCCAACCCGTTGTCATCCCTAGATGGGATTAGACTGTTCCAATCCTATGCTCCAAACATGCCATAAAGTATACTTTATATCCATGACAACCCTGTTGAAAATCTACTTAGAACAAATGAAATTGAAGATGTAAAACTTATTATAAATGAAATTAAAAGAAATATACTAACCAAAAAGTGAAAATACAGGACATGTTGAAATTTGAATACACCTAGCACGTGGTTCTGGATTGGAGGCGATTTTTCCTATGCGCCTAGCTTTGATTCTAGCTGTTTTTTTTTTTTTCTTACTTCTTACTGTTTTGCGATAGAAATTGACGAGAGCCTAAGAAGGAGAGCACTTGAAAGAGATGGTGAAGCGTCCCAAGAGCACTTTAAGCTCGAAAAGAGCTAGATCGGAAGCTGAGGATGAGAGGGAAACCCTCTGTGAGTTTCAAATCTACTTTGCTGAATATGGCAAATCCCAAATACTGGAAAAGGCTTGATTCGGGTAAGGAGCGTTTGAAGATAGCTCAAGGGGATATTCTTGTCTCTAAAGGTTTTGAAGGTCCAGCTATGAGGTTGTCTGAAGACTTGAAGAAATAGCTTTATCGACTATGGGAAAACGCTCTTATCCTGAAGAACATAGAGCATCCTCACACTTTAAACTTCATGTTAACCAAGCTTAAGCAGAAATGGTCCCCTGTTGGACAGTGGCAGCTTATGAATTTAAAAGAGGGATTCTTTGTTGCTCGGTTCCAGATAAAAGAAGATTTGGAGGCTATTCATACCGGAAGGCTCTGGGTCATTGCAAATCAGTACTTAATGGCTCAGAGGTTGCGGCCTAATTTCATCCCAAGAGAGTAAGACATTGAGAAAATGCATGTTTGGGTCAGGTTGTCTAGACTCCCCAAGTGGATGAAGGTGGACCTTTTATAGAATATTGGTGGCATGCTGAGGTCCAAGTGTAAAATGGATCCTATCACGGAATCTCAGGCCAGAGGAAGATTCGCCAGAATTTGTGTAGAGTTAGATGTGTTTCAACCTCTCTGTGGTACTTTGATGATTGATGATCGAAGAGTGAGGTTGGAATACGAGAGCATTGGTCTTATCTACTTTAGCTGTGGTAGGATTGGCCATGGTAAGGAGACTTGCCGCGAGGGTCTGCAAGCTAATCAGTATGAGGATACCAGGATGGAGACCGAGACTATTCCCCCTCCTCAACAAGAGGTTAGTAATAACTCCTTTGGTCATTGGATGTATGTTTCTCGCAATAGGGGAGGTAGGAATTATCAAAGGAATGGGAATGGTTAAACTGGATTTGGTGGTAGGAATGGAAGATATGATAACATGGGTGATACTGGGCATCTAAAATATAATACTAGTAATATTGAGAATATGGATAAACGTGGTGGAGGGGTGAAGAAGGATAAGGTAGGGTTTAAATATATGAGGACTAATTCAAATAATGTTGGTAAAGTTGGAGAATCTAGGTTTGACATTCTTAATGATGTGGCTGAAGACGTTTGTGAGGGTGAAAGGTATACAGAAGGGTAAGGGTTTGGATTTGAAGGAAAAAGGGGTTTTATCTGAGGTCGCTAACTTGAATGAGAAGAGCAGAGTTTTTAAGAAGACAGATAAAGCCAATGTGAGTATTAAAGTGGGGGCTAATAACAATTCCCAAAAGAAGCCAGGTATTGCTAAGAACAAGTCTAAAAAGCAACTTGTGTTCAATACCAGCAATGAGAACGAGAGCCATTCTAGTAGAGTGGAGATTTTTTAAGTCACTTTTAATGAAGACAGAATTGATAACTCCCAGAGTGTGCGAGAAGAAATTAGAGTTCTACAACTCCATCGGGATATCAAGAATTCTATGAGGACAGATCAAGCTTCTGACAGTGGTGATTTGGATAGTAGCATGGGTCTTGATCATCCTTCTGACACTGTAATCAGGTCTAAGATTGACATCACTAAAGCTAATCGGAGCTGTTTTGAAGATGTAGCCTCCAAATTCAAAGAGGCTATATTGGGGGCTGTGGAGTAACTTTCTTTTCCAGTTGTGTCTCCTTTTTCAATGATTTGTTGTTGGAATGTTAAATGAGCAAAGAAAAAGAATTTTCTATAGAACTGTTATGGACTTTAAAAACATATATAAGTTTGATATTTTTGCTATTTTTGAGCCTAGGGTTAATAGTAGGAGAGCTGTTTCTATCATTAAAAAAATTAGGATTCTCGAATAACTATATTGTTGAGGCAGATGGGTTTTTCATGAGGGTTATGATTACTATGAAATGAGTCTAAGGTTAATTTGAAGATCTTGACTGATTCTATCACTGCTTGTGTGGATGGAGGGAACTTTCTGTGGGTGTTGACTGTTGTATATGCTAGCCCCACTATTAATTCCAGGAGAAGATTATAGGATTATTTAGATGGGGTTAGGAATTGTTTCATTGGTCCTTGAGTTGTTCTAGCTGATTTTAATGAAATTACTTGTAGCAATGAAAAAAGAGGGGGAAGAGCTAAGTTTGTTAAAATTGGTTTTGTGTATTGGATCAACATAAACAAGTTAGTTAGTTTCGGTTTCATTGAACAAAAGTTCACTTGGGTTGCCAAAAAAAGGGTATAGATGAAGATGTTTGGGTTAGGTTGGATAGGACTCTTTACTCTATGGACTGGAGTTTGAAATGTGCTGAAGGTTCCATTAGACACCTCCCTAGTGTGAATTCTGACCACTGCCCCATTCTTCTTCAGACTCATAGCCACTATATTCCTAGGGGTGTGTTGAAACCTTTTCGTTTTGAGGAAATATGGCTCAAGAATAATTTATTTATTGACTTTGTTAATAAGAAATGGAAGGAGATGGAGGGATAGTTTTGAGGTTAAGGTTCAAAATCTGACTGAGAACCTTAAATCTTAGAATAAAGAAATGTTTGGCAGTCTTTTTCAGAGGAAAAGCAGACTTATAGCTAGACTTGTGGGTATTCAAAACAGTTTCAGCAGAGTTTATAATAAAAGGTTTACTATCTTGAAGACCATTTTGGAGGATTATAATAATATCCTTGATCAAGAGGAAGTCTTTTGGTTAAAAAAGTCTAGAACTAATTGGTTGAAGGAGGGGGATAGGAACACTAAATTTTTCCACCTCACTACTCTAATTAGCAGAAGACTTAATAAATTGGAAGGTTTTAAAAGGGATGATGGAGTTTGGGTTAATGACAAGAAGTAATTAAAAGAGATTGATGTTAATTACTTTCAGCATCTGTTTAAATGTGTTGAACCCATTGAAGATTATGAAGAGTTGCCCAACTATTTTCCTGTGCTTAGTGAGAATTGTTGCATAGGTTTGAATGGAGGGACCTGTGAGTCGAAAATCAAAGCTGGTTTGTTTAGCATTGGAGGGCTTAAGGCCCCTGGTCCTAATGGGTATCCAGCCCATTTCTTTCAAAATCATTGGGAGATGTGTAAGGGTGATTTGATTAAGCTTGTGAATGACAGTCTAAGCTTAGGGAAGTCCCGATTAAAAATTGGCGGGAATCGGAACCGTCGGTTCAGTCGGTTCCGGTTCGATTCCGATTTCAATTTTTTTTAAAAGAATTAAAAATATTATATATATATATATATATAGTCCTGGCCACATAAAAAAAAATTAAAAAGAAATATGGGTATATGGCCTAACACTATTGTTGGGTCATATACCACTTTGACCATATGTCCATATGCCACTTTAATTTTTGGTTTATAGCTTATCTTCTATACACACTCAACTTCCTCCACTACCCTTTTATTTTCAATGTGGGATGACTAGTGTGCGTATCTTTTATATATACTCAATTTCTTACACTCTTATTTTATTTTCAATGTGAGACAAGTTTAATAAGTTTATCTTTTATATACACTTCATCTCCTACACTCTCTTTTTATTTTATGATTATCCTTATTTGCTCTCTATGTTGTACTATTATATTGTTTTAATATATTAACCTAATCTGTTATCCTAATCTATCCATCTCCTACAATAAAGATAAACTAACTAAATAGTTTATGAGACAGATAAGTAAACCATTTGAATTTCAATCCAAAAAGTTGTTTATGTGACAAAATAATCCATTGGAGTAGGCAACTGTTGATAATGTAAAGTTTGTGAGTTGTTTAAAAAGTTTGATTAAGTGTCAGTTGAGTCCAAACAATTTCAGAGCTCATAAAACCTAAGGCTTTATATTAACTCATTTTGTTTGACCTTGTAGAACTTGAATGTATTTGGATAGATATTAAGATACAATACATTTTCTCAAGCATGGTCTATATGCGGGTATTTGGGGTGTTTTTGGTTTGATGCCAAGATTTGTTTAGAAATCTACCATTTATGTGGATAATGTATTATAAATTCAACGCATATGCCTTTCGTCTGAATGTAAGTTCATTAACAGTATATACACACACTTCTAAAATTTTTATTCCCCATTGTGCATTGTGTATTTTTTTTTTTTAAAAAAAAAGGAAGCCGGTTCCGGGACTGAAATCCGAATCAGGACCCTCCGGTCCCGGTTTTGGTTCTCCTCCTAAGAGGACCAAAATCGAAACTGCCGGTTATGGAACCGCGGCCAACCCTAGGTATTAGTAAGGTTCTTGTTAATCGAACGAGATATCCCCTTCCTAACTTAGTGAGTCCTAACGAGGTTGCATTTGTTCCTGGTAGTCAAATTCAAGATAACATTATGGTTGCTCAGAAAGTGTTGCATAAGTTCAAAATTATTAAGGGGAAGAAAAACCTTTTAGCTTGGAAGATTGATATTGCCAAAACTTATAATAGGCTTCGGTAGGACTTCATTTGAAAGGTTTTGGAGGAGGCAGGGTTTGAAGGTAAATTTGGAAAGTTTATTATACATTGCATCACCACTGTCCAATATAAAGTCAATATGAATGGTGAATCTTCTGAAAGTTTTAGTCTTGGGGCAGGTATTAGGTAAGGTGATCCCTTATCTCCTTACATCTTTGTCTTATGTATGGAAAAACTCTCTCACATTATTAATCAAAAATTAAGAGATGGAGCTTGGAAAGCTGTTAAAACTTCTAGGGGTGCGCCTGAGGTATCTCACCTCTTTTTTACGGATGATCTCATTCTTTTTAGTCGAGCCTATAGTAATCAAGCTAAGTTCATGAAGGAGTGTCTTAACACTTTCTGCAGCTTCTCAGGTCAGAGAGGCGGCTTTGAGAAATCTAGAGTGTATTATTCCATGAATATTAAAGAATAAGAAACTAGAAAGCTTGCTAAAGCTTGTGGGTCTCCTATTACCTCTAATTTGGGTAACTATCTTGGAGTTCCTCTGATTCATGGCAGGATTATCTCAGATACTTATATATGTTTAGTGGAGAAAGTCCACAAAAGATTAACAGCCTGGAAATGTGCCACCCTCAACTTGGCTGGAAGGGTTACCCTTGTCAAATTTGTCACTTATGTCTTGCATGTGCATGTCATGCAGTCATTTAAATTACCTGGGGATTTATATAGCAAACTGGACAGTTTGAATGGAAATTTTGTTTGATGTCACTCCTCGGAGAGAAAGAAGATTCACCTTGTCAAATGTGACACTATTTGCCTTCCTAAGAAGTGTAGGGGTCTGGGCATCAAGAAGACTAAGGAGATGAATCAAGGCTAGTTGAAGGATTCTCAATGATAAACACAGTATATGGGGTACTATTCTGAGGAATAAATACATGAAGGGTCAGATGCTTAGTTCTATTAATTCTAACCAACTAGGTAACTACTCTAATACCTTGAAGGCTTTGAGGTTTGGCACGGAGTTGCTGAATAGAGGTCTGATTTGGAGACTTGGTTGTAGGAGTTTGATTTCCTTTTGGAAGGACAGTTGAGTTTCAGGTGTGGGAGCCCTTATGCATTATGCTTTTACCGAGTCTGCAGGGTTGTTTGAGGAAGAAAAAGTCAGGGATTATGTTGTGCATGGGGACTGGAATAAGGAGAAACCTTCTACTACTCTCCCAGGTCACATTGTTAATAAGATCTTATGCTTGTTTGTTGGGATCAGAGGTGTTGCTAGGCAGATTTGGGGTATGTCCAGGAATGGAGACTTTTCTGTTAGCTCTGCCTATAATTGCCAATTTAGTGGCAGTAATTGGCGTTGGAAGTTCATATGGGTTCTTAACTTACCTCCTAAAGTCATCTTTTTCTTATGGACTTTTTTCCATGGTAGACTTTTAACTAATGTTCATAGAACTAGTACTGGCCTTTCTTTTAATGATATTTGTCCTAGATGTGACATTGGGAGTGAAGATTTGGATCATTTGTTAAGAGAGTGCAAGTTCTCTATTGGCATTTGGGAAGGTTGGTTGAAGGGTATATCGAACTCGAGGGATTTTGGGATATTTTGGGAGTTTGGTTGTTTAAGAACTTGAATGATAGAAGATTGGTATGAATATGTATCCCAATTATGTGTATTTTGCTTTTACTGTGAGGTATATTTGGAACATGGTGGTGTAAAATTGTTTTTGATGATGATTTTAAGATTCTTATTATGCCTCAAGTGATTATTTTAAGTTCTATTAGGGAACGGATGCAGGTCAGTGCTGGTTATAAGTCTAACAACACTATGCAAACCTGTTTCTTTGCTTTGAATCCTTCTATAGTGGATTGGGTTAAGCTTAACGTTGTTAGAAGCAGGAATAATGTGCCGGGATCCATAGCTGCTGGTGGAGTACTGAGAAATCATGATAGACAATGGATTAGGGGGTTTGTTGTTTGCAAAGGTACTGGTAAAATTCTTGACGCTGAGCTTTGGGCTGTTTTTAAAGGGTTCAGAATGGTTTAGGATGCTGAATATAGGAAAGTGCAGGTAGAATCTGCTTAGAAGCAATCTTTTTGATCCAAAAGGGTTATAACACCAACAATCCTCTCTGGTACCTGATTTAAAAGTGCAAAAGCTTGGTGGGTAAAGAGCGGTATTGTCAGCTTTCTCATATTTTAGAGAAAGCAACTATGTTGATAATGCTTTGGTTGGCCTTGGTTATCTATGTAAAAGGGGTGTTTTATACTTTGAGGAGCCCCTCCAATTTTGTCTGCTTTTTCTAAGGTTGTTGACTTTGTTTATGTTAGACATAGTTAGATAGTTGCTGGGCCTTTGTGCCCTCCTTTACGCCAAAAAAAAAAAAATCAAAGAAATAAAGTCAGTCCCGCAAATATAAAGTAATGGGTACAAGTGAACTTTAAGAGATATGCCTGCAAACCACTTTTTAGGTGAAATCATGTTTCACATTAAGCAATCACGTTGGGAAGAAAGAGCAAGAATTTTACATAAAAATAATTATAATAAGAAATTAACTTCACCTAACATATGTTATACTTTCCCCTACAAAAAAATAAAACTCGTAGTTTCATCAATTACTCATCTTTCAAACAAATGAGTTTATTCAACTTATCATCTTATCAAGCCATGTTAGCCAAACAGGGATGGAGGATTCTCACCTCTCCTAATTCTCTCTTAGCTAGGGTGCTTAAAGCTAGATACTTCCCTAACTCTTCCTTTTTAGAGTGCAGTGTTGGTAGTCTTCCCTCATTCACTTGGATAAGTATTTTTGGAGCAGAGATGTTCTTTTAAAGGGGCTCAGATGGAGGATTGGTGACTGAAAAGGGGTCCGAATCTACGAAGATAGTTGGCTGCCCAGGGATTCAGTTTTTAAAGTTTTCTCGCCCAAATTTCTTTCAGAAGGGGCCACGGTCTCAACTTTATTTTCAGCTCCAGGTTCTTGGTATGGACATTGTGAGAAGACATTTTTCCAAAGAGAAAGCTGATTCAATTATAGGAATTCCTCTCAGCTTCCACCCTCGTAATGATACTTTATTATGGCATTTTCACAGCAGGGGATTTTTTTTAGTGAAAAGTGCTTATAGGGTGGTAGTCAGCATGCAACAACAGAATTCGGCCTCTTCCTCTAAGGGTGCTTTGGATGTCTGGAAGCAGCTGTGGAAGTTGGATGTCCCAAACAAGATTAAGGTGTTCGCTTGGAGAGCCTGCAAGGAGATCCTCCCAAAAAATCTCAGCTTGTGCAAAAAAGGTATCCCAATCACTCACTCTTGCTCTTTCTGTGGTTCAAATTTTAAGAATTGTGACCATACTTTATTTGGGTGTCCGCATCTGAGAATAGTGTGGGATAACTGTCCTTTTTCTAATGTTCTAAAGAGCTACAGGGTAGCAGACTTTATTGATAGAATTGTTTTTTTTGTTTTTTTTTTTTTGTCTTGCCTGTTGGTTGTGTGAAACATTTTATTGTTACTTGTTGGCTTTTGTGGAGAGGTAGAAATGTTGTCTTGCATGGTTGTAGAGGTATGGCCTTGGATCAGGTTTGGGGAGGATGCTGGGAAGTTAATTTTTTAGTTCATTTCTGCAAATACCCCATCTATCTCTCCTCATGTTGTTAGCCTTACTACCCGCTATTGGATTTCTGCAAATACCCTATCTATCTCTCCTCATGTTGTTAGCCTTACTACCCGCTATTGGCCCCCAGCATGTCCTCATGTTGTTAGCCTTACTACCCGCTATTGGTCCCCCCCCCCCCCCCCCCCCCCCAAGCATGTGCTTTAATCTTGATGTGGATGCCTCTTGTTACACTGTAAAAAGGCGTGTTGGGATTGGCATTGTGGTGAGAAATGATAAAGGAGAGGCTATTTTTGCAGCGACTGTGCCAGTTAGTCACTGTGGAGTCATTGAGATGGCCGAGGCTAGGACTGTTTTGGTTAGTCGCAGCTAGTTTCTGAGTGCGGTTTTTTTCCACTTCAGGTGGAACCAAATGCATTAAATGTCACTCGCTTTTGCAATGGAGAATTAATATCTAAGTGATGTGGAGAATATTGTATTTGATATCTGAGTGCTAATGCAAGATTGTAATATTTTCTCTCTCTCTTATATCCCCAAATTGGAAAATAGCGCTGCTCATAACATTGCCAAGAGAACCTTAAGTTTTGATATCCTTTCTTTTTGGACTTATTCTTTTTCTGTGCGATTGGTTAAACTTTTACTTTGTGATATTTCTTCTTTTTCTTTCCCGTTTTAGGGTGAATGAAGGTTTTTCTTATAAAAAAAAACAAAAACTTATCCTCTCATCCATTCAGTTTAGGATTGTGCACAAAAAGCATCTATATAACCACGGTTATTTGACCAATCATATAGTAAATTGATTATTTTCTCCCTCACAAGCAAATAAATATCTTGATACAATAACTATTCAATTTCATGAATGAAACACAATATTTGATTTCATCACCCTATCAAACCAAGCCAACTTGCATAATAACCCACAACACAGATGCAGGATGCCAACTCATAAAATATAGCATTATCAATCAGCCGATCTAGTCAATGTACCCGCATATCACAAACTGAAAATGTCTAGTTAAACTAGGGATGAAAAATTGGCTAAGAGCAATACATCTTTATTACATGATACGTAGATGCTACCGATCAGGTTGGTTCCATTGACTAACTTGTGACATTGGTTCCATTGAGTAACATGTGCCATGAGAAGGTGAAAATATATTGAGGAAAAAACATCTTACAGATGATAAAAAATAGCCCTGTGTTATGAGCAATACATTCTCGGTGTTCAGACTTGAACTAGTTCTAATAGACAAGCCAAATTTCTTATTTAACTCATTAATTGTAAGAAAATATCCCTGAGAATTCACTTCTCAATCAAGAAATTTATCTGTTGGATTTGGAGTAGCAACATTGATTTAACAGCAGGAAACAAACCATGCTTAGGTTGGTAAAGAAGCACGATCTAAAGAGGACCTGGAAAGGTACCATTCTCCCTTTGCTCATTCCATCTATCAACCTGGAATTCATTCATATATTACACAGCAGTTAGCTTAATGACAACATTCACATAACAATGTTGCAAAATCAGCTAGCAAAAAATAAATAAATAAGACAATAGCTCATTCAACCTAATTTTCATTTAC
Organism: Xanthoceras sorbifolium; assembly: GCA_003430845.1. NCBI lineage: Eukaryota > Viridiplantae > Streptophyta > Magnoliopsida > Sapindales > Sapindaceae > Xanthoceras > Xanthoceras sorbifolium. The sequence goes on along the minus strand of CM010617.1, from coordinate 22,473,641 downwards.
AATCTGATTCATCCTGTCTTAGTGTGCATGAAGGACATGTTTTTCACATCATTGGCCACAAACACTAGTATACATTTTCTTCAATTTTATATTGAAAGAATATCTCTTATGTTTGAGCAATTGAACAAGAAGTTGTTTAGGAAAGGACTTCAGAATCAGATTGGCAGCAATAGTTTCCTAGTATCATTGATTATTCAAGATATTTTGTGCAGAGTAATACATATCAACAATAAATTTTTCCAACTACTTCTTACTACTACGTGTAAGAATTTGTATCACTATTCTCAGCATGTAGCTGCTGACACAAAGCCTTTGCCAACCATTTGGAATGCAATGTTCAATCAAACTATGAATGCAATTTTCTCTGTTCCTCCACTACCCTTTTTTTTTTGTATAGGTAAATTAAACAACACCTATATATTGCTTTGCATGTTATTAGATTTCTGCCAGAAGCAATTACATTTAAACAACAATTAGCCAAGAAAGAATCATCACAATGCAGATGCTTGAGCTTGCTTACATGAGGTTAATTTTTATTAGACATGTACGAGCATGAACAGCAAAAACCAACAAATTTCTCCTACTATGTGAATAATCAAGAAAAATCTTGAAATTGATTAAAATCAAAGGGCATATATCTAAGTTCTTAAGGCATGCCGAGAATCAGATATCATACCCATTCGCCAGGACAAAGAGCACGATAATATTTAGCGAACCTATCACACTCTGGAGCATCTTCACCCTTTGCAGCCACGCATCTATAAAGATCAAATTAATCAACCATAAATTATTAAAATTATTAGCACCAACTTGGTACTTAAATGACCACACAGCGCTTAAGAGCCGTGTTAAAAAAGAAATTCTGACTCACCGATGGTACTCAATATATCGGGTAAAGCAATGCCTTGTCTGATTCGTAGTTGGGAAACGGAAATCTGCAGGCGCCGTCTCCAGCTATTAACCAACCAGGTAATCACAATCAGCAAGTCAACAGAAAACACACAAAGATGAAAGTAGTAAACAGATTGTCCAGACAGGTGGCCAGCAAGCATAAGTTCGTTATCAGAAATTACTAACCCTCAACTCCCGTGACTCTTCAGCAGCTTCTTGATCACCTGAGTTCTCCTCGCTGCTTTCCTCAGCAGCAGCTGGAGCATTTTCGCTGCTGTTGTCCTCAGGTGAAGCAGCACTAGATTCAGTGCTTTCTTCAGCAGCAGGGGGAGGGGTGACTTCAGTGATTTCTTCAGCAACAGCAGCAGGTGCTTCTGCAGCTTTCTCAGAGACAACTTCCTGAGTAGCAGATACTGGATTCTCAGCTTCTTTAACTTCCACAGGCTTTACAGGCACATCCTGCTTCTCCTCTTTTCCCTTCAATAGATATTCCTTCGTATCAAAGCATCACAAAAAAACATTTTTCACCATAATTAGCTCAATCTAAAAACAATAATCATTAGATTATTCTGTATCTGCTATATGCAGAGACCATAAGAAGATTTGCAGATCCATATTATTCTAGAGAGATGAAAACAGAGAAACTAGCTACAGGCATTTCGCTAGATATTTCAGGATTGAGCATAAGGTTTTTATTCTGGAAATAGATGAAAAGTATAGGGGGAGCTTGGTTAATATTACTGAAAGAAATTGATTGAGAAGCCATGAGCAGAAGAGGGCTGTGGAATCTGCATACTGGTTGGAGACTTACCAGGTGGCAGCAGTTAGCACTTAGCAACAGTAGTTGACACAAGTTTTTCAAACAAAGAGTTTTATTATTCCAAACAAGGTGTGAAGGAATTTTAAACATGATAATCACGTGTTCTTCCAAATAGAACCTTCAATGGAGTTAAAAAGAAAGATGATGAGACACCAGACATGGGTAGAAAAGGATGGGGAATGGTAATTGTGGATTTTGTTTTGGGGGGGTTGTGGCTGTGGTTGTTGGTTTAGGGGAATGTTGATTAAATACTAAATAGGATATGGATGATGGGAGACTCTATGAGATGCTTAAAGAGACAAAGAAGAATGATCTCAGAGATTTTAGAGTGTAAGTTACGCTAAGTGTCTCATCAATGGCAAAATGGAAAAAAGCTGTGCTTTGTTTCTACAAAAACCGGTTTTGATGATTTCAATGAGATTCAGAGAGCTGTATCGAAAAGTCATACTGTAGAAGGTTGAGTTGGAGACTTTTTAGGATGATAAAGCATTCATAATGGTATCTCTTACAAAAAGCTACCTACTGTTATTTGGTGAAAGATATAAAGGGAAAACAGTTGCAAGGATAAACAAGAGCTGCTATTAAAAATTATAAATTCCCAAGCTAATGATGACTTATTGGAAAATATGAATTAAGAAAGGCACACTATAAGAAGAATGATCTTTCAAATACAGTGGATGGAAAAGTTATTGGAGTGTGCTGTAATGAAGTTTGGTGCTTCAAAATGGCTCTTGGTGCTTCAAAAATATGTCTTGGAGCTTCAAAATGGCATACAATTGGAGGATTAAATGGGCTAGTGAGGTGACCAAAAATCTTAAGCAAAATGAAGCTATTCAATGCCAGAGAAAAATGACAATATGGCGCTTAGTCTGTTGTTTGAAGATCAGAAGCATCAAACTGGGTTTGAGAGAGTACTATTTGAAAATTGTTGATGAAGAAACGAAAGACAGGTTTCAATATCAAAGAAAGAAGAAGTTTGACTCCTGGAATTACTGAAAAAGGGCTGAATTAAAATAAGTTCTAAGAAATAGAGAGAATGATATGGAGAAGTATAGATTTGAAGTTGACAAACGTCAAAAGATTTGAGGATATTTAAACGTAAGGAAATCTCAAATTGGTGACCAAGTAGCATGAAAAACTATAGCACAAGTTATATGGCTCAATCTTTTATAACTGAATTGCAAATGAGCAAAGGAAAATGAAGATTTAAGCTCTGAAGTTCAATCTCTAAGCTTATGCCATTTCCATTTGACCAAACTCAAGCTTACAAACCTAAGCATCCTTGGGCAAGTTTCTTAAAGGTTATTATCGAGTTTCTTCAAATTCTACATTGGCTAAACTACAAGATAACTAATTAGTGGCACCCAAGTGCAGTTCATACGTAACAAATTTACAACTTAAGATTGAGATTTTATGCTGCCAAAGAAAGCTTTTTTCGGCCCATTTATCAAGGGAACATCTCTAAAGAAGTTCCTGTGTCAAACACGACCCGTTACAAACCATCCACATCATTAGACAGTCAATTGACTCGGTCAATTGCCTCCAAGCACCATCAGTTTGTCCGGAAACAAAGAAAAAGGAGATGGAAAATAGAAATGCAGATCACAAGCAGATATAAATAATAATCAGTCCCAAAAACCAGAGGATATATAGAGCTAATAGAATGCTAATTAACTTAAATTACATAAAACGCTAATCAAGATTATTCATCTTCTACAGCGGTCTCTATAAGAATCTCTTGCATCATATATCATTAGCTTAAAATTAAGCTACCGTCTTAATTAAATAAAATAATTTATAGGAATTGACGTAAATCGAGCTGTCGAAGTCAAATCCGATTCAAGGAGAAACACAGATCCACAAGGATCGAAATTAGACTGTAACGATACTGCTAATATAACTGTAATTATTGGTTGCAAACGAAAGAAAGAGTGAGAGTTACCTCGGCAAGTGATGGGGTTCTGTCGCTTAGGGCTTCCGCCATTGATGAATTGAAAAGGCGATCTGCTTTCTTCAAACTGCAACTACAGAGATGAGAGGCGGCCAAAAGCAGAATATCACGTTGGAAGGGAGGAGTAGGTCAGCCACTTTGGATTTTGTTACTATATTTACTGTTTTACTGTGATGATGAATTTTTATAAGTCCGTCCCAGCATCAGCCACGTGTCAATTGTAAATATTTTCGAAGTTCCGAGATACATGGCCAGCTATCTGTCAGCTACTCAGCATAACATTTGGAAGCTTTACGAATTGGACGGGCTGTTCTCAAACTGTTGCTGGACACGGGTCCTATCAATAATACATGGATTATGCGATTATAAAAAGAGTTTTCCTTTTTATTTTAAATCACACTCATTAGATGGGGATTTGAAAAATAGTAAGCAATTTAAATCCTGTTTGGGATAGCTTACAAAAGTGATTTATTGATTTTTTGGATTCAAAAATTATTTTTGAACTTCTTTAAATATTTCTGTAAATAAGCTTTTAAGCTTTAAAAGCTTTTTCAGTCAAAGTAAAAAAATATAATTTTATAAAAAGAATTTTTAAGAAGCCAAAGTGCAAAGTAAAAGCTCTGTCAAACAAGACTTTAATATATTAAAGTGAGATAATCATTACTTCCCCTTAGGAGCTGTTTGTTACTTGGGTTGGGCTGGGTTTAAATTTTTTTTTTTTCCAAACCCATATTTGGTACAAGTTGGGATTGACTACAGCCAATCCCAACAGTGCATTTTTTATGCTGTTGAGGCGGGACCAATTGTCCTGGCTCAAGAGGTGGGACAACTTGTCCCACCTCTTTTTTTTTTTTTTTTTAATATAAAATATTTTATTAAAATATTATATATCTTTAATATTAATAAAAATTAATTTTTAATAGTTTTATGTATTTTTAAAAAATAATTTAAATGATTTATTTTATTTAAAATTACTTTTAAATAGTTTTATTATTTTTTATTAAATTTATTTTATTAATAAAATAATTTTTAATTCAATTTAATTTAAGTAATTTTATTTTTTATTTAATAAAATAATTTTTTATTTAATTTAAAATAATTTTATTATATATAAAAATTAATTTAATTCAGCCTGATTTTATTCATTCTCATACTATATCAAATACATAATAAGAATAATTTATTCCAATACATATTGCACAAAAACAATTACAGTATTAATTTAATCATATCCAATCCATTCGAGTAGCGTCCCTCCCCCCTAAATTACGAATGAATTATAATAGTTTAAAATATATATATATATATATATATATAAGTTAGTTTTTTTAAAAATTAATTATAAATAGTTATATTTATTTTTTTAAAAGTAGTATAAATATTTTATTTATAAAAATTAACCATATTTAATTTCTATTATTGGTTTAAAATAATTTTTTACTTTAAAATTAATTTAATCTAATAATTAACCAATCTCAAACTATATTTAATATATAAAATATAATAAAATTTTTTATCCAATCCCATCCTACACCAAACAAAAGATAGTACTATTTTTAATTCAATCCGTACTACACCAAACACATGACAATACTAATTAGTCCAATTCAATCCAATCCAATCTCATAAAAATAGTTCATCCAATCCAATCCCATGAAACAAACGAGCCATTATAGTATACTATATTTTTTAACCTTTAATTTTTTTCTCTTATACCTTTTATTAAGATTTATTAATTTTTTAATAAAAAAACTATTTTACCCTCAAATTTTTAAATAAAAGAATATTAAAACTAAAAATACATAATAAAAATTAAATAAAACTAAACATAAATTTTAAAAAAAATATATTTTTAGGTCTAGTGGAAATCCAACCGTCCATCTTCAAAATATAGACAGTAAAAATTGGTCTTCATCTAATCTCCAACAAAATTTTTTTTAAAAAAATATGAACAAATAAAATAAAGAAAAAATATCTCATAACATACCATAAACAAAAGGGCAAATTGCAATAAGATACCCTAACATTTGGTCATATTGCAATGAGATTGCACTTTTATTTAAACTACAATAGATTACCCTGAATAATTACCAATTTGGTCCCTAATATATTTTAAAATATCATTTTTTGATCTATTGTTATCTTTTCAACTCATTCGGTCTCTAACTTTTTAAAATATATTAATTTAATCTTTATAACTAAAAATTTTTAACTATCAAATCTGATATAAAGTATAAATTGATAATTTTATATTTTTTATTAAATTATTAAATTAGAATGATACTTTTACCCTTAAACTTTTTAACAATTTTTATATTCACAGTCTAATAAAAATTGATATACGTTATAAAAATTTAATTTTTTTAAAAACACTTAAAAAAGATTAAATAAAATAATTAAATTTATTAAAAATAAATATAATTAAATTTATTAAAAATAAAAATAAAAATACTATAAAAATTTGACCTATTTTTACATTTAAACAATTTAATCTTTTAGATAACTCAAAAAGAAATTGTTATTTATTATAAAATTTATATTATTTTTAAAGTACTTAAAATGATTAAATAAAAAATAAATATGATAAATTTATTAAAAATTACAAATATTTAAAAGTAACATCATTTATTAAAATAAAAATAAAATTCAAGATTAAATACTTATAAAACTCCAAGTTTAACAAAAAAAATTAAAATGTTAAAAATATAATATATACATATTTTAGAATATATTATATAGTATATATACATTATATATATATATATATATTATAATAGAATTACAATATATATACATGAATTTATTATTATATTATAAAATCAAAAATATAATAATAAAACCGTTATATATATAAATTTATTATATATATATATATGTATGTGTGTGTGGGGGTATTAGATTACTAAATTTTGAGTTTTATAATTATTCAGTCTTAAATTTTATTTTATTTTTAAGATTTTTAAATTTTTTTATTTTTTATTTTCAATAAATTTTATCATGTTTATTTTATTATTTAATTATTATAAGTGTTTTTTAAAAAATTAAACTTTTATAACATATATTAATATTTTATTGGATTATCAAAATAAATAAAGTTATTAAAAAATCAAAAGGTAAAGTATCATTCTAATTTAATAATTTAATAAAAATACAAAATGACCCATTTATACTTTATATTAGGTTTGACTGTCAAAATTTTGGTCATACATATTAAATTAATGTATTTTAAAAAAGTTAGGGACTATATGAGTTAAAAAAATAAAATTACATCAAAAAGTGATATTTTATATTACATTAGGGACCAATTGAGAATTATCCGAGGTACTCCATTGTAGTTTAAGTAAAAATGCAATCTCATTGCAATATGACCAAATGTCAGGGTATCTTATTTCAATTTGCCCTAAACAAAAAGTAAAGAAAAAGAGAGAAAAAAATGTGGTGAGGAAAAGAGAGAGAGAGAGAGAGAGAGAGAGAGAGAGAGAGAGAGAAAAGATGTGAGAGTAGAATAAGAAGATGAGGAGAGGGACGAAAGAGGAAAGAGAGAGAAAAAAAAAAAGAAGAAGAAGATGAAGAGATAAAGGAGAGAATAAAGAGAAAAATATTTTTTATTTTTTTATTTTTAATTTAAATAAAAAAATTTAGTTAATTTAAAAATATTTTAGTTATTTATTATATTACAATTACCCTTCAACATTTAATCTTCAAACTTAAAAGTCAAATAGAAATTTAACACGAATGGGGAATTTTAGATATTTTTATAAACTAAAGGAGATAAAAGAGAAAAAAAATAAAACTATAGATTAAAAAATAAAGAATATTTCAAACTACAGTGGGGAGAATAATTATATCCCTATATCAAATAGATATAATACTTGTTTGTGGACAAAATTGTTCCTCTCACCGTTTTACTTCACTTCACTTCCACTGCGCGACCGTCTCCGTGAGTAAAAGTCGACTTTTGCTCGACGAGATGTTATTAATTATACTTATAGATTTTTGTTTGAGTTTGGTGGATAATTCTTTGCCCAATTTTGTGGATTTTTATTTACTTTTGTTGTTAACGACAATGTTAATTTATTTTATTTTATTTTAATTTATTTTTAAAAGGGAATAACATAACTCAAAACTCAAAAACAACCAACAGAATCAGAGATTACTAACTCCTCCACACACGGAGATGTAACCTCAAACCAAACTTTCGGAGAATTACCCATAACTCCGAATTTAGCTAGGCCATGAGCCACTAAATTACAAGACCTAGGCTGAAAAACAAAACTACAATTAGCAAAAGAAGAAGAAAGAGATAACAAGTCAGAAACAATGAGACCAACATCAGATCGAGGAGTGAGCTTCACCTGCAACCCCCGCAACGGCTTGGGCTTCGAAGCCAGCAAGACAGCAGCACGAAAATTTATAACATCCTTAATTTCAAATAATTAATTTTGAGTATATGCATATGATATTTATGATTTGAGGGGTGTAAAATGTAATTAAATGTATGTATATTTTTAGGTTTTCAAATGGACCAATTTGAACGGTCGAAAAACAATGCACGAAGAGAATGGTAAAAAACTGGGCAGTGAGTACCGCGACCAGTCACCGTGACCAGGGATCGCGATGAGCAGCTCGCGGTGAAATTGGTAATTTTAGGCAGTGAGCACCGCGACTAGTCACCACGACCATAGATCGCGCAGAAAAACTCGCGGCGAAAATATCGAATTTGGACAGTGAACAATGCGACCAGCATCGCGATGGTTGATCGCGATGTAAACGGTGAAATCACTCCAGTGAGCAACGCGACCACAGGTCGCGATGACCAAATTTTTATAAAAAAAAAATAAGAGGCAGTGAAGCTTCAAAAAGAAACAACCAGAAAATAGAAAGAGAAAACGGGAGAGTAAAAAAGAAAAAGAGAAAGAAAGAAAAAGAAAGAGAAAAGAAAGAAAAGAGAGAGAAAGGAAGAGAGAGAAAGAGAAAGAAAAAGAAGGAGAAGAAGAAGAAGAAAAAGAAGAGAAAACGAAGAAGAAGAAAGGAAGAAAGAAAAGGAAAATAGGGGGAGAAAAGAAAAAGAAAAAAGAAAAATCCAGAAAAGAAATAATCAGAAAGAAAACTGGTATCCAGGTTGGTGTACACACCTTTTCAAAAAACTCTGTGATTTTATTTTCATGTTTTGATTCGAAACTAAAATTCTTGATCTGAGTTAGTTCGTTTTTCGATTAATAACGATTATATTCAAATAAATTATTTGAGAATATTGTTTTAGTTCGTTTTTCGATTAATAACGATTATATTCAAATAAATTATTTGAGAATATTGTTTGAATTATGAATATGGTTTTGAAAATATTATTGCTGAATTACGAATATTATTTTGGATATATGTTTTGTAAATGAAATGGTTTACTATAAAGTCTGTGATTTGTGAACTTGTATTGAAACGGTCCTAGGATACTTGGACATATATATGGATATAGGAGGTTAGTATGCCAGCTGGGTTCTTTTAGCAGTACTGCACTGATATTGATATTGATGTTGATATTATGTATCTCCCCAAGGATTCGTCATGGGGTAGGGAGACACGTACCTCCCCAAGGATTCGTTCTGGGGTAGGGAGACACATACCTTCCTAAGGATTCGTCCTGGGATAGGGAGATATGTACCTCTCTAGGTTATCGAACACTCGGTCCTAGGGTAGGGAGTTATATGTACCATCCCTGGATAGTACGACCCCCAAGAGCCGGTCCTCGGGTTGGGAGTTATGTTCGACAGACAGCCACTGAGGTCGAACGACCCATATTCCAGTCCTGAATTATGTTAAGTATACCAAAGGACCAGTATTGAGAATGAATTGAATAAAATGATTAGAAAATAATTGAAAACTGAATTTCGTATGAGTTATTGATTGAATTTAGATGTTTTTATTAAACTGATTTCAAATGATTTATTCCAGTGTTTGAATTGAATTTTATAATGTTGTTATACGTTAGCATTGTAATATTTTTACTATGAAATTATTTTATGATTTTGATAATTGAGTTTAGTGTGCACCCACTAAGCTATATGCTTAGCGCGTTAGTTTTTATCGCACGTAGGTAACAGAGATACTGAGGAAGGAAAAGACTGAAGAGGTACTAGCTGCAGAGGAGAGTTCAGAGTCACATTTCTGTGGTAGTTGTATAGTTCTATGTATTATATTCAGTACGCATGCATATACAAAAATCTGTAAATGTGTTATATATTTATGTTTTGTAAATAATTGTTTTAAGGTTTATGTTTTTATTTTCAAATGTTTGTAAATATTGAATTATGAATTGTTTTATTTGAATATATTTGGAAGTCGCACTAAACGGTAGAGTGCGCATTGTTTGAAAATGTGATTTTGAAGTGTAGATATTATATTGTTTTGAAATTTTGTTGGAAACAGGTTTTGGGAAAATCAGAAAAACAAAGGGAACTCTGCCGAAATTTTTAAAACTGATTTTGATGGGCTCACTAGAAAGGATTTTAAATTATAGATTATTTGGTTTTCAGCTTATAAACAGAATTAAGAAAAGTTTTGAAAACCCGGTAGCGCTCCCTGGGTCGATCCAGACGGGTCGGATCATGGGGTGTTACAAAATCTGCCAGGAAAGATTTCGACCACAGCACCAGATCATTCACAGGCAGCAACCGCGAAGAATGGACGAAACTGTTCTTGTAATACCAGACCCTCCACCACGTCGCGCACAGCTCCTCTAAAACAGACTTCTGTAGAACCGATTGGCAATGATCAAACAGGTCTTTGAAGGTACTGTTACCAGGAACCAGCAGCCCTGCTAATTGGATAAACCATCAACGAACAGGTTTCAGCTTGTAGCAACTCCAAAGGGCGTGCACAGGAGTTTCAGACCCAACTTTACACAATGGGCAGATGCTACCAGTAGGGACTTTGCGCGCCTCCAACACAAAAAAAGAAGGAAGCCATCCTGACACTGCTTTCCAAATGAAAAACTTGATTTTCGGAGGAAGATGAAGCTCCCAAATCTGCTTCCATCACCCCAAACCAGAAGCCGAAGATGTGGAAGAGCTACTTGCAGCATCATCAGACTGCATGGAGAGCCAATACTCACTTTTAACACTGTATGAGCCTCGCTTCTCATAGTGCCAACAAATGGCATCAACTGCAGCATGACTGGAAGGAGGGATGCTTAAAATGGAGACCACAGTAACATCATAAGGCAGCCGCTGCGGGGAGAATGGCTGGAACGACTTAGGTCGTGGTATCCACTTGTCTTTGTACACACTCAAAGACTCGCCATTTCCAACTCTCCAGCGAACTCCTCGCTCAAGAAGGGCTTTACCCCACATTATACTGCGCTAGACAAAAGAAGAACCCGCCTTTGACTTAGCCTACAAAAAATCAGAGTTAGGGAAATAAATATGTTTGAGCACTAAGGCCACCAACGAATTTGGCCTCTCCAATAACCTCCACCCCTGCTTAGCGAGGAGAGCCTGATTAAAACTTGCTAAGTTCCTGAAACCTAGACCACCCTCCAATTTGTGTTTACATAGACTTTCCCAGGTGCACCAATGGATTTTCTTCTTCAAAAGAGAGGTACCCCACCAGAAACGGGTCATCATCCTATGAATATCTCTGTTAGGAGTACGATGGAATAGCTTGGATAACTGCCTTCAAAAGGACCTCTTTCCCAACCTGAGAGAAAAGCTTACACTTCCAATTCTTTAATTTTCCCCAGACTCTATCTTTAATAGTATTGAAAAGATCTTTTCTCGAGCGACCCGCAGAACTTGGAAGACCAAGATAGGGACCATGGCAATCCACCAACTTAACTCCTAACAGATCTCACAACTCCTCCCTTTTAGTCCGAACCATTCTCAATGCACTCCTCTTGAAACAATGATAGAATTGTAAAGTTGATAAGTCAATTCTCAATGTCACCTTTAATGTTTTTAAATAGTTTACGAACATTTTAGAATTTAAATAATTTATTTTATTGAAAAAAATATATTTTTTAACTAAATTTATTTTGTATTTGATTTAAAATTAATTTATTTTATTTAAAATTAATTTTAAATAATTTTATTTTGTAAAAAATAATTTAAATATTTTATTTTATTCATAAAATAATTGTTTAACCAATTTAATCGAATAAATTTATTTTTATTTGATTTAAAATAATTTAATTTAATTCAAAGTAATTTTATTTTATGTAAAAATTAGTTTAATTCAATATGGTTTTATCAAATCTCATATTACACCAAATAAGAAATAATATTATTTTTAGTTTAATCCATACTGTACCAAACACATAACAGTGTTAATTTAGTTCAATCCAACGCACCAAACACACTCTTAGGGTACATTTGGTGCATGCGATTACTCTGAACTATTTTTATGGGATAAGATAGGATTGAATTAGATTAGATTGGATTGGACTAATTAGTACTGTAATGTGTTTGGTGTAATATGGATAAGACTAAAAATAGTATTGTCCCTTGTTTGGTGTAGAATGAGATTGGATAAAATTAGAATTGATTAAATTAATTTATTATAAAATAAAATTATTTTTAAATATTATATAATTAAATTAAAATTATTTAAAATAAATCTAAATAAAGTATAAATATTTTAAATATTAAATATTAAATATTTTAAAATTATTTATAAATAAAATATTTAGATTATTTTAAAATAAATAAAATTATTCAAAATTAAATATTAAAATATAAAAATTTTAATTTTTAATAAAATATTTTAAGTTAAATTAAATATTAAAAAAAACATAGGACTAATAGTCCCAAGCTTTGTGGTCCTCCCAAGTAGGACAAGTTGCCCACACAATACTAAAAATATCTAATCATGTGGACAACAAACACAGAACTGATTCAGTTCAGTCCTACCAAACAAATGTGCCCTTAGAATAATCCACTAACAAAGGAAATTACATTAATATATTAAGATGCATCTAATTTTTTATTTAAGATGCATTAATTTTTTATTCTCATTTATTCATTTATACTTTGTTTGTGAATGCGGAAGAAGCTAAAAGAAAATACGATTTATAAATACAACATGAAACATAGAAAGACAAGTCGTGGATATCAAAGAAGAAAGGGACAGTCGACTTCTTCGCTCTCTCCCTCAGCAGAAAACAAGGGAGGAATGATATGAGGCAGCTTTGAGGAAGGCGGTCAGTTATCCATCCAAATGATACAACGCAAGCTTTTCCCTTCATGAAGTAACTCGAAAGCTTTGTTTATATCTTGGAATCTCACTTCATTGGTTATGAACCCATCCAAATGAAGCTCCTGTGATTGACAAATCAACTTTTTAAATTCCTAACTAGAATAATTAAGCAAAGATATATAATTAATTAACAACCTTGTTAAGATATTTGTTGACAAGAAGTGGAATGTCAGATTTGGGACTCAACCCTCCAAACAAAGTGCCACAAACACTTCTGCCTTTTAGAATATCATAGCAATGCAGTGATATTGGCGAGCCATGCATCTCCACCCCCACTATAACTGTCTTTCCCCAACCCTGATCCATTATCTCGCCAAATTAATCAACAATTACTATAACTTGTCCATATGTTAAAACTAAAATGATCAAATTTAACAGATTATGAGTTTACGTACCTGTCGGCTGCTATTGAAAGCATCTTCCATCACGGATGATAACCCAACGCACTCAAAGCAATAGTCTGCACCCCCGTCTGTCATTTCCTTGATCACCTAACACATTAAAATAAACTTCAACGTATGCTACCAATCAATCATCAAATATATATCATGTATTTTATTCTACTCCTTTTCGTAGGATTAAGATAACTAGGTAGAGAATAACCTCGCTGATTTTTTTGTCTCCACAGCTAGCAGGGTTGATGAAATCTGTGAGTCCAAATTTTTTCCCTGCCATCAAGTAAAATTACTTAATTAACCGTAGAAAGTATCAATAAAGTAAGTTTCTTGAAAATAGAAATCAGGTTAGAAGACAACCAACCTAGCTCGAATTTTTGAGGATTTAAATCAACACCTATAATCTTCGAAGCCTGGCATAATCTCGCTCCTTCTGCAACCTGATATAATTTATGCAAAGAATTCTAAAACTTCTTCTGAGGTTTAACCAAAATTAAATAATAATAATAATAATAAAAAAACCTAACGTAAATGCTAACTCAGAATTACGTAAAAAGAAAATACAACAAAAATGTGGGGCTTAAATGCGAAGACGATTAGTATGATTGGGTTCAAAAGGTATACCGCAAGCCCAACAGCACCAAGTCCAAATATTGCCACCGTGGATCCTGCTTCCACCGCTGCCACCTTAGAGGCTGCTCCCACCCCTGCCTCCCACATGACAATCAATCAGTCCAAGTCAACAATGACAACTATCGTTTTTTGTTTTTTTGTTTTTATTTATTTATGGGCAAAATACTCTGGCACTCTCCTTGTCTTATTTATTACAAGCTTCTGTTATACTTTTTAATTCATTAAAAATCTTTTTAAAAAAAAAATTGTCAAGAGACAAATTTAGAAGAGATTATTAACAAACAATTGTTGCATTTATAATCAGATAATACTTTAATATTGTCAACCAAATTTACATTATCAAGAATGTGACAATTCATTGTGATGACAACTCATAAGGGGTCATCCAATTTTCAATTATTTTATTTTATTTTATTATGATGTATATATAAAATGAATAATTATTAATTCAGTTCCTAATTTTTAAAAAATTATTAATTTTTTTAAATATTTTTATTTATTATATCATTGGGCCCTAACTTTTTAGAAATGTATCATTTTGGTCATTCTGTAAGTCAATTGTTAGTTAAACTTAACGGTTCCAGGAATATTTTTATCTTTAAACCTATCAATAGGTCAACAGTAAATTTTTTAGTACAATGATATATTTATCCCTAGTTAAAAATTTAAAATAAATTAAATTAAATTAAAAAATTAAAAAAATTTAGTTTAATCTCCACCGTTCATCAAGATTGTTGGACGGTAGAGATTATATTTAAATTTTAAAAAAAAAAATTAAAAATTAAAAATTAAATTCTATTTTAATTTTTTTTTTATTCTTGGTGGAGATCTTGGATCTAAGATCTCCACCCTCCATCCAGATGGATGGATGGTAGAGATCCAATCTAGATTTGGATGGATGGTAAAGATCCAATTTGGATCTCCACCAAGAACAAAAAAATAAACAAAAAAATTGAAGAACTCAGATCGGGTTCTTTTGCGTGAAGAACCCATATGGGTTCTTCGTGGAATAACCCATATCTGGGTTCTACATCAATTTTTTTTTTTTGTTCTTGGTGCATTTTCACTTTTTATTTTTTTTTAAAAAATTTAATATAATTTCCATCATCTATTAATTTTGATGGACAGTGGAGATCCATTTAAAAAAAATTAATTTTATTTTTTAAATATTAATATGAAATGACTATATTATCTTTCTAAATATTAATAATCTTTTTAAAAATTTGAGGTTAAAATTATAATTTTAACTCATTTAAATAGAGTTAATGGCAAATCAGTCTTTTGCCAATTCTGTGAGGTTTGACCGTTTGAAAATTAGTCAAAATGACCAAAATGATACATTTTAAAAAAGTTAGGGTCTAAAGATATAATAAATGAAACTGTTTTAAAAAATTGATAATTTTTCAAACATTAAGGATCAAATTGATAATTGCATACATAAAATTTGTCCAAAGTCCAATTTAATTTTTTAATTTTTTTTTCTAGAGTACTACCTACGTAACCGACAAAGACCAGTCAAAAGATTGAAAAAGCTGAACGTTACGTCATACGTGAATATCAAGAAAAAAAAAATAAAGAAACAAAAATAAAGAGAAGGAAGAACCAGTCAGAGTCACGACGCAAAGTCAGAGTCTAAACGTATGCATGCTTACCGGTTGATACTCCGCAGCTAAGCAGGCAGGCCCTATCGATGGGAATTTCACGACTAATCTTAACAACATGCGCGACGTCCACGACTGTGTACTCGATGAAGCTCGACACGAACAAAAAATGGTGCACCACCTCTCCATTCTTGTCCCTAAACCTGCTCGTTCCGTCTCTTGGCATGGTATTGTGGTATTCATTCTCGATAAATTTTGAACAGGAGTTGCTCTTTGTGGACTTGCAGTCTCTGCATTCTCCGCAATTTGATTGAAACACTGGCAGCACCAAGTCTCCTTCTTTCACTTCTTCTACATGTTCTCCAACACTCTCAACAACACTATACGATAATATGTTAATATTCAGATATAGGATATATTCTAATTGTATACAAAAGAGGGTAAGTGGGTCTAGCTACCCGACGGCCTCGTGCCCGAAGATTCTGGGAAAGTTTGCAGCAGGTCCCTGGATAAATATTGATCAGGTGATCCAGTTAAAAAGTCTGTTCATTTTCGGTTGATTAATAAAGACAAGAGAGGGAAATACTTACTGCAGATATTTTCCAGAAGGTGACATCCGTGTGACAGAGTGATGTGCACAGAATCTTGATCCGGACCTCCCAAGCTTTTGGTGGCTCTACTTGAATCTCCTCTATCACAAGTGCCTCTCCTGGGTTTCTGCTGATTGCAGCTGTTCATGTTCACGAAACACACAGGAAGATATGACAAAGAAGCAAGATAATATAGTTTTAGGTAACGCTGATTCATTGTTTAACATGTATACTGAAGAGGAAGTTATTAAAAAAAATAAAACCTTTGCATCTTATAACTTTTCCGGCAGTCTCCATCACAGCTTCTCCTTAAACGAAGATCAGGACAGATCAGAGAGTTTTTGGCTTAATATTTTGTTTCTTGGTTTTATGATTACTCATTATATATTAAAATGTACATATAAAATATAAAAGGGTTAGATGTATTATATGTACCAAGTCAACTATGGTGAAACAAAATATGGGTCATGTAATGTAATTGCCTAAGAAAACAAAAGATTTGGGCGGTTGGAACAGGTGGTTCTTCTTGTGAAATTTGGAGTGAAAAGTCGTAGATAAAGTTGGACCTTCAGATGCCGTTTCAAATTGATATGGAACAACTGGATGCACCACTTTACACATGTCTCTTTTCTTTTGGATGTGAGAGTGGCTAATAACACATCACTTTTAACCGGCCTCCAAGAGATCATGCGAAAATATCGAGCTTGTCACGTTACTCAAGAGCTACAATAATAAAATTTGAAGAGTTAACAACTCTCTTGACTCTTAATGTCAGTATAATACGCACATATAACATGCACTATAAAAAAGTAATTTTTTTTAGAGAAAATATATTATAATTTATGGTAAAAGGTGTTGTAAATACTGTCATAATAAAAAGTTTTATCGCTAGTAAGAACTGTTATAAAATATTTTTACCATGCGCGATAAAAGATTTAAAATTTTTAATATTTATCCCAAATTAGTATTTACGGCAAAAAAATCGCTATAAATATAGTATTTTTTTGTAGTAATATTTTTACATTTGCATTTGAGTGCTTACATATTGATATAAATATTTTAAAAGTGTTGAATTATATTTATTTTGTTTTGGTCAAATTTAAAAATTATGTTTAAACATTTTTTATTTTTAAAAAATCTGAGCTATAAATGTATTTTGGTCTATAAATTTTTATCTACTCATCCAAATGGTGTTTTGTTTTTAGGAGATGCAAGTAGACATCCGCACGTCTCTATTGATATAAAGAACAAAAAATCTGAGGTGGTTTGGTCGTGTTGCGGAAGGATAAAATACATACAATGTGCAGAAAACTGCACCTGACGAGCAGCAAGCTGCAAGCCACTTTCAGAAACAGTGAATCACCGCCTGAGGCAGAAAGCTACAGGCTGCTTTAATGCCTCAAGCGGTAGCCCACTGCCAGGTCCGATGCTTTCCGTTTCCTACATGTCTATTTCCTGTTTTGTTGTTCGGTTGACTTCCTAGTGTGTTTTCAATTAATCTTAAAATTGTTTTGAGATATTTTTATTTTTGGAAATAACTCTCTTCCTTTTATATCGATTTTGAAATCTTGAGATCACACTAATAACTCTCTCTCTCTCTCTCTTTTATTTTTTTTTATTTCCAGTTTCCTACATGTCTGTTTCCTGTTTTGTTGTTCGGTTGACTTCCTAATGTATTTTCAATGAGAGATATTTTCATGATCTTGAAAGTTGAAAATTTTCTTAAGCTTTAAGATTATATTTCTTTTATATATATATATTTATTTATTTTTAGAAATAACTCTCTTTCTTTTAAAACAATTTTGAAATAATGAGATTACCCTACGATTGCACTATAAAGCTCAGCTTTGCTACAATGTTGCGTACATGGCCCACAATCCTAGTTCTTTTGCTATAGCCCATCATCCTTGATTCATTTGCCAATAAATTAAGCCATTTGTTATCACAAACCAACCCAACCCTTTTCTGCGCAAATATTCCGGAAATCATGAGAAAGTTTTGGATATATCCGTACATACATCTTACATCTTCAATTTGAATAACATCATAGAGCAAGGATGATTGATCAAATTCTATCTCAAATACACGGTGCATTTTAATGCACCCATGTTTCTTTTAAAAATCAATATTAGATGGAAATGGGAGGAACAATTAACAAGAAACCTTTGTGTTCTTCTATCAAGGTAGAAACTTTCATTTACAGCCTTAGGATGTGTTTGTAATTATTGTAACTTATTAAGTACTCACTTATTTTATAATTTAATATTTAAAAACTGTTTATAAATTAATTAAAAGTCGATTATTTCTTAAGTTGATTATCTAATAATTATATTCTATTAGTAACTTAAGAAATAATTAATTTATCAAACACCCTTTAATTATAGATTATGAAATAATCACTTCTTTCATAAACTATAACAATTCCAGACGCACCCTTATATATAAAATTTAATATTTTATTGAATTTAGATTTTAAAATTTCTCATTGTCTTTCACATATATATGACATAGAAAAGTTAATCAAAAAAATTCTATAAAGTGTATTTCTTATTTCGACTCACAAGAAAAGAAATATAACTCATAGAACAAGTCCTCAATAGTGCACACTTGGTAATCATGTATGATGTGTTAATGGCAAATAACACTCGGAACCTTTAAGATTTACTCTTCTATAAGCGTAAATAATATTTGAATTTATTAGTAAAGACCTTCCCTACTATTTAGGATTGGCTACGGTTCCGGAACCGGAACCGTGGGGTACCGGTTCTAATTATTTTTTTAATTTTTCTTATGTGGCCCAACACTGTTAGGCCACATATATATTTATTAATTTTTTTATGTGGCCCAACAATATATATATATTTTTTTAAAAAAATTGGAGCAGAAGCCGAATCGGAACCATAAGAACCGGCAGTTCTGGTTCCTAAAATTGAAGAATCGGAAACGGACCGAGATGACTAGTTCCAGTTCGGAACCATCCGATTTGGTTCAAACCACCCGGTTCAAACTGAATCGGTGCCATCCTTACTGTTATTAGTCAAATTTCATCTAATATAACAGTTGACCATGTTTGATTGTAAAAAGACCAAAATGACCCCAAAATAATATATAATACTAATAAAATTCATTAAATAAAAAATAAAAAATAGTTGAGATGGACGGTGGAAATCTAACTATTTCTTTTATTTAATAAATTTTAGCAATTTTATATATTATTTTGGGGGCATTTGGTCTTTTTCACAATCAAACCTGATCAATCATTAAATTAGATGGAATTTGATTAACAGTAGGGGAGGTCTTTGCTAATAAATCCAAAGGCTATTTCCGCTCGTAGAAGAGCAAATCTTAGGGGGTTTGGATGTTATTTATTCTAATATAAAAGGTGCTAATAGCCATATTGCCACCCATAAATACACTTTGTACATCTATATTTTATTAAAAATTTTAATTATAAAAATATTCTAACACAAAATGATTAGTAACGACAAATTATTTTAATTAAAAATAAATCAAATACGATTTACACCTATTAATTATATCTATCTTATATGCAATTATATTAAATATTTTATTTTAAAAGATAAAAATTAGAGAAAGAAAGAAAGCATAAATAAACTCTAACTAAATGCTAATTTTATTCCACGTATTAAATTTGCCATGACATACATGATTACCATATAATAAAGTATCTCAGAGGATTTTGATCATACAAAGGTATTGTTAAGGGTAGTTTTTTTTATAATAAGTGCCACATCACAACATATTGAAGAAGAGGTGTTTGAAAGTGAACAAGTCATTGATTACCTTTGTAGTAGCCAAAATATGTCAGGCCCAAAACGTAAGTAAGGATCCAGCCAAGGAGCCCAAAGTATATCTCAAAGACCAGGCCCAGAGTCCAAAAGTAGAAATGACATCTATGTAGTACGACACACGCTCGACGTGAGACAGCCATGTAGTATGACATATGCTCGCTGTGAGACATCCATGTAGTATGACGTATGCTCGCTGTGAGACATCAATGTAGTACGACATACACTCGATATAAGACCTTCATAATAGTACAACATACGTTCGATGTGAGGCATCCATGTAGTACGACATGCACTCCATGCCCCACACATCCAAGTAGCATCAAGGGAAATAACTCAGTATCCGCGCTTGGAAGTGCTCCTACGTCACGCGACATACTCATCTCAGGTCGACGTCCAATCAGCATGTCGTACGACATAGAATCTCTTTTGTTCTGAGGGAAACCAAATCATGATCTACTTTAAAAACGGTCTTACAAAACCATAATTACACTCTGTAACGGCCATATCAAAAGAGGCATCCACATACTTTCTTGGTAGAGGACAGCAAGGAGGGGTAATGATGAAATCCCTTAACGGGCAGAAGCATGATTCCTTTATAAAATGAAGGATAATCTTCCAAAGGAGGAGGACCGAGAAACTGAGATCCCAAAGCTATCAATACTAAAACAACACCCTCCGGCCATTGTTCATCTTCTCTGATAACTTTCCGATTGTACCTCGATCAACCGATCTTATATCCCTTTCGACCAAGGATACCTCAATCGCCAGAATAACAGGAAGTATTACTCACTTATCTCCATTTACGAGCATTACATACTTATCAGCATTCGCTAACTTGACCATCGGAGTAACTTTGGCCGGCACCACCTCGGTGTCCCAAACGTCCTGCGGGTCACGTGCGTTCTATCTTTACAGGTTGTAGTTGATGCGACTTTTTGTTACCCGCAAGTATACGGGGTCGGCACAAGTAATAAAATGATGAGTAAATTATCGTCTCCACAGGGATATTTAGGCGTTGAGTACTAAAATTAACCAAGCCTATTTCTATTTGGATAATCGAAAGGTTTAAAAGAATGAATTAAAAGATAACAATATAAAAACATAAAAGTAAAGCAAACAACCAATATGAGAGATTAGTTACGGTATTTGAATTCACCTAATCCATCCAATTGAATTCCATGAAAGCACATTGTTGAGGTTTAATTATGCATGAAGATGACCGTGTTTATCTAAATTATCCAAAGTCCCCTCTCGAGGTAAATCGGACCTATTTCGCACACACTAATATCCTATCTCTCGATGGTATATCCAAGTGCATGAGAATGCATTAGTCACTATAAACACCCTATGTGATCACACAAGCAAATTAGTATATCTCTATCCAATTCTACTTGTGGTGGACATTATATCGAGCACGTGCTGGGCGTCTCCTCTCGGTACATAACACACCACCAATTTATCATCTAAATGTAGGCCTTCACATTCAAAAGCATTAAGCACAATAAAACCACTCAACAACACAATAATCAACCGCAACAAATTAAACAATCAATTCATTCAATCATCATAGAATAAGATCCATCAAAACCCTAACTTACAAATTTAGTTCATAATCAAAGATTTACAATTAAACATGTTTTCCAATTAATAAAGAGAGTTACAAGCATGAAAATAAAGAAGAAAAGGGATAGAAAAACTCTAGGTGTGATGAACTTTCGTCCTCCTCCTCATTGGGAATTTGTCTAGCTTCCACTTTCTCCAAATCCAAGCTTGATGGTGAGATTTTGGCTCAAGGATTGAATCCAATCCCTCTTGGTTTCAAGATGATTTTCTTCTCCCCTCTTTGCCTCTTCTCTTCTCTCTTGGTCTCCTCTTGGTCCTCTCCTTAGAGCCCTAGTCGAATCCCCTCTCTTTAGAGCCCTTTTTCCACTTATAGGCATTGAAAAATAGGTTTCTCGCGTCGCCATCGCGACCATACCGCTGGTCGCGGCACTGTGCTCACGGTGCTTACTGCCAAAAAATTGATGTTTCATCACGACCGGCTCATCGCGACCTACGGTCGCGGTACTAGGTCGCGGTGCTCACTGGTCCAAATTTCAAGATTGCGTACTGTTACGAAAATGACCATAACTTCCTCTAAAAAACTCCAAATCATGAACCGTAAAATGTATTGGAAAGTAGACATCTATATCTTTCCATACATATAAAGCTTGAAACCCAGTTCATGTAACATCCCGGATTTCGAATAATTAATTTTGAATATGTGAAAATAAATTTTGTGATTGGAAGGGGTGTAAATGTAATTAAAAGTATGTTTATTTTTATGATTTTCAGGTGGACCAGATGGAACGGTCCAGAAATGATGCATGAAGATTGAAAACCGAAGCAGTGAGTATCGCGACCTGGTCACCGCGACCACAGATCGCGATGACCTGCTCGCGATGAAAAATGGTGATTCTTGGCAGTGAGCATCGCGACCAGTCACTGCGACCACAGATCGTGATGAACTGCTCGCGATGAAAATGTCAAATTCTGGCAGTAAACAACGCGACCACCAGCGCGACCATGGTACCGCGAGGTGTGCTCGCGATGGAGGCGGTGGAATCGCTCCAGTGAGTACCGCGATCTGGTGGCGCGACCACAGGTCGCGACGACCGAAAAATATAAAAAAAAAAATTTGGCTTCTCGCAGAAGCCACAGAAAACAGAAAAGAGAAAAGAGAGAGTGAGAGGCCGTGAGAAAGAAAGAAAGAAGAAGAAAGAAAGAAGAGAAAGAAGAAGAAGAAGAAGAAGAAGAAGAAGAGAAGAGGAAGGAAAGTGAAAGAGGAGAGTGAAAGAGAAAGAGAAAGGGAAAGGAAAAGAAACCTAGAACCGCGATAGTCGAAAGAAAAACGGTATCCAGGTTGGTGTACCACTGTTTTCGAAATCTTTACAAAAGTATTCAGTATTTTTAGTTTGAATCTGCAAGTAATTTGAAGATTTTCAATTTTTATGTGTTTATATTATTTCATTGACATGATTTTGTTGTTGGTCGCATTTTTACGATTCCGCTGAAAATACTTGTTTCGACTATTGCCTAAATATTGTTGATTTTCCATGAACACATATGTTTGTTTGAATAGTAAATTTATTGAGTTATCCGTTGACTTGCAAATTACAGTGAAGATTTGAAACTATTTGATCGAAACGGCCCTAGGATACTTAGACATAGAAATGGATATAGGAGGTTGGTATACCAGCTGGGTTCAGTGAGCAGTACTGCACCGATATTGATATGCTATTGATGGCTATTATGTACCTCCTCATGGATTCGTCCAGGGGCAGGGAGACACGTACCTCATCACGGATTCGTCCTGGGGTAGGGAGACACGTACCTTCCTAAGGATTCGTTCCTGGGATAGGGAGTTATGTACCTCTCTAGGTTCCGACCACTCGGTCCTAGAGTAGGGAGATACGTACCACTCTTAGCATTCGTCCTAGGGTGGGAGCTATGTTCGACAGACAGTCACTGTGGTCGAACGACCCATATTCCAGTCCTAGTTATGTTGAGTATTCTAGCGGGCCAGAATTGAAGTGAAGTGAGTGACTTTATTAATCGATTTTATATGTTGATCTTATTCTTGAAGTTAAAGTGATTATAACTGCTTTATGGTTTGATTTTGAAGTTAAAGTGATTCTTTCTGTAAATGATTAGAATTGAAATATATATATATATATTGTGATATGTTTCTTATTAAAAGTTATTTATGATTTTCATATTTGAGTTTAGTGTACACCCACTAAGCTATATGCTTAGCGCGTTAGTTTTGTTTCTAACGCGTAGGTACCAGGGAGACTGAAGAGGAGTTTCCTGCAGACAGAGGAGTAGAGTCACATTTCTGGGGTAGATATTTATGTTGATGTGTATTATGATTGATATGCATGTATATACAGAGATTTGTAAACGTTTTCTAAAATTCTGTCTTGTAATTAAATTGGTTTATGATTTCTGTTTTTCATTTTTAGAATGTTTGTAAATATTGAATTCTGAAGTATTTTATTTTATAAATTGTTTGAAAGTCGCACTAAACGGCAGAGTGCGCAATTGATTGAGAATGAGATTTGAAGTGTTATTGAATTTGTATTTGATTTGAGTTGTGGAAAAACAGGTTTTGGGAAATCAGAAAAACAAAGGGAACTCTGCCGAAATTTTTGTAAAAAGTGTATTTCAATGGGCTCACTCGAAAACGGTTTTAAAATTTTAACTATGTGGTTTTCCAATGTTTTGCATAATTGATTCGATGGGCTCACTAGAAAAGTCTTTTTGAATTACAAATTTATATGATTTTTAAATGGTTTGAAACTTTATGAAGTGAATTGAGCAAGTTTCAAAAACCCGGTAGCGCTCCCTGGGTCGATCCAGCCGGGTCGGGTCAGGGGGTGTTACAATTCATCCTCTGGAATTTATGACGGCCTCCGAAACATGACTCGTGACTTAACTCTCGACATGAAAGTCGTGAGTCTGCGCACTGTTATGAAAATGAACATAACTTTCTCTAGACAACTCGGAATCATGAACCGTAAAATTTGCCAGAAAGTAGATATTGTGATCTTTCCAGAAATATAAGGTTCTCAACCCAGTTCATCTTGTAGAATTTATGGCAGCCTCCAAACGATGACAACTGTGCACTCCCAAATCTTCAATTTAATCCACCAAAACTCTTCAATAACGCACAAAACCTTATTACCTGTACACTAGAGGAAAACACGTCAAAAGCACCAAAAATACTCAAGAATACAATTAAAAGATACGGTTTAAGGGTCGTAAATATATGAAAATAAATGACCGATCAGTAGTGCCCCGTGTCCCCAAGCAATTTTTGAGGACTACAATTTGGCGCCCACCGTGAGGCACGACAATCTCTGAACGAGCGAAGGTTGAACGCAGCAACTCCGACCATGTCGTCTGATGACTTTCATCACGATGCAATGGAGGTTAGGGTACAACTCCTCATATCCCAGATGCAAGAGAATACCCAAAGGCTCCAAGCGCTCGAACTAGAGAACCAACGAGTGTTGGCAGAGAATCAAGAGTTGCAAAATAGAATCAATTCCCTCACCATCGTCCGACCATTTGGAGAAGCTTCAACATCCCATCCCGTGCCATTTGATCAAGCCACCCACGCTGCCTACTACCGCTAGTTCGCCCTGACGAACAAGGTGCGACGGTTGGCGACCTCGATCCAATTCTTACAGGTGCGGAGCAGAGCATTCAAGCCTCAGGAAGAGTGCGAACTGTCGCACGACGTCAGACAGTTAGTCCGCCGAACGAGACAGATAGGCATCAATCGAAAGGCATGGCAAGGGCAGCGCGAAAGGTACCACCTACCTCCACCCCCAATGGCAACGTTGGTTCAACTCAACAAACAATCCTGCTATAGAGAACGCCATCTGGTCCTTCGCATTTGGCGCCGTCGAACGCCAACCTGATAAATATTGAACCAACATTGGCTAACCGTGACTTAGCGCGAAGGTTTGCAGAGATGGAAGTACTCATCCAACTCATTCCAAGAATGCCCGCTTCTATAAAGAAAAGCGCGGCCAATAGCTTTACCGACTCTCTCTTCGTCGACGCAATAGCATTGGTGGAGCTGCCAAGAAAGTTTAACTTCCTAGGTATGAAGCAGTACGACGGAATGACAGACCCCGACGACCACATTGTGCAGTATCAGCAACGAATGTTCACTGTTGCCATCCCGCGAGATCTAAAGGAAGCATGCATGTGCAAAGGATTTGGATAGAGCCTTGTAGGGCCAGCTCTACAATGGTACACCAACCTTCCCAATGTGTCCATCAACTCTTTCGCCCAACTCACGGACATCTTCGTGGAGCAGTTCGCTAGCAGCCGGAAGTTAGAAAAATAATCCGACGACCTCTACACAATCAACCAAAGGAGAGGTGAACGCCTACGTGACTTTGTAGGCCACTTCAATAATGAAAAGGTTTACATCCCTCATTGCAATTAGGCGACAGCCATATCAGCCTTCCGCAAGGGTCTACTCTATGATTCCGACCTATACAAGAAGTTTACTAAGTACCCTTGCAAAACAATAGAAGACGTCCTAGCTAAGGCATGGGCACAGATAAAGTGGGAAGAAGACGAGGTAAACTATAAACCTAATAGAGCAAACAGCAGAGAATACAGGTCGAGTAGGAGGGCCGAACAGCGAATTAATGACAGACGTGTCGAGCCATACCCAACGATACCCCGAAGGGACGGCCAAATAAGATACGAAAGCCAGCACAACGACAGATTGCCAAGACCATTCGTCGGGCCAAAAAACGTGTTGCCAGAATACAATTTGAGCATCAGACCAGCAGAGGTAATCGTCATCCTCAAAGGAATGGGTAGATCAGTTTGGTGGCCAGACAAGATGATGAGCCCGCCGGATCAGAGAGACAACTCCAAATGGTACGAATTTCATGGCGACCACGGCCATCGAACAGAGCATTGCGTCGCACTACGACTAGAAGTGGCAAAACTACTCAAGAAAGGCCACCTCAAGAAGTTCCTGACTGACAAAGGTAAGCAGACCTTTTTGAATAAGGATCGGTCACGCGACATTGCTTCAATTCCACCACCAGAACCTCCCAAAAACGAGAGAACTGTGAACGTCATCTCCGACGGATCCAAAGTAAATGGAGTCACGTACTCAGAAGCGAAGCGCCACTCACGGCAAGCCGGTCGTACGGAAGTCCGACAAACCCATACGGCGGACCCGACTTACAATTACCCAATCAGTTTTAGCAGCGATGAGTACACAGACCTACTTAACCCCCATCACGACGCGCTAGTCATCTCTTTAACAGTAGCCAATAGTTTGATTAAGCGGATCCTGGTGGACAATGGAAGCTCAACAAATGTACTCTTCCTCGGCACACTAAAAGAGATGCATATTGACGAGTGTAACATCGTACGTCGCTCGACCATCTTGGTAGGATTTAGTGGGGAACATAAGAACACCATAGGGGAAATCGTCATTCCCGTCTACGCGGAAGGAATCAACTTGAACACACGCTTCCTCATCTTGGACTGCCCGTCGTCCTACAACGTAATCATGGGTCGTCCATGGATTCATGAGATGAGGGCTGTCCCTTCGATATATCACCAGGTCATCTGTTTTCCTACCAGGTGGGGAGTCCACGAGATCCGAGGGCAACAGAAGACCTCGCGTGACTGCTACCAGAACACTCTAAAAACCAAGACGTCCGACTTATAGCAATTACAGAACGCGAGCACCACCACCATCAAAGACGGACCAGATATGGAGGAGCTCGACGAAGTGTCCATACATCCGAGTTTCCCAGACCACAAAGTTAGTATTGGATCCCGCCTTCCACGAAATATTAGAGCAAAGTTAGTCAGTTTCTTGACGGCCCGGCACGACAGCTTCGCATGGTCGCACGCAGACATGACCGGCATTAACCCGGAAGTTCTAGTGCATAGGCTGCAAGTCGACCCAGATTACCCGCCCGTGAAGCAAAAGTGAAGGAAGTTCGCGCCCGAACGCAATAAAGTTATCAACGAGGAGATCCAAAAGCTAATCGACAGCGACTCGGTAAGAGAAGTGAATTACCCGGACTGGCTAGCAAACGTAGTGGTGGTGAAGAAGAAGAATGGGAAATGGCGAGTTTGCATCGGCTTCACAGACCTCAATAAGGCCTGTTCGAAGGATTCCTTCCCTCTACCACACATCGACATGACGGTAGACGCTACTGCAGGGCACGAACTATTGAGCTTCATGGATGCATTCTCCGGCTACAACCAAATCCTCATGCATCCGGATGACCAGGAAAAAACTTCTTTCATCAGCACCCGGAGCGACTTCACCCCATCTCAGCACCGTGGCCCTTCATGAAGTGGGGGATGGACATAGTAGAAAAGATGCCAGTTGCTACCGGAGGAAAGGTCTACATGCTAGCCTTAACGGATTACTTCACAAAATGGGTCGAAGCCGAGTCATATGTGAGAATCAAAGACTCTGAGGTAAAAAGCTTCATATGGAAGAATGTCATATGCCACTACGGAGTCCCAAAAGAGATAGTCACTGACAATGGCTCACAATTGGAAGATCAAACTAAGCTATTCGAGCCCAAGATACCCTCAAGCTAACGGACAAGCAGAATCCACCAACAAAACAATCATATCCACCCTCAAGAAGCGGCTCGACCAATACAAAGGAAAATAGGCCGACGAGCTACAAGACGTGCTGTGGTCTTACTGTACGATGGTCAGAACGTCAACATGGGAGACGCCATTCTCCCTACCCTACGGCTCGGTGGCCGTAATAGCAACTGAGGTTGATTACCCTTCTTACAGAGTACGACACGCAACCAAAAAGACAAACAACAGAGAGTTACTAAACGAACTCGACACAATCGACGAACATCGCGACAAAGCCGCAATCAGATTTGCCGTATACCAACAAAGAATCGCTCGACATTATAACAGGAACATTCGTCTCAAGGCATTCAGTATTGGAGATTGGGTCTTTTGTCGCGTCTTTCAAAACACAAAGGAAAAAGGAGCAGATAAACAAGGTCCTACGTGGGAAGGACCATACCAAACCACCAAAGTAGTTGGACATGGAGCCTACAAACTACGATGTACAGATGGCATGGAGATCGGCAACAGTTGGAATGCATGCCATCTGAAACAGTATCATTTCTAAAGCTCATACTTTTTCTTTCTTCAAATTTTGTTATCTCACGACATGGGACTCACTTAGGTATCGGAGGGCCGTTGGTAAAGCCAACGGCCAACCCTAACTTTTTTATACAGGTCGCCATCACTGGACAATCTCACACTTACCTACTTTCAAAGTGTTATGCCGCACAAGAAAAAATAAGAGTATAAGAGTTGGAGCATGAAACTATAAAGTCTCACACTCCAACTAGGGCAAATCAATATCACAAGAACAAGAACCAATTGGTCATACGACCCGCATTCAAGGTCATGGACCACGACCTGCACTCAAGGTTGCTATCAATAATAGTCGCACGACCCGCATTCAAGGTCATAGACCACGATCTGCACTCAAGGTCACTATCTACAACGGTGGCACGACCCGCATTCAAGGTCATGGACCACGACCTGCACTCAAGGTCGCTATCTACAATGATGGCATAACCCGCATTCAAGGTCATGAGCCACAAATTAGAAGATCACCAAAATAATGCGACAGTCAATAAATCCACTTGTATATGTAGGATAAGTTATCCCTACTCTGGTCGTACGACAACATACTATCTTACAAAACATTCATTCTATTAAAAAACAAAATTATCGTTCCAAAAGTACACATGGGCAAAAGTATTTAAACACTTAGAAAAAAATTCCAAATTTTACAAACCCTTGTGGGGTAACATCTTCATGCTCTCGCTCAACTTCAGCTGACGGACTGTCGCTCGACTGAGCAGGCAAAGCTATAATGGCTGCACCTTTAAGGGCCGGTTCGACACGACCTTCTTCATTGACCTTCGTCCCGACCAGCTAGCTCTTCTCTTTAGTCTCATCGTCATCATCCTCATCCTCGTCATCTGGACGGGTCAGCTCATCATGATCGGCGATCCATTTATCTACCTCCCATTCGGCTGCACGACCTTCCTTGTATTGTCGCATCAGATCAGCCCGCGTCTTGACTACAGCGTTGAGCACGTCATCCTCAACTTGGTCATACGTGGCGTCGTACTCCGACTCCTTGACCTTAAGCTGAGCGCCTAGCTGGTCGACCTTATGCTGTAAGAGTCTGAGTTTGTCTACTTCTAATTTTATATGTTCAAGCTCAATGGTCGCCTCCGTCGCATGACGACAAGCTTCCTCAGTTGTTTTCTTGGCCTCTATGTTCAAAGCCCTCAACTTCCCCACTTCAACCCTGAGGCCTTGGTTGCTCGACTTAAGCTCCCTCACCTTCCTCAAGGCCGAAACAAGCTCCTGCTTGGCATATATCTGAAATTAGAGAGCCTACAGAAAGGAAACACGTCTTCAGGCCCCAATATTAAAGTGTTAAAAAATTAAAGTATTACAGACGTACGACTTACTTGAAATTGATGGCTGAAGCCCCAATCAAACCCCTGCGACAAGCCTATCTCCTTAAACCTGCTCTCGTCTTCAGGAAGCAGCAGTCGCTCGACTTGGAGCATAATAGACCCAAAGTCAGAGTAGGCAAAGGCATCTTGTGGGAACACAAGGTTGACCGACGCCTCACTGCCTGCGGCCGAATTATCTCTCCTCTGCTTCTTTCCAACAGAGCCCATGTCGAATGTCTCTTTTCCTCTACTGGGCTGGGGAGGAGGTGGTGGTGGAGTCGCCATCAGCTCGACAGGGTCACTCGACTTGACTTTCTTCTTTCCTTTCCTCTTTTCTTTAAGTCTCATCATAGCTTCATCAGTGTTGGGAGCAGCAAAACCTCCAGCCATCAAGTCAATTGCAAAGCGTCGCTCGACGTAGGATATAGGAGTCAGAAACCTTGTGCCGTATAGTCGCTCGACATAATACCTTACTCTGACAAACTCCACTAAACTTTTAAAAGCTGGGTAAGGTGTACCTGGCTCGTTGATTATCGAGAACTTCCACAAGTGACTCGGTCTCAGGTTCTCTTCAGCCAAGATCCTCTTCTGACTCTTCTCCTTCACGTTGTATGACAGAAGCTTCACTGTACGCGTCGCACACGTCAAACCAACTACAGCTTGAGGAGCTCCTGTGTTCACTGCAATACAAGACAAAAACGTTAGTACAGTACGACGAAAAGAATAATGTCGAACGACACGACACGACAGAATTAATGACCCACCAGCCTTAGACCAGGTCGTACGAACAACCGTATCCCCTACAGGCCACTTGACAAGAAGGCCCCTCACGAAGAAATACCTATCCTTCCACGACCTGTCATTCGTGGTCAGCTCCGTGATGAGATGCTTTCTGTTGGCTCGAAGGTTCAAGTTGTAACGACCCTTCTCGGTGTCGTGCTCCCTCATCGAGTACGTGTAGAAAAGGTCAGGCAACTCGAAAACTATGGCTTCCCTCATACACAGCAATTCTAGCCCCAATAGGATCCTCCAACTATTGGGCATGAGTTGCCCTGGGGCAATCTCGAAGTGGTCCAGAACCTTCCTCAGTAGTCCGACCACCAGTAATCTGAAACCAACCCTCTGAAACGGGAGTTCATAGAAGCAGGTCCAACCGGGGATATCCTAATCCAGTCGCTCCCCCTTAAAAGGTACCCTTAGTGCGACATCAGGTATGCCATAGCTATACCTTATACGCGTAAGATCTTCTTCCTTCAGCACGTTGGCAGGGTTAACCAAAAGTAAACCCAGCAGTCTACTTGGTCCCATGGGACAAGGACCAGCCGCTTCCTCAGGTAGCTCGACGAGAGGGATCCCCTCACGTATATCCTCCATAATACTCAACGTACCCTCATGTCTGGAGACAGTCACGGGGTCGTACAACGCCAACGTTACTTCACCACTGTTGGCCTTTGACTCATTCCACGAGTCGGACGACAAGTCGACAGGATCGTCATATCCTCGCCCAGACGTACTAGGAGTATTCTCGTCTCCTCTACTCGACATCTCACTTACAAGTCGAGCGACAGTAGGGAAGATTAGTAGTCAATCTAACTAAAGGTCCTACATGCCCTACATCGGTTCCTAGATCGTTGGCACAAAACCTAAAAAGTCATGCGACACGCATTCCCTAGTCGCTGTTGTACGACGCACACACCACAAATAGTTTCTACCAAATCCTAAACTGCTATTTTCGATCAAACACCAACATTTTTCAAAATTTCTTAAAGAGCTACTCGAAGAACAAATGAGAAACCAGAAAACAAATATTCAAGCAAAAACCCAAAAATTGAAAACAAAAAGCAAAATCAAGGGAAACTTACCGGAATACTGAGAGAAGTGCACAAAAATCACCGGAATAGTCACGAAAATAAGAAAAAGCAGTCGAAAACACCGGAGAAAGAATCGCGTGCACTAGTTCTTAAGAAAGAGAGAGAAAGAGAAGAAGATAGAGAGAAAAGATTGAAAATGGAAGAGAAAGAGAAAGGGCGGCAATAAAAAGCAAAAACATGTGCTGACGTGTCATTTTCTCATTGGGCACGCACCCCCATAACCGTCATCATTAAATCAGGTGCATGTTTTCCATAAAGTACCCTGGCATAACTGACGAGGAGTCATTGGAAGACCAATCACACCGCTTTTACCACGACATTGTCGTACGACAGTGGCAAACCCACGAATTGTGATCTCATGAAACTCTAGAGCTTTCTTTCAAAGGTGACAGTCGTACGACATTATAGAACCACCATTAAAATCTACGATATAAATCCTTGTCTACATGTCGAACGACACAAACCCCTTGACTTTTTTAAATTCAAGGCATTTGGGGGCAAACTGTAGTAGCCAATATATGTCAAGCCCAAAACGTAAGCAAGGATCCAGCCAAGGAGTCCAAAGTATATCTCAAAGACCAACCCAGAGTCTAAAAGTAGAAATGACATCCATGTAGTACGACACACGCTCGACGTGAGACAGCCATGTAGTACGACATACACTTGCTGTGAGACATCCATGTAGTACGACGTATGCTCGCTGTGAGACATCAATGTAGTACGACATACACTCGATATAAGACCTTCATAATAGTACAACATACGTTCGATGTGAGGCATCCATGTAGTACGACATACACTCCATGCCCCACACATCCAAGTAGCATCAAGGGAAATAACTCAGTATCCGCGCTTGGAAGTGCTCCTACGTCACGCGACATACTCATCTCAGGTCGACGTCCAATCAGCATGTCGTACGACATAGAATCTCTTTTGTTCTGAGGGAAACCAAATCATGATCTACTTTAAAGACGGTCTTACAAAACCATAATTACACTCTGTAACGGCCAGATCAAAAGAGGCATCTATATACTTTCTTGGTAGAGGACAGCAAAGAGGGGTAATGATGAAATCCCTCAACGGACAGAAGCATGATTCCTTTATAAAATGAAGGATAATCTTCCAAAGGAGGAGGACCGAGAAACTGAGATCCCAAAGCTATCAATACTAAAACAACACCCTCCGGCAATTGTTCATCTTCTCCGATAACTTTCCGATTGTACCTCGATCAACCGATCTAATATCTCCTTCGACCAAGGATACCTCAATCACCAGAATAACAGGAAGTATTACTCACTCATCTCCATTTACGAGCATTATATACTTATCAGCATTCGCTAACTTGACCGTCAGAGTGACTTTGGCCGACACCACCCCGGTGTCCCAGACGTCCTGCGGGTCACGTGCGTTCTATCTTTGCAGGTTGTAGTGCCCCGTGTCCCCGAGCGATTTTTGAGCACTACAACCTTATGGCGTCGAGAAAGCTCTCGGTGCCACCTTTTGTACACCATTAAGGATCCAACAGAGATACCTCTTAGAGATAATGAGCGACAAGAAGAGAGACTCTTTGACCACAATAAATGCTCTTGCATGCATTTATTGTTGGGGTTTTTCCCTAAAGATGTAATTTGTAAATATTTTTTTATAAATAAATAAAAGAAGAGTTCAATTCATTCTTATTGTGTCATTTATATTATATAAACTTGTGCATTCGAACATCCTAGATTGCCGGATGTAATCTTATAATGTGTATATGATTGTCATATTGTAGATGGATACAATAAGAGATGTGCAATCTAAAGAGTCCATAAATAGCAAATAAAGCTGGATATTTTATTTGTAGTTAATCTATAGTTGCGGTCCATTTTGTATTGTACGATGATTCTATCCTGAATCATTCATATGGAGATATGGGAATGGAGGCACCTTGTATGATGTGATCATATAGGATTGGGCCATGATCTATATGAATTTCTCACCAAGATCCGTTTACCAAATATACGTCAACTTATGATAGCTATATGTGGGTGATCTCAATCTTGAGTGTCTTATCGACTTCTTCAGGTTAGATCGTGATTTTTGATATACCATGGGTGAGGTCGGATGATTATTCCCGATCAATATTCTCCGTATGTTGGGATTGCGGTTTGGCTTGTGGCTGGGAAGGTTTGTACACAATAGTAGAATCCACTTCTTCTTGTGAGAAATGGAGAGTAGTTCCCTTAAGGGCTGATTCGTGGCTTGAACAATATGAGCGCTCTCCTGATTCCGTGAGGAAACAGGATTTATTGTTCATTAGAGAATCAACGATGCTTAAAGGATATATATAATTAGAGGGATGTAACAGACATTATGACCCAGCTCTAATTATGAACTACTGTGGAGGGTCACACCATATGTAATAGCTATATCGATGGATATCGAGTGATATCGGTCTGTGTAAAAGCATTCGTAGTTGAGAGAATACAACTTCGGGTTTTTAGTGGAATAACACCGAAGTTGATAATCAAAGAATATTAATTAAAGAGTTTAATTAATGATTTCGAGGATTATCAGAACTCAAAATACTGTGGGTCTATTAGGTCCCCTTGCTAGCCCGATCCATTTAGGTAACATGGGTCACGTATAATTAATTGAATGGTCCAATTAATAGTGTTGCGAAAGTGACACGTGTCAAGAGTTAATTGAGTAATGTGATTATTCAATTAATTAAATAATGGCAATTATAACAATTAAATAATAAGATTATTTAATTATGTAATTAGTCATAAGAGGAGGGTGATAGTTAATATTTTATTTTGAATAGTGAGATAATAGGATTATCTCATTTATTAAATAAAATAAAATAAATTTGAATTTAAAAAGTTTAAATTCAAAAGTTACTGATAATATTTTATTTTTATTTTGAATAAAGAGATAATAAGATTATCTCATTTATTAAATAAAATAAAATAAACAAATATTATTTGAATTTAAAAAGTTTAAATTCAAAAGTTACTGATAAATTAATAAAAAGAGTTTTTATTAATTTAGTAACTTATATATATATATATATATATATTAAAAAGAGTTTTTAATATAACAAAACGACTAAACCAAATTTTTTGACGTTCAAAGTGTTTGTACGTAAAAAGAAAAAGAGAAAAAAAAAATGACCGGAGAGATACAGTATCTCTCAAACTCTTTTTTTTATTCAACATCTTCATTGTTCCTGACAACGTGACGCGCCTACACTCAACTTACCAGTGCCGGGATATAGCAAGGAAGACGTAGTGGTACAGACAGGGAGCTGCAGAAAAAAAATATGAAGGAGCCTCCAACGGTGGTATGTTCCTTAATTGTTTTTTCTTTTTTAATTGATTACAATTTTCTATACGTAAAATAAATATATATGTGATACATATTATTTTTATTATTCCGAAAATATAGTTCCAAAGTTTTACTAGTCACAGATTGCTTTTGCGATTTGTATAAAACAATTTAAATCCTAATTCCGCTGCGTGACCAGTAGAACGGAAAAATGGTTCCTACATTTATTACCTATCAAATAAGCATTAATGTAACACCCCCCTGACCCGACCCGTTTGGATCGACCCAGGGAGCGCTACCGGGTTTTTAAATACTTTCTTAATTCTGTTTATAAACTGAAAACCATATAAGTTATAATTTAAAAACCTTTTCGAGTGAGCCCATCAAAATTCAGTTTTAAAAATTTCGGCAGAGTTTCCCCTGTTTTTCTGATTTCCCAAAACCTGTTTTGCACAAAACTCAAATCAAATAAAATTCACAACAACACTTCAGATTTTCTTTCAATCAAATGTGCACTCTGCCGTTTAGTGCAACTTACCAAACAGTTTTTAAAATAAAACAATTCATAATTCATTATTTACAGTCCTTTGAAAATGAAAAACAGAAAGCATAAAACAATTAATTACATCACATAATTACAAAACATAATTAAATAACTCAATTACAAATTCTCTGTATATGCATGCATATCTAACTACATTATACAGGAATATATATAACTATCCAAAATGTGGTGGCTGTGACTCTGTATATCTGCCTACAATTCTCTCTCTGTTCAATCTTTTGCTTCCTCAGTATCCCTGTTACCTACGCTCGATAAAAACCGACACGCTAAGCATATAGCTTAGTGGGTGTACACTAAAATAAATTGCAATATAATATAAAACACTAAATCTTAAATTCAGAACGTAAATTTAGAAATTCAGAAATATATATACATAAAACAACAAATCTTAAATGCAGCATTTCAGAAATATCTATATAGATCAATGAATCAGATTTCAATTTCTAAAACTATATAAAATAAAGTATTTCAAAAGTTTCTGGATTTCATTCGTAGTAACATTTCTTTGTTTTTCTGGTTTTCAGTTCTCAATTGGGCCCTTGATACACATAACAGGGTTTACAGGACTGGATTACGGGTTTTACAGTCGGGTTTCCCATCTCATAAGAAATGGTATCCCTATATAAACAGTTGGTTTCCCATTTCACGAGGAAATGGTATCCAAATATTCTCACAGTCGGTTTCCCATTTTACAAGGAAATGGTATCTGTGTTTCACAGTCGGTTTCCCATTTCACAAGGAAATGGTATCCGTATAATCAACATCAGAGGCATCATAAATCTTGGTGCAGTACTGCCATATATTCACCCAATTGACATGTCAATCTTCTATATCCAAATATCCCTATACATATATCAGGGCCGTTATTCAGAGTTTTCCAATTAATTCATTTAATCCGAAAATCAACAAATATAAGTTTCAATCAAAATCAATAATTAGAAAGCCAACAATATTCGTAAAACAATAGTTGGAATTCAG
The DNA here is from genome assembly GCA_003430845.1 of Xanthoceras sorbifolium. Taxonomy (NCBI): domain Eukaryota; kingdom Viridiplantae; phylum Streptophyta; class Magnoliopsida; order Sapindales; family Sapindaceae; genus Xanthoceras; species Xanthoceras sorbifolium. The sequence continues at coordinate 22,436,912 of CM010617.1, read as the reverse complement.
GTTTTGGAAACATACACTTATATTCAAAATTACATAATCTCATAATATTGCACAAATAATTTCAACAATATACACAAATGAAATACGAATATATATATATATATATATATATATAATCAATACGAGTATATAAAAATCCAGAAATATATTTCCAAACTTACTAAATCAAAACACATATAAAAAATAGTTGCAGAAACGAGTGTACAACAACCTGGATACCGTTTTACGACCGTTTTCTTTCTGCATTTTCCTTTTTTCCTTTTTCCTTTCTTCCTCCTCTTTCCTTTCTTCTTCTCTTTTCTTTCTTCTTCTCTTTTCTTTCTTTTCATTTCTTCTTCTTTCCCTTCTTTTCTTCTTCTTTTCTTCTTCCTCTTCTTCTTCTCTTCTTCCTCTTCTTCTTCTTTCTTTCTTTTCTTTCTTTCTTTTCTTTTCTTTTCTTTCCCCATTTTCTGCTTCTTCTTTTCTGCTTGGCTTCCGCTAGAAGCTTTCTTTTTTTTTTTTTTATACAAATTCGGTCATCGCGACCTGTGGTCGCGCCACCTGGTCGCGGTACTCACTGGAGAAGTTCCAACGCTTTCATCGCGAGCACCCATCGCGGTACCATGGTCGCACTGATGGTCGCGTTGTTCACTGCCCGGATTTGATCTTTTTCACCTCGAGCTAGTTAGCGCGATCTGTGGTCGTGGTGACTGGTCGCGGTGCTCACTGCCAGAAATCACCATTTTTCACCACGAGCAGCTCATCGCGATCTCTGGTCGCGGTGAGAGGTCGCGGTACTCACTGTCCACTTTTTCCTTCACTTCATGCAATCTTTCTGGACCGCTACATTTAATTACGTTTTACACCCCTCAAATCATACATTTTTATATTCATATACTCGATGGGTGACTAGTGTGTGAGCTGACCACACCTGCACAAGCAGAGTAAATAAGGCAGGTTGGACATCTATAAATAGTCCCCAAAAGAAAGAATCAAGATATGCCATGATTAATTCTTTAAACTCAAACTCTGTCATTTTGATTATTGATTCACCATTACACAGAAACTGACTTGATCGTCGGAGTTTAATAGCCGGCATAAGTCCAGCATTTCTCACTGATCTCTCTTTGTTTTCAGATATTATTCCCATGTGACCACGACCTTCGAGTTTTCACTTCATCGAGAACTCTATTAGTTTATTCCAAACACTACAAACTAGAATACTTAACAGTTACAGCTGTCGACGATAAAGTTATCCTACGTGGCACGGTTGACTATCGTTGACTTCCCTAACCCAATTTTTACAGTCAACAGGTATATATTTCTATAATATTTAAAATGAACTTTTTTTTTAATTTTCTTTTATGTTTGGTTATGCATTCTGTCAATAAACAAAAAGTGATGCATAATTTTCAAAAAAGAAAAAAGGTGATGCGTAGAATGATCTTTATTCATGAGATTATTTTTTTAAAAGAAAAATTAAGTATAGAAAAGATATATAATGGATGTTTATATAATTTTCAACTAACTCGATGATGTAAGGATTAAATTGAGTATATTAATAATTTAAAAGGGTTTACAAATAAATGGTGTGAAAATAAGTAAATTAATTTTAATAAGGTTACTATTGACATTAGAATAGGTGTTTATAGTAATGATTTAATTTGGAATATAATCATTTCTCCCCCCTTTTAAATAAAATAATACTTAAATATTTTTATATATAAAATATTTAAAATATTTAAAAATAATTTAATAAAAAAATGGATTTAATAAATTTAATTAAAAAATTAAAAATTTAAAACACATAATAAAAATTAAATAAAACTAAAAATAAATTTTTTTTGAAAAAATATTTCTAGATCTGGTGAAGATCTAACCGTCCATCTTCAAAAGATGGACGGTGGAAGTTAGTCTCCACCAAATCTCCAACCAAAATATTTTTAAAAAAAAATATGAACAAACAAAATAAAATAAAAAATCTCACACCATACCACAAATAATAATAAAAGAAAAAAGAAAAAAAAATGTGGTGGGAGAGAGGGGGAGAGAGAGAGAGAGAGAGTATAAGAAGAAGATGAGTAGAGAGAGGAAAGAGAGAGAGAGAGAAAGAAAAGAAGAAGAAGAAGATGAAGAGATAGAGTAGAGAGGAGAGAGAAAAATATTTTTTATTTTTTTATTTTTATCTTAAATAAAATTTTATTTAATTTATAAATATTTTGAATATTTATTATATTACAATTACCTTTCTACCATTCAATATTTAATGGTCAAACTTAAAAGTCAAATAGAAATTTAACTAGAGGAGGAATATTGGATATTTTTATAAACTAAAGGAGGTAAAAGAGAGAAAAATAAAATTAGAATGTGGAAAATGGAGAATATCCCAAACTACAGGGGGAGAATTATTATATTCCATTTAATTTTTAAATTTTAAATATTAGTGTACTTATAAAATGAAGGGTGAAAATCATTTTGGTTCTTAACTTTTCATAAAATATTAATTTTTGACTGATGTTTCACCTTTTAGCTCCTGTGGTCCCTAATTTTTCCAAAATCAATCAAAATAGTCATTATGTTAACCTATCGTTAGTAAACGTTAACTGGGCAAGGGTTATTTTAGTCTTTTAATATAATAAATACCAGATGATGACACATGTTATAAATAAATAATTAATATAATAATTGAATAATATTAAATGATTTAAAAAATTAAAATATACCCAACCAAATCCCTAACTTAACCCCACCTACTCATCTTCTGATTACTTTCAAACAAAGTCAACAACAACCCCCCAACCCCCCCCCCCCCCCCCCCAACTCTACCCACGCCCTTTCACTTTTAGACCTACACCGACCTCTACACTGCCATTGTTGTTCCTCTGAACACCACTAACTCCAGCTACAGTTCGGTTGACTCTTCGGCAATGAACTTCGATGACAAACAACCCGAATATATCTTGACGAACGAAGCGAAACCCGACGAAGAAGCAAAACCCGATCGACGAACAACTGTATCTCCAGCAATGATGAAGCGTGACGACGAACGAGGAGGACGAACCCGACTTCGAACCGGACCAAGTATGCTGGATGAAAATCACAATGAGAATTACTAGATGCAAAAGTTAATAAGCACTTTTAATTAACAGCTTAAATAGAAATTAAAAAAAATTTGTTGGTTGGATACTGCCGTTTATAAGTAAAATCCGGAGCCCTCCCAAACAAGCTAAGAAATGCTGATTGCAGATAAGGACTTGAAAGCCATGGAGTTCGCAAGTACCTGCACATATTAAAAAATGAAAAAAAAAGACAAATTTTTTAAAATGAAATTTGTAGTAGAAGTTTTTATTGGGGTTTTTGCCCTAAACATGTAATTTGTAGATGGTTTTATAAATAAATAAACGAAGAGTTCAATTCATTTTTATTGTGTCATTTATATTATATAAACTTGTACATTATAACATCCTAGATTGCCGGATGTAATCTCGTACTGTGTATATAATTGTCATATGCATATGGATACAGTAAGAGATGTGCAATCTAAAGAGTCCATAGATAGCAAATAAAGCTGGATACTTTATTTGTAGTTAATCTATAGCTGCGGCCCATTCTGTATTGTACGATAATTCTATCCTGAATTATTCATATGGAGATATGGGAATGGAGGCACCTTGTATGATGTGATCATATAGGACTGGACCATGATCTATATGAATCTCTCATCAAGATCCGTTTACCAAATATACATCAACTTATGATAGCTATATGTGGGTGATCTCAATCTTGAGTGTCTTATCGACTTCTTCAGGTTAGCTCGTGATTTTTGATATACCATGGGTGAGGTCGGATGATTATTCCCGATCAATATTCTCCGTATGCTGGGATTGCGGTTTGGCTTGTGGGTGGGAAGGTTTGTACACACTAGTAGAATTCACTACATCTTGTGAGAAAAGGAGAGTAGTTCCCTTAAGGGTTGATTCGGGGCTTGAACAATATGAGCACTCTTCTGATTCCGTGAGGAAATAGGATTTATTGTTCATTAGAGAATCAACAGTGCTTAAAGGATATATGTAATTAGAGAGGTGTAACGGACATTATAACCCAGCTATAATTATGAATTACTGTGAAGGGTCACACCATATGTAATAGCTATACCGATGGACACCGAGTGATATCGGTCTATGTAAAAGCGTCCGCAGTTGAGAGAATACAGCTTCGAGTTTTTAGTGGAATAACACTGGAGTTGATAATCAAGGAATATTAATTAAAGAGTTTAATTAATGATTCCGAGGATTATCGGAGTTCAAAATACTGTGGGTCCATTAGGTCCCCTTGCTAGCCCGATCCATTTAGGTAACAAGGGTCACGTATAATTAATTGGATGGTTCAATTAATAGTGTTGCGAAAGTGACACGTGTTAGAAGTTAATTGAGTAATGTGATTATTCAATTAATTAAATAATGACAATTATAACAATTAAATAATAAGATTATTTAATTTGAATAGTGAGATAATAGGATTATCTCATTTATTAAATTAAATTAAATAAATTTAAATTTAAAAAGTTTAAATTCAAAAATTACTGATAATAATTTATTTTTATTTTGAATAAAGAGATAATAGGATTATCTCATTTATTAAATAAAATAAAATAAATAAATATTATTTGAATTTAAAAGAGTTTAAATTCAAAAGTTATTGATAGATTAATTAAAAAGAGTTTTTATTAATTTAGTAACTAAAATTTATATTAAAATGAGTTTTTAATATAACATACGACTGAAAACAAATATTTTTTGATGTTCAAAGTGTTTGTAGGTAAAAGAAAAAAAATGGAAAAGTGACTGGAGAGATATATCTCTCCAACTCTTAATTTTTAACCTTTTCACTGTTCCTGATAACGTGACGCGCCCACACACAAGTTATCGGTGCCGGGATATAGCAAGGAAGACGTAGTGGTACAGACAAGGAACAGAGAGAAAAAAAAAAAAAAAAGAAGCCTCCAACTGTGGTATTTTTTTTTCTTCTTAATTGATTACAATTTCCTGTATGTAAAAATAAATAAATATATATATATATATATATTAATTTTATTGTTTCGAAAATATAGTTCCAAAGTTTTACTAGTCATAGATCGTTTTTTGCGATCTGTGTAAAAAATTTTTAAACCCCAATTCCGCTGCGTGACCAGTAGAACGGAAAAACGGTTCCTACAGTTTGACCATCCGTGGAGGAGCTGACATCGGGCAGTGATGGATTGGTAGAGGATGGAGGAAGAGTGATAGGTTAACGAGACAGAATGGCCTCTAAATGCGGTGAAGAAGAGGTCGTCAAGGAAATGAATCTCCATAAAGTTGTAGCGGAACACGAGAAGCGTCAAAAGAGCGAGCAAGAAATAGTGCGACGGAGGAATCGAAGATAGCGCTTGGAAGAAGAGTGAGTACGGAGAGGCAGAGGCAGCGTCCATTGGTGTCGCGACGTAGTATTGTGCGTGGAGGAATCTGAGGAGGAGAAAGCTTTTGAAGAAGAAGAAGAAGAAGAAGACGAAAATGCGAGAGAGGATTTTGTTTTGTGTTTTGTTGAGTTTTTTGTCAGGTGAGTGTGAGAGAGGATACCGCCACGTCATCTAGGGTCCATATGTTTTATTTAATAATTAAATAATATTAAATGAGGGTATTTTAGTCATTATTTATTTTTGGTAAATTTGTAATTTTTTCGACTTAAACAGGTAATATTATAATTTTATATCTTAACAAGTAGTCAGGGGTAAAATGAACAATCCGTTGGAGTTGACTGTTAAAAATTTGGTAAGAGGGACTATTTTGATTGATTTTGAAAAAGTTAAGGATCACAGGAATTAAAAAGTGAAACATCGGTCAAAAAGTAATATTTTACGAAAAGTTAGGGACCAAAATGATTTTCGCCCTAAAATGAATGTATAAATCATATAAAATAATTTACTATTAGCTTGAGCTTCCCCTAGTTCGTGGTCCATCATGGATTTCATCATTCTCTCTCCTCATTTTTTTTAAAATTTTAAATCTCCACATTTCAAGTTTTTTTTTTTTTACAATTTTTTTGAAAAAATAAATCTTAGTTGTTTTTGTTAAAAAAATCTCTACGAGATGGACGGTGGAGATCTTAACTTTTTTTATAAAAATATTTTAAGAATAAAGTCAACACTAATAGCATATGCAGTTAATTTCCATAAAAGTTGATTATGCTTGTAATGAGGGATACCTCAGATAGGTTGGTTCTAATTTGTCCTAAAATAAAAATAAGAATTTACATAATTAAAGCTGAAAAACTTGGATAAGATGAGATTGACCTAGTGGTATACCACTTACATTTACACCTTAAAGTTGTGAGTTCAAGTCGAGTCGTACCCCTCCCCCAATTCCCGAATTAATTGTAATCGCTCGAAAAAAAAAAAAAACATGAAAACAAGCCATGGAAATAGCAAAATCCATGTAAACTAAATTCAATAATCTTAAATTATAATAGAATACTCTGACATTTAACCATATTGCAATGAAATCGTATTTTTACTTAAACTAAAACTTAATATCTCAAATAATTATCAATTTGGTCCCTAACTTATTTAAAAATATCACTTTTTGATCTATTTTTACTTTTTTAACTTATATGATCCCTAACTTTTTTAAAATATATCAATTTAGTCCTTATGACCAAAAGTTTGACAGTCAAACCTAACATAAGTATCAATTGATCATTTAACTATTTTTTAAATTATTAAATTAGAAAGACGATTTTACCCTCTAACTTATTACATTTTAACAATTTTTTACGTATTTGAATAGTCCAATAAGAAATTGATATGTATTATAAAAATTTAAAAAATTTTTTAAAAACACTTAAAAAGGATTAAAAAAAATATGATAAAAATTAAAAATAATTTAAAATTAAAAAAAAAACTTAAAAGTACCATTATCTATTAAAAATAAAAATAAAATTTAAGATAAAATATTTATAAAACTCAAAATTTAGTTTAAAAAAACTAACATGTTAAAATATCATATACATGTTTTAGAGGATATTAGATAGCATATATACATTATACATACATATATATATAATTAAATATAATATATATAAAAAATTACTATATACATTATTATTATATTAAAAATAAAAATATAATATTAATAATTTAGTATATAATTACAAAATAATATATACATATTTTATAGTATTAGTATTTGATTAAAAATAATATAATATAAAATTATAATTTATATATTATATATAGATTGTCTCTCTCTCCTGGTGTGTGTGTGTGTGGTGTTGTGTGTGTGTGTGTTGTGTGTGTGTGTGTTGTGTGGGTTGGGGTGTGGTGTGGTTGTGTGTTGTGGTGTGGTGTGTGTGTGGGTGTTGTGTGTGTGGTGTGGTGTGTTGGGTGGTGGGGATATTAATTCAAAATATTATATAGTATCATATTTATTAGTAAACTGTATAGATATTATATTATTATAAAGATAATAGAATTAAAATTAATATATAATATATCTATATCTGTGTTGTGTCTCCCAAATTGAAAGGGAAATTATATTATATATATTGAAGTTGTGTGTGTGTGTGTGTGTGTGTGTGTGTGTTTAAATTTTATTTTATTTTTATCAAATAATATTACTTTTAAGATTTTTTTTTTTAATATTTTTAGATATTTTTATATTTATTTTTTATAAATTTTATAATATTTATTTTATTGTTTAATCCTTTTTAAGTGTTTTAAAAAAAATTAAAATTTTTATAATATATATTAATTTCTTATTGGACTATCAAAATACGTAAAATTATTAAATAGTTAAAGGGTAAAAGTGTCGTTCTAATTTAAGAATTTAATTAAAAAAGGGTAAAGTGGTCATGTTGAATAATCAAAACTTTGGTCAATGGACTAAATTGATGTACTTTGAAAAGGTTAGGGACCATATGAGTGAAAAAACAAAATATATCAAAAATAATATTTTTAAATAAGTTGGGAGCCAAATTAGTAATTATACAAGGTACTAAGTTATAATTTTAGACAAATTGTAATAAAATACCCCGATATTTGATTATGTTGCAATGAAATTGCACTTTTGCTTAAACTACAATGGAGTACCTCGGATAATTCTCAATTGGTCCCTAACATATTATGAAATATCACTTTTTGATTTGTGTTTACGTTTTTGACTCATATGGTCCCTAACTTTTCCAAAATATATCAATTTAATCTCTATAACCAAAATTTTGACGGTCAAATCTGATATAAAGTATAAATTGATCATTTTATATTTTTTTTTATTAAATTATTAAATTAGAATAATGCTTTTACCCTTTAACGTTTTAACAAATTTACCTATTTTCATATTCTAATAAAATATTGATATATGTTATTGTTAACGTGCGAATTTGGTCAACGTGATTAATTAGTGAATATGTAGCATTTGAGGGATAAAACAAATAAAAGGATTGACACAAGAGATTTTTAAAGTGGTTCGGCTTAAGAGAATGCCTACATCCACTGTTCTTGGTATTCAAGTGGAGCTCACTGGGTGTATCGCAGAGCTTGCTTATATATGTATTTTCTGAAAAAATTGGTAATCTTTGTAACAGTGATGACCCGCTACTTTTATAGTGTGAAGGGGCGGGAGTCATCTTGTTTTACATGGAATCTGATTACATAAATTAATGGCGAAACTCTATCCCTTAATGGACACAGTTTAATCTAAATACAATCGCTGATTTTAAGGAATTTGATATTGATCGTGAGTCTGGTAGTTGACTAAGTGCAATCCCTATATCCTCGGGATCCTTCCTTCAATTGAGGCTTTCGGGCTGTGTGGCTTGCGAGCTGTGTGCTGCTTTATCTGCGAGCAGTCAGTTTGGCGAGGTACAATACTTTGACTCCTCTGCTGTTTGTTCAGAGCTTCTTCCTTCGTGGTTTACTGGGTTAGGGCTTATTTTGCTTTGTAACGACCCTTTGGCCTTTTTCGTGCGTTGGGCCTCCTTCGGTAGTTTTGGCATTTTAGTCCTGGTGCAATTTGACATATAACATTAGCCCCCTATCTTCTAGCTTGATAACTTCGTGGTGGAAGCTGAAAGGATTTCTTCCTGCGGGCTGCATTTTCAGCGGGCTGTCGTTAGCTCGCTTTATGGTGAAGTCCATGAGTCATCTTTCGAGGTTGTTGGCTCCAAGCTTCAAAGGCGGTTACCCTTCTAGTAAGTGAGATTTGTTACATCAACCGCTACGTTTGTACAACGCATTAAATGCGTGTGTTAAATCAGTGACCTTTCGAGTATCTCGTCATATCCTCAGGTTGAATATCAGCAATAGATTGTTCTTCAGGTTATTATTTCTTCGATCTAACGGTTCGGGCTCTTCGTTTATATATATAGGGCTCTCTATACTTTTTCTTCATTCTTTGCAAACTTTCTAAAAAATTCTCTCTTATTTTCCTTTGCTGACCATCTCTAAAAGAGAAAAAGGGGTGTGCTTCAACTTCTGCAGTGCGCTTCATCTTCTATTAGTCAGGTCATCGAAAAATGTCTCCAAGGCTTATGTTTGTCTTTATAAGTGGGTTCGCCATTCTCCTTGCTTGATGTGCCTGTCATTCTTTGCCTTCTTTTGCGGTAAGTCTTCTATTCTTCTTCTTCGTTTTTTTTTTTTTACCTCTGCCCCTGTTGTTGCTGTTCTTTTCTCTTTCTGAGTCTTCTATTTGAATTTGCATTCTGGATTTTCTAGGATGTCTGGAGGTCTATAAAGCTTTTCCTTCCTTCTTTTCGTGCCTTTGTTTAGTTAGTTTGGGTAACCGTGACCCTCTGACGCCTCTGGCTCGAGCCCTTAGGTTGTAGTGGACGCTTAGGCTTTCTCATTGTTATCTAATAGTAGGTTTTTCCTTTCTGTTACAGATGTCTGGTTTAAGCATTCAGAGGTCTGATCACACTATTTTTTATCATGGTTTAGGCCCATATTTCCTATTATTTATATGATGTTTTCGAGTGAAATTTGTTGTTAATGTATTTTGTAGATTATCATCCCTAATTAAGGAATTAAGTTTAATGGAAGAGTTTTGGATCCAAAAATATCAAAATTGGAGAATTAGAAGATTTGTAGTGCCGAGCTGTCATGTTTCGGGGGCTGCCAAATATTTCACAAGATGAATTGGGTTACGAGCAACATATGTATGGAAAGCTCTAGATGTCTAATTTCCAATGAAATTCACGGTTCGTGATTTAGAGTTTTCTAGAAGACGTTATGCTCATTTTCATAAAAGTACGCAGTCAAGCCAAAAAACGCGACCAAGAACCGCGCACGCAGCAAGCAGTCGCAGCTAAGATGATTGCTTCAACACAACTGCAACCTAAAGCTGTGGTAGCAGATTATGGTAGCAGATTTTGGGCATAGATTTCATCAGAGTTTGACACAGATTCATATTCAGCTTGTTTTCAACCTATAAAACTATCTTTTGTCATCATAAAAAAAGAATAACGAAGATGGGGGCTCCTAAGCCACCAAAGAGGACCATTCCCCTACCAAATCTCCTCATCCACCATATACAAATTCTTCCATACAACATTGAAGCCATTTTCCATCCATCATAGATCAAGAAACAATTAAGGAGAAGAAGAACAAGAAGATTGAGAAGCTCACCATGAGTTCTTTCTTTCTTAATTCTCTTTTTATTTTCTATTTTTCCATGATATGTAACTAATCTTTAATTAGAGAATCGATGTGAAGAACATTAATTTGCTTATGTCAAAGACTATTACTTTTATTCTATTCATTGTTTTGTTTTATTCATGATTTAAGTGTTTATTGTTTATATTTCTATTGTTGATGAATTAGGATAATCGTTGTTGTGTGCTAGTTCTGAGTTCATTAGAATATAGATAATAATTACTTGAGATTCCGAAAACTGAGATAATCGTTATTACGTTCCAGTTTAAGGTTATATAACTTCTAAAGGGGATAATCGTTGTTACGTGCTATTTGGTTGTTATATATCTTTAATGAATAATTGATGCATGATTTGTATGTTTATCATAAAATTGTGTGTTGATTCTTAAAGTTCTTAAATCTTAATGGGTTTTTTTGTGTTAATTGTTGAATTCATGACCTAATGGTAGCGGTGATTAACAACGTAGGAATACTTGGTTAAATAATCTGAAAGGTGATGACCATACATAAATTAGGAACGAATCCTGAACCTGAATAAATACTTTCATAATATAGTTGATGCATGAGTAAATATATTTGGATCACCGATGACCTAGTTTCTCTTTCCATTCTTTCACAACTCAAACTCCTTTCCTCAGTATTTAATTTAGTTTAAAGTTACTTTTCAAGACTTCCAATCAACTTCAAATACTTTTAATTTTCAATTTTAATTAAATTAGAATTAGAATAGTAATTAAATCATCAATCTCTGTGGGATCGATCCTTATACTTGCCGAAGCTATACTAACATATTGATTCGTGCACTTGCGAGATATAAAATAAGTACATCAAGGTCTCGAGAGGATAGAGGGGCAGAAGCTCCTGTCTCTGGTCGCAGGGGGGTCAGATTATCTCAGGGAAGGGCCCCGGGGGTAATCGTATTCAACCAGGTCGATAATCTCGACCAACCTGGAGAAGTGGAGGTGGAAAATGGCGTGGAGATACTGGGCAGTCTCCCTCGGACTGCTTACAAGGGACTACACCGAAAGAGTGATGTTTTTGTGACGTCTCCCTCTAGGATTTATCGGGGGGATTTGAAAGTCATAGCGGATTCCTTTTGGTTTCCTAGTGGCCACCAAATGTTGGTGCCTGCTATGGCCGATAAGGCCGCTTACCCTTCTCCTAGCTTTCTTGCCATTAGCCGCCACTACCTGATCGCGGGCTTGAGGTTCCTTATTCCGGGGTTCCTTATCGACCGGCTGAACCTTCTGAAGCTTGCCCCTATGCAGCTTATCCCCAGCTCGTATGCCCAGCTTCTTACCCTTTACCTCTCGTTTAGGAGAAACGGGCTCCCCTCACCCAGTGATAATGTCATCAGATACTGTTTCACCCTGAAATGATGTCCCATGTCAAAGGACTCGCCTGAGGATGCCCTTCACGACGGGATGTACTATCTGGGTGTACGGGCTGGTGAATATAGAGAGCAGTTGTAGGGGCACTCTAGCTTGAATACCGGGATTACAAAGTGAACTACTCTTTTGTTAAAGGCCCCGAATTCGAGCTCCTGTAAAATAGGAGTTTTGTGCTGAAGCCCAGTAAGTTGGTTCTGTCTCATTTTCTTTCTTGCCAGTGCCATGTGCTTACCCTTTCTTTTGTTTATAGTCGGTACGGGTTCGAAGCCTTCCTTATTCGAGGAGGAGAAAGAGGCACTTGACGCTCTCAAGGCCCTGATCCCGAGCGATCCAAGGGAACTCGCAGAATATAGGCGGGTTGCTGAGGAGCTCCTGGTGAGTTTCAAGCTTGCTCTTGATCCTGGAGAGGTGCTGCGGAGACACGGGGTGCTGAGACAGCTGAATCGTGTGTCCCGAGTAGGAAGGTCGCTTCTGCTAAGCAGATTCAGGAGATGGTCCTTACTCGTTCCCGATGCCAAATTCAGGCAGGCATCGAGCAGCGATAACAATAATAACAGCGTCGGCAGCGGGGTCTGAAGGGGAGCCTTAATATAAAGAAGTCTCCCCTGACTAAGAGGGGGGCTGGAACTCCTCTCCTCGCCCTCCCCAAAATGACCAGGTTGGAGAGGTCTACCAAGAAAAACCAGCCTCTGCTCTTGAAGGGTTCTGTTCTCAATCTTCCACCTTATCCTCCTGCAACTGCTGGAGGTGCTTGTAGAAAGGGAAAGGAGGTCGATTTTGATGCCTCCGCGGAGCAGCCTGTCTAAAGGGGGATGTCTGGCCCTTCTACCGCGGTGGGCCTAGCTGTTTTCCCGTCTTCGAGCTGGGGTCTTGGTGCAGTTGCGAATGAGTATTTTGAGCGGGCTCCGATGCTTTACGAGGAGTTCCTCATTGGGGGCCTGAGCCAGCGTAAGGAGGAGGATGAATGCCTAGACCTTCGCCATACATTAGTTTATCACATCCTCTTGGTAAGCTGCGTGTAAATATCTCTCTTCTTATACATGTATAAATTATATCTTGCTATTTGTTCACCTTGTTGCTTTTTCTCTTAGACTGCATGCTTGTCATATAAAAACATGCTCAAATATCACGAGATCATAAAAAGGCCCTGAAGATGGAGCTGAAAGAATTGTCTGCTAGGTCAAACGAAAAGCAGGTCGAGGCCAAACGGGCTCATGGCCAGATGGCTCAATTATCCCTACGCGATTCCTCAAGCACGATAGTGAACTCGAGCTTATTCTGAGGCAAAAAGTCAATCAGTAAATAAGCTTTTCTCTCTATCATACGCGAGCTTCCCTATGCGATTCCTCAAGCACGATAGTGAACTCGAGCTTGTTCTGAATCAGAAAGTCAATCGGTAAATAAGTTTTTCTCCCCATCATATGCAAGCTTCTTATTATCAAGTTCGGACGAGCAGGTTTGATGAGGTCTGTCAGGCAGTTTTCTCCTAATCCCCTTACTTTCGGTGGTCCTGTTATCATTACCGAAAATGGAAATAGTGTGCTGGTGAAATATTGCATCCTGAGCTCTGAGAGGAACTTTAAAGTGAATTGTCAGCAAAGTGGGACATCGACTACTGTTGCTTTCTTTAGTAGCTCCTGACTTCTCCATCTTCTTGAGAGAATCGTACTTGCACTCGAGCTGCCTCTTCAATGATCATTTTTGTAATTTTTTTATTTTGATGATTCTTTGTACCTGACTTCATTGTAATCTCAGCCCGTTCTACGGGTTTAATAATAAATTTTCTTTATTTCGACTAAGTGTCGCGCTATATCTATATACTTATGTTTATTCTATCTTTACTAGCTCTAAGTAAATATTTGTTCAAAGCCTTCAGTAAAGTAAAACTCAAAACATATATATATATATATATATATATATATATATATATATAAATAAGAGGATAGAACTTGGTAAGCGGTCTTTTTTAGGAAGTCGCGGTGGGCTTTAGCTTGAGAAAATTCTTCCACTGGGTGTGTTTCGACAGCCTTAGTCATTTTATGGGCTTACAAGCTCGTCACCTCGTTGGATGTTTCTTGAGCTTTTTCCGGCTTCTTGAGGGGTTGACTTCGTGAGTTTGAAAGCTGAACAGCTTCTTGTGTTGGCGAGTCTTGTCAACCTTTAGCGCTGCTCCTGAGGGGAGGCCGACCATTGTAGATGCTAGCTTTGCTAGTTTGGGGGCCTGTGGCCCCTTGGTGAAATCTTGCTAATTTATACTGCTACTCGGGGAGGCTATTTACCAGAAGTATTGAGTTTGCTACTCCTGGGGCTTTTCGACTACCCAGTTCGGCGAGTCCCTGTTAATACTTAGGTCGGCTGGGAGGGATTCCACCTTGAGTGTTTATATTGACCCCACTAGTTAATTGAGCTCGTCAGTCTATAGGTTGGCAGGTTTTTTTTTGTCAATGTCTACAGCTCTAGGTCTGTTCCCTCCAAGTATTTCTATTGACCCCGCTTGTTAGATAGCCAATGGGCCGTCAAGTGGGTGAGTTTTGTCAATTTTTATACTCAGTTTTTCGGCGAGCTCGTAGGTTGGAAAGTATAAGACTTTCTTGTTAACGAGCTCGTGAGGCGGCGAGCTTGTAGGTTTGAAAGTAAGGACTTTCTTGTTAACAAGCTCGTGAGGCATGCTTCGTTGTTATCGATGGGGGGGAATGCAGTTTTTTTTTTTTTTTTGTGCTGCGTTTCTCACGCTTCGTTCTCGTCTGTTTGCTAATCCCCCTAAGCCCCCAAGGTTGGGTGGACAATTTTGGCACGAGATCTTATGATAATGAAAATTCATCTTTATTAGTCGAGATAAATATTACAGAGGAATTCTTATCTGTTCTGTTTTTGCTTTCTCACGTCGTCTTGGCCTTGTTGGGGTTCGACGAGGTGATGAGCCTTGTTTATTTCTTGTGGCCTTCGTCACTGGGTGCAGCTGGTGGGGGCGTTATTATCATTGGAGGAGGCTGTGGCCAAAACTTTGGCTCTTGCTTCTTTTTCCCTTGTGCTGAACCTAATTGTCTTCTCGTAGCAGAATTTGGCTACCTTCTGTTCCCCATATACATATCCCACGCCCATTGGGGTTGGAAATTTGAAGGTCAGGTGTTTTGTAGAGGAGATGACTTCCAGGTCATTGAGAGCGGGCCTCCCCAGGATGGCGTTGTAGGCCGTTGGGCAATCAATGATAAGGAAATCGACCATAGTGGTCGCTTGGCGGCCTTGCTCTCCCAGGGTGAGGGGTAGGATGATCAATCCCAGAGGGATGATTGAATCACCCGTAAAACTGTAGAGTGGTTCGTTGGAGAGACGTAAGTGGCCCTACTTCAACCCCATCATCTCAAAGGCTAGCTTTGTATAGGACGTTTACCTAGCTTCCGTTGTCTACTACCGTCCTGTAGATAGCCACTCCTCCTATAGTGGCCATCGCGTCATTGTGTGGTCAGTGTATTCCTCACATGTCTACGTCTGTAAAGGTTACCCCTTCAACTATGGTTCTGCACTGCTTCGTGGGCCATTCGTTTACACTCATCATCCTCAGGGTGGACTGGCTAGCCTTTTTCACATATCGCACTAGCGACCTGTTGTTCGTCCCCACGAGGTGGGGCTCTCCATGGATGGTGTGAATCGCTCTCATCGCGAGTTCGTTTGGGATTAGCTCCGAGTGAATGAGCTCAATCATCTGCTGCTGCTGCTACTGTAGTAGCTGCGGTTGTTGTGGCTGCTGTTGGTTTATGAGATGCACCACGTAGTCTCCCAGACGGTCTCGCCTTATCAAGCTCTATATTGCGTCCTTGAGTTCGTAGCATTCAAACGTGTTGTGGCCCGCCTCGTTGTGGTAGTGACAAAATTTGTTGAGATTACGGGTCCTCGTAGGTGTCCTCATGGGAGGTGGCCTCCCGAACTCTTTCATGTTCCTTTATGTGCTGAAAATCTTGTCCCAAGAGTCGGACAGTTATGCGTAAGTCTGGTAGCGGCCTCTGTCTCGTCACATATCCTCGTCGTTTCTGGCCATCTTAGCCACTTGAATTGCAGAAGCGTCATCTCTACAGGGGTCCTTATTCCAGCTGCGGCCATCACCTCGTCCACCTTCCTTTCGTTTACTCCTATCTCACGGGCTCCTACTCCGGTCCTTCTTGGGGTGTTTCTTGGGCCCGAAGGCTTCCTCCAAGCGGATATGAATGTTAGACCGCTTGTAGAAATCCCTAAGTGTCTTCACCGGTTTGCTGTATATGCTCCGGTAGAGTTCGCCGTCTTTTCGTAGGCCAGCAGTAATTGCAGTGAGCACGCTTTCATCCGTGGGGCTTTCCACGCTGACCTCCCTCTAGAAACAGGCTATGTAATCTTTCAAAGGCTCGTCTGCCTTCTAAAAGATTGTCGCTAGGTGGTAGGAGGGAACAAGCTGTTTTTTCAATACCTAGTATTGATTCAGGAATAGCTCTTGGCATTGGTTCCAGCTGGTTATACTACCTATGGGGAGCCTCTTCAGCCATTTTCTTAGGATTTCACCCAAAGTGGCTGGAAAACATCAGCATTTGATCTTGCTGTTGGTCGTGAGTAGGCTCATATGTACGTTGTAGGCTTCCAAATGATCAAAGAGGTATTGGATGCTTGGTAGATGAAGACGCTGGGCATCTTAAAATGCTCGGGCAGCGGCTCATCATCAATCTCCCAGTTGAATGGGCTTCTCTCTACATACATGTCAGTGAATTCGGCGCCTCCTCGCTGCCGTTCCAACAGGTCAATTTGTCACAGCAAATCCTGGTATCCAGAACCCAAAGGGGTCATTATCGATGCACTGGAGGTGGCGCTACTTTCCCTTCGGGGCCGATTCGGCCGATTGGGCGACCTTTATGCTCCATCGTTGGGCGACCTCCTTCCATTGAGCTGTGACTCTGTGATCTATCTCTAAAGGGTTCCAACAGCTGGTAGTGTGTGGTGGGCATTCCCATTGTCGCTTCTCCCAGGCTATCGGCTGTGTGCCTCCGGGCGTTGTATTGGTTATTGAGACGTATTGTGCGCTAGGGTGCCTCGTCTGTCCCTATTAAGTTCTACGTACGTTTCCCCATTGGCATTTATGTGGACTACGGGGCTGGTGCGAAGAGGTCCCTCTCGTTGCTCGTCATGTCCTGTCCTAGCTCGCCTGGCCGCATTGACCAAATGAAAGGAGATTCTGCCCCGCCGGACGTTGTCTCGTGGGGGATTCTACCCCCGGGGCTGGGGAACAGGAAGGTTTGCATCATCTCTCACAGGATGCGGCGGCGAGGTGCTTTCCAAGTTTTGCTTGCGGAGAGGGTGGTTTTGCAGAAGGAGATGGTATCCGTTGGGCATCTTCGCCTCCATCTTTTCCAGTTCCGCCTGCCTCTTCATCATCTTGCTAAGGTTAGAGGGACCGAACAGGCCGGCCTGATCGTGGCTTCGGGGATCCATCCGAGGGTGGAGTTGGTTCGCCGACAGGTTTAAGATGGGCGATTGGTCTGTCGGTGTGATAGGCTCTGCCGTTGGTGCGATGGACACTGCGTCTGTCGTGGCAGGCGCGCCTAGGACCACTTGTAACATCCCTAATTTCGAAAAATTAATTTTGAGTATGTGGATATCATAATTTGTGATTTGAGGGGTGTAAATGTAATTAAATGTATGTTTATTATTATGGTTTCCAGGTGGACCAAATTGAACGGTCGAAAACGATGCACGAAGAGAAGAGTGAAAAACTGGGACAGTGAGTATCGCGACCACTCATCGCGACTACAGATCGCGATGAAAATTGGTGATTCTTGGCAGTGAGCATCGCGACCAGTCACCGCGACCACAGATCGCGATGAACTGCTCGCGATGAAAAAAAAATAAAATTCGGGCAGTGAGCAACGCGACCACCAGCGCGACCATGGTACCGCGATGGGTGATCGCGATGAAGGCGATGGAGTTGCTCCAGAGAGCAACGCGACCTGGTCACCGCGACCACAGGTCGCGACGACCAAAATTTTATAAAAAAATAATAAGAGACGTGAAATCTTAAGAAAAGACAAGGGAGGAAAACAGAGAGAAAGAGAGACCGAGAAAGAAAAAGAAGAGAAGAAGAAGAAGAGGAAGAGAAGAAGAAGAAGAAGAAGAGAAGAAAAAGAGAAAAGAAAGAAGAAGAAAGGAAGAAGAAAGGAAGGAGAAAGAAAAGGAAAAAGAAAGAAAAAAAAGGAAAGAGAAAGGGAAAAAGGGAAATTCAGAAGGAAAAAGGCATAAAAACGAAATCCAGGTTGGTGTACACTGCTATTTTGAGTTTAATTTTCAGATTCAAATGGATTTGATTGAATTTAAATTTCAGAAATTCGATTATATTAATTTTAATGATTTTGATTTATGACATATAGTATTTTTACGTTCTGTTTTCTGTTATTGAGATGTCTTTGAATATTTTGTTTTATAAATGTTGATAAGTATTGATTTTGGAATAATTGAGAGGATTTCTGTTTGATAAAATATATGCAATTATGATTTGGATTCGTTGAGATTGTTACTTGATGGAAATTGATTTGTATTGAGTTGAAAATGATTTTGGTAACAATAACTGTGAATAATGGTATTATATATGTGTTGATATGATTTTAATTTTCAGAACATTCTAATAGAATCGAATTTCGTGTATAAAGTGAGTTTTTTAATTGATTATTGTATGAACAATGTTTGAAAATGATTCTGAATTAGTTTGAAATGAAAAGAAAACAAATTGAATGGACGATATGATGAAAACGGCCCTAGGATACTTGGACATAGGAAATGGATATAGGAAGTTGGTATACCAGCTGGGTTACTACTGTCATACTGCACCGTTATTACTTGTGACTGTTGTAGCGGGGCAATCCCGGACGTCACATTGAGATCAGTGACTATTGTAGCGGGGCAATCCCGGACGTCACATTGATACCAGTGATTGTTGTTGCGGGGCAATCTCGGACAATCACACCGAATACCAGTGATTGTTGTAGCGGGGCAATCTCGGACAATCACACCGATACTAGTGACTGTTGTTGCGGGGCAACCCCGGACGTCACACTGATATTACAGAGATTAGACCCATATTCCAGTCCAGAAAGTATGTTGAGTATTCTAGAGGGCCAAAATTGAGAATGACTTGCAAAGAAATGATATTGAATGTGAAACTAGAAACTGTTGAATTACTTAGTATTCACATCGTTTTAATAAATGAAATATCATGTTTATTTTAATATATATATATATATATATATATATATATATATATATATATATATATATATATGTTCTGAAATTCTGAATTTAAGATTTTATATATCTTTTTGAATTTCTAAATTTACGATATACTGTTTCATATTATATTACCATTTACTTTAGTGTACACCCACTAAGCAGTATTGCTTAGCGCGTTAGTTTTGTTTCTAACGCGTAGGTAAGAAAGATACCGAGAACGGAAAAGACTGAAGAGGCACCAGCTGCAGAGGAGAGTTCAGAGTCATAGTATCTTTTGGGTAGTTAGTTATATAGATATTTCTGTATAATGTAATTAGATATGCATGCATATACAGAGAATTTGTAAAAGAGTTTTAGAATTATGTTTTGTAAATATGTGCTGTTATAAATTGTTTTATGCTTTTTATATTTCATTTTCAAAGGACTGTAAAAATGAATTATGAACCGTTTTATTTCAAAAATTGTTTGGTAAGTCGCACTAAACGGCAGAGTGCGCATTGATTTGAAAATTTGGATATAGAAGTGTTGGAATTATATTGTTTTATTGAAAATAGGTTTTGGGAAATCCGAAAAAGAGAGGAAACTCTGCCGAAATTTTTGAAAATAATGATTTAATGGGCTCACTAGAAACATATTTTTAAATTACAAATTGATATGATTTTCACTGGTTTGAAATATATAAAGTGAATTTAGAAAGTTTTAAAAACCCGGTAGTGCTTCCTGGGTCGATCCAGTCGGGTCGGGTCAGGGGGTGTTACACCACTGGCACTTTTGACACCACCGGTGGGGCTGGAGGTTGATGGGATGCCTCCGAAGGTTCCCCAACTGAGGGTATATCTTTACTTCGTATTGTCCTGGAAGGGGTTCCTACGCCTCTTGCTATCGATCTGGAGATTCTTTTGACCTGAAATGACAGAAATTAGAAAACTAGAACGGTTATTTCTTACCGGGAATGGAGGTTTGAATCCTCGAAGGGGCCCTTCTTCTAGCGCCAAACTATTGACATATGAATTTGGTCAACGTGATTAATCAATGAATATGTAGAATTTGAGGGATAAAACAGATAAAAGGATTGACACAAGAGATTTTTAAAGTGGTTCAGCTTACGAGAATGCCTACATCCATTGTTCTTGGTATTCAAGTCGAGCTCGCTTATATATGTGTTTTCTGAAAAAATTGGTAACCTTTGTAACAGTGATGACCCGCTCCTTTTATAGTGTGAAGGAGCGAGAGTCATCCTGTTTTACATGGAATCTGATTAAATAAATTAAGGGAGAAACTCTGTCCCTTAATAGACGCAGTTTAATCTAAATACAATCGCTGATTTTAAGGAATTTGAGATTAATTGTGAGTTTGCTAGTTGACCCTATATCGTCGAGATCCTTCCTTCGATTAAGGCTTTCGGGCTGTGCGGCTTGCGAGCTGTGTGCTGCTTCATCTGCGAGCAGTCAGTTTGGCGATGTACGATACTTTGACTCCTCTGCTGTTTGTTCAAAGCTTCTTCCTTCATGGTTTACGGGGTTAGGGCCTATTTTGCTTTGTAACGACCATTTGGCCTTTTTCGTGCATTGGATCTCCTTTGGTGGTGTTGGCATTTTGAGCCTGTTTGGGCCTAGTGCAATTTGACACATAACAGTTATAAAAAACTCAATTTTTAAAACACTTAAAATGATTAAATAATAAAATAAATATGACCAAATTGATTGAAAATAAAAAATAAAAATATTATAAAATTTAAAAATCTTAAAATTAATATAATTTATTAAAAATAAAATAAAATTTAAGATTGAATACTTATAAAATTTAAAATTTAGTAATTTAATAAATGTATATATAATAAATTTATATATATTACAGTTTTATTATTATATTTTTATTTTATAATATAATAATAATAAAAGTGTGTGTATATATATTGTAATTTTATTATTATATTATATATAATGTATATATATATAATATAAATTTATATAATATATATATATATAATGTATATTATATACTCTAAAATATGTATATATAATATTTTTAATATTTTATTTTTTAACTAAACTTTAAGTTTTATAAATATTTAATCTTGAATTTATTTTTATTTTTAATAAATAATGTTACTTTTAAATTTTAATGAATTTTATCATATTTATTTTTATTTAATCATTTTTAAGTATTTTTTAAAAATAATTTAACTTTTAATAATACATAATAATTTCTTATTATATTATCTAAGTAGGTCAAATTGTTCAGATGTAAAAATAGGTCAAATTTTTATAATTTTTTATTTTATTTTTTTTATTTTTAATAAATTTAATCATATTTATTTTATTATTTAATCCATTTTAAGTGTTTTTTTTAAAAAATAATTTTTTATTAGACTCTTGAAATATGAAAGTTATTAAAAAGTTAAAGGGTAAAAATATCATTCTAATTTAATAATTTAATAAAAAAATATAAAATAATCAATTTATATTTTATGTAAGTTTGACCGTTAAAATTTTTAGTCATAGAGATTAAATTGATGTATTTTGAAAAAAAGTTAGGTACCATATCAATTAAAAAGATTAAAAACATATAAAAAAAATGATATTTGAAAATGCGTTAGGAACCAAATTAATAATTATCCAAGATATTCCATTATAGTTGAAGTAAAAATGCGATTTTATTGCAATATGTTTAAACGTCAAAGTAATTCACAATTTATTCTATAATTTAAGTAAAAATATAATTTTATTATAATATAATTAAATATTATGATATTTACATACAATTTTTCCTAAAAGTATTTGACTTGAAAGCTACCTGTAAATTCTGATTTCTGAGAAGAGGACGGAAAATTCTACAGCAAAAGATTTGAGATCAAGCACATCAAATAAATGAAAGTAAGACAATTATTATAATTTATATGTTTGGTGGTTATCCACTTCACCACCAAACTGATTTCCATGAGGCGTGAGGAAAGGGACAGAGTAACCCGTTTGGTATAAAATTCGTTAATTGCAATAACAACCCTAACATTTTACAATAACACAACTATGTTATACTTTTATTAAAATTACATAAACATACCATTGACTATATCTCCAATGGAGTTCTGGTGGAATTTCCCTCTCTGGGGCCCTTTTCCTATTCTCATCCCTCTAGAGCATCGCCTCATCTTTCGTCGTCGCACTCGATTGCCCCCTTCTTATTCATACTCATCTATGTATTACTACTGCTAATGCTTGCAAATGTGCCAATCCCACCCTCTTGCTTTCAATCTCTTCCATTGGAGGAAAAAAAATAATGATTTAAATTGTAAATATTATTGAAACGTCATCATTGCTGCTAGAATATACGTACTTTATATATAAAATTATATTATTTGAATTTGAACTATTTGTCCCAATTGGTGATTGATTTTGATTTGGGGTATTATTGTTTTCCCCCCCTAAGATTTAAAAATACATCATTTTACCTCCTATTTTAAAACTATTCCCTAAAATCTCCCCTACCGTTAAAATATTTACTATTTGACACTAAAAATACTAATTTACCCTTATTTTACAATTTTTAAAATTATCCACCATTTTTACATTTAACTATTTATTATGATTAAAGAAAATAATTAAAAATATTATTTTTTTCTTTTACTTTTTTAAACTTTTTCTCTCTCTCCGTCTTTCTCCATCTCTCTTTCACTTTTTTTTAATTTTTTTCTCTCTCTGTCCGCTCTCTCTACCATTCCCCATCTCTTTTTCACTTACTTTAATTTTTTTCTCTAACTCTTCACTCTCTCTCTCATTCCCCCTCTCTCTCCCCCTTTCTTATTTTCTCTCTATCTCAGGCCAACTCCACATCTCTATTTCTCTCATTTTCTTTAATTTTTTCTCTCTCTATCTTCTTCCCATCTCTCTTCCCCCCTCTCTTATTTTCTCCCCATCTCCGGCGATCTCTTCTCCTGGTGGATTTTGGTAGTGTTGTGACGACGGATTTTGGAGAGAAGAGAGAGAGAGACAGATTTTGAGAGAGGTGGCGACCGAAAGAGAAGAGAGAGGAGTTTTGGTAATTTTGGATTTTTTTTTGTGGTTTTAGATTTTTATTTGATACGTTTTGGTTCTGGGGAATTTTAGTTGATTTTGGGAGAAAATGATAGGAGTTGGGTGCAATGGGAGAGAGATGGGGGGGAGTTCGGCGAGAGAGAATCATGAATGAGAAAAAAAATAAAAAGAAAAAAGAAAATGATTGGGTTTAGCTGAGTGTGGTGTGGTGTGTGGTAGAATAATGAGTGTATAAGTAAAAAAAATTAATTTTTTAATATTATTTTTTATTTAATATATATACAATTACCTTCATGCCCTTAAGGGCAAACGACCAGCTCAGCATTTTGACAGAACAATAGCAGTAGGGGGGATTTTGAAAAATAGTTTTAAAGTATGAGGTAAAATGATGTATTTTTAAACCTTAGGAAAAAAAATAATAATATTCCTTTTGATTTTTGTTTGCCAATGGACTCATATTGCAAGGAGCAATACCAATATGTGGACTGCTTTGTTGTAGATTGGGGAAGTTTGAGATTTGTTGATTTTTTAGAATCTTGAAGTTGGGATTTAGAGAAAAATTGTTGAGGTTTATTTGAGAAAAATTGGAGAAGGATCCGATATCTTTTTCTTTTTTCTTTAATTGTTATTTTGATTTTTTTGATTAATTTTTAAATTTTAAAAAAAGTATTAAAATAATTAATAAAATATTAGGGAAAGGGATAGACATGGCCCCGGTTCGGTTCGAACCGGGCGGTTCGAACCGAACCGGCGGTTTTGAACCGGAACCTTAGGTTCCGGTTCAAAACCGGTTCCGGAACCGGGATCCGAAACCGGGACAATCGGTCCCGGTTCCGATTTCCTAAAAAAAATAACCGGAACCGCCGGTTTGGAACCTGCGGTTCACGGAACCGCCCGGTTCGAGCGGTTCCGGTTCGGTTCAGGTTTTTTTTTTTTTTTTTTTAAAAAATTAATTTTTTACTAATATATATATATAAACAAATATATATATATAAACATATATGTATATATATGTATACTAATATATATCCCAACATATATGTATATATATATCCTAATATATATATGTATACTAATATATATATATATGTAGGAACTTTTTAATTTTTTACTAATATATATATATATATATATATATAATATATATATATATATCCCAACACTGTTGGGCCATATAATAATTTATAATAAATATGAGTAAATGGCCCAATACTATTGTTGGGCCACATATCACTTAAATCATAACCCAACAAATACTCATCCCTTTTATAAGCACTCAACTTCCTACACTTCTCTTTTTTTTTCAATGTGGGACTACTTATAAGTACTCAACTTCCTACACTACAATTTTCTTTTCAATGTGGGACTACTTACTATCATTTTATATAAAACTTCATCTCCTACACTTCTCTTTTACTTTCAATGTGGGACTAGTGTAGACCATTTTTGACTATATTCTCAAATCCCACATTGAAAGTGTACAAGACTTGAACCATCTTTACTTATCTATATATATAACCAATCCCACATTGAAAGTGAATATATTTTGAAACTACCTTTGCATATATATATATGTACACACTTCTAAAGTTTTAATTATCCATCCACAATGATTTATTACCTTTGGTTTATTACCTTTGGTTTATTACCTTTGGTTTATTCATTAGTTTAATTTTTTTAACTTTTTATTAAATTTTTTTCATTTTTTAATTTGAAAAAAAAAATTCAAAATTTTTTTTTATTTTGGCCGGTTCCGGCGGTTTGGAACCGGCGGTTCAACCGCCGGTTCCAAAAAAACCGGGGAGGAACCGAACTGGGCGGTTCCTCCCGGTTCCAACCGGAACCGGGACTGGGACCTCCCCGGTCCCGGTTCCGGTTGATGAAAATTTGGAACCGGAACCGGTGGTTCCGGAACCAGAACTGCCGGTCCGGTTCCTTTGGCCATGTCTAGAAAGGGAAGTTTGGAACACCATTAAGTCTAATCACGATTAAACTGGTCATGGGTATATTTTTATAATTTTAAAAAAAAGTACAATATTAATGTGTTAGTGCAAAATGCCGGGGGCAATTAACCTTATAAAAATTGACCCGTGAAAGGAGGATTAGTCAGCCACCTTTGGAAAACGATGTTCTCGTTGCTTAATAAATTAAAATATGTCGGTAGAGATAAGATCATACATCACTATTTACGACCCTTTTTTGTTTTATTGTTTTTTAATCAAAATCTGGTAATTTTTCTGTCTTTTTATTGGCCATAATAAATTCTTATTTCTTCATAAACCAATCTTATTAATGACAATGAGAGGTAGAGCCTAGCTGGATTCCTTTATCATCAATTTAGTTATGGCCACCGTTTTGGAATCGGCGGTTCTAATTTCGGAATCGGCGGTTCCAATTTTGGAACCGCTGGTTTCGGTTTCTTTTTTGGCCCAATCGGAACCGTATAAGTCTGGGTTCCGGTTTCGGTTCCGGTTCAAAACTGGAGGAGGAACCTGGTTCCAATTTCTCCTCTGGTTTTATGGAACAACTGCCGGTTCCATAAACGGAACCAAAAGTAAATTTTAAGATTAGGAAAATTTATTAAATGAGATTGGTTTTAAAATTTATTAACCGAATTACTTTTGGTTTAATCTTAAATTCTTATTTAAGATTAGAAAATTTTTATAAATGATTAAACCAAAAGTAATTCGGCTTGGATCATTTTGGTAGGGAATAAAAATTTTAAAAGTGTACACATATATATAAATGATTAAACCAAAAGTAATTCGGCTTGGATTATTTTGGTAGGGAATAAAAATTTTAAAAGTGTGCACACACACACACACACACACACACACACACACACACACACACACACATATATATATATATATATATCCACTTTCAATGTGGGATGTGAAAAAATGGTTACATATATATAAGTAAAGATTGTTCAAATCTTGTGTTCTTTCAATGTGGGATTTGAATATAGTTAAAAATTTTCGTTTGATGAATAAAAAGACTTCTTTATGACTTTATCCTTTATGTTGTTAAACTTAATCATATGTGGAAACTTGGACATTTTGTGGATTTTTTTTTCTTTAATAAATTTTGATATGGACTTGATCAATTTATTAAAACACCAAATATATTTTTAGGTAGAATTTGCATATTAATCAAAGATCATATGCCTTTAAATATTGAAAGTGTTTCATGATTTCTAATTAAGTTGATGCCACAAATAAAGTGGTTGAGTTGTACTTCATGAGTGAATGTTTCTATTTTCTCTTGATTGAAGCTTGCTGACAATAATGCTCTGTGGGTACTCCTAAATATAATAAAACTGGTCTCCTTGGTGGATCCTGAAGGCTAAATTTGAGAATTTCTGAAATTAGTTGAGTTTGCAGTTTGAATTATACTTTACTTGTAGAGTCGCATAGTGATTTACATAGTTGAATGTGTAAGTAATCTGTGTAACCAAATAATATGAGTTTTGTAAAGAATAAACAAACATTTTTCTATTTTGTTCCTATATAAAACAAAACAACGGTGATGATCACTTGTCAATAAAATAAATATCTACGGATTTGATTATCACCAAAACCTCTTCTGGTAATGACAACTCCACGTGACAATATATAAATCTACATAAATTTAAGTGCAACTTCACGCAAATATACATGAACTAGTTTATATGTTAGCTGTATGTACATGCAATTTTAGTCTCACATTAAAATAAAAGGGTTGTGTATGAGATTGAGTTGCTTAAAAAAGTTAAGCTACAAAAGAAAAAATAAGGTGAGATATGGTCCAATTGGTATATGGCCCAACAATAATATTGAGCCTTATACTTATATTTAATATTCTAAATTATTTTATATAGCCCAATAGTGTTGAGATATAAATATATATAATAATATATATTTATTTATATAATAATTATTTTTTTTAAATATAAAAAAAGGGCGGTTAGAACCGAAACCGCCGGAACTAGACGGTTCCTTGAACCGCCGGTTAGGAACCGGCGATTCCGATTATTTTTGAAGGCTAACTGGAACTGGGACTGGGTGTCCCAGTTCCGGAACCAATTTTGAACCTGGACCGGCGGTCCCGATTTAAAACCGCCGGTTCGGTTCGAACCGCTCAGTTCGAACCGAACCGAGGCTATGACTAATCATCATTCATCAACAACGTAAATGAGAGGTATAACCAATCTCATGTCTTTAAAATTTAAATGGCATCGAAGAAAGACTATTTCATGCGTAGTAAAAGAACCCCGGGACTTGCAAATGCAATATAGAGCTTCTTTTGATCACACAAAAGAAAAATAAAGTTAAATGGGTATG
Source organism: Xanthoceras sorbifolium (assembly GCA_003430845.1). Lineage (NCBI taxonomy): Eukaryota > Viridiplantae > Streptophyta > Magnoliopsida > Sapindales > Sapindaceae > Xanthoceras > Xanthoceras sorbifolium. The sequence continues at coordinate 22,409,263 of CM010617.1, read as the reverse complement.
GGGCATTTATATAATGGCATGTTTTTGCATTGTATTTTAAAAGTGAGCAGATGATAATTGCTTCATAGATTCTTGACGCCCTTTTCGTACAAATTGATTGGTGGAATAAGTGACGTTAAAGAGCAACAACGGGGCCGTCAACTGCAGCCTTTTACCAAATTTTTTTGACTTAAATAGTTTCCCGGAAATTTTCACCCTCTTAGTTAAGACTGTAGTTTTATCAAATTTCCGTTGATTTACTAGAAACCTGTAACTCATAACGTTATTTACTTTATATCAAAAGAAGTTTTTCTCTAGCAGCTCCTATTTTAATATGTTCTATCATCTTAGTGATGTATATATATGTACTATAATTGATTTGGTTTCAGACAAACCTAAAATAAAAAAGAGAAAAGAAAAAGGAAGATATGGAAGAGAAAGGACAGATAAGTGAGGATTTGGGTAGAGCTTTTGTCAGACTTGTCTGTGCGTTTGAACTTTGAAACAAAAGAAATGAGGCCATCCC